>JAKTSI010000024.1:0-181459 GCA_030580135.1 Petasospora easanensis | reverse complement strand
GGGGGGGGGGGGGAAGCCAGGAAGGTTACCAGGATATCCACACTTCCGTGATTTTTTTTGTAAAGAGTCCATGACTCTCTTTTCCCCCAAAAGATAACCAGAATAAGATAGAGAAATAATAAAGAGAAAAGGGGTTGAAGAGTAGCACACAACAAAAGTCTTTTAGACCGATAGAACAAAAACACAATATGCAAAAGTCATGAAATAATCAGAAACGAGAACCACCGTTGTTCTTTCTTGCTCTGGCGTATGGATTCTCATAAGGATTGTTAATGAAATTGCTTGAAGATGTGTTCTTACTCTCATCGTAGAACCCGGATCCATGGTATGATGTGTCTGTTCCGAATGAAACTCCCGGTTTGGAGAGTGGTTGTGTTCCATATACAGCACTAGCAGGCTGGACGTAGTTGGAACTGCTTAGAGAATCGGAACGATCTCTTGGGAGTTGAGATTGTGGGAATTTTGAAGAGTCTTGATCATCACTTTCGGATTCCTGAACTTGTAATTGTTGTGGTTGTTGTCCTGAAAGAACGGATTCACCAAGTGCCAAAAGCTCAGTGTCCTTCTTATCAGACTTCTCCAATGCTGTTGTTCTTGGAATGAATGAAACACGATCGTCCTTCATTGGCTGGTATCTCGTATCTGGGTTCTTGTAAACCAAAGCCAACACACACGTCACGATGGTGAAGATCAAGAGGAACAAGGCGAATACTGCATTGACGACGAAGAGCACCACTGCTGAGACGGAGGAAACAACAGCTGGTTGGCCAAACACGTTAGAGAAGAAAAGGAACAAAATGGAGTTGACAAGGGCAATCAAATGAACCATGATGTTAAACACATTTGTTCTCTTGTCCATGTATGGTCTCTTCCAACACAATGCGACAAAGTAGATCAACTCAATGGCAAAAATGATACATGCCTGTGGCTTACCGTGTTCTTGCATCAATGCAACAAAGAGAGAACGTAGGAACAAGTATGACAAGATGACGACCAACCACCAATAGCGCTCAGCTTGGAATTGGACGTACAAGAAACCGAATCTGTTCAAAACCTTGGAGTCACCATAGAGCAAGTATGCTGGAGTCTTGTGTTCTCTTGTAGATTTTCTTCCAATAATGATGACTCTAGTAGCTCCATAAAGCAACAATCCAGTAACGATGAGAAGCATAAACACTGCAACGACAACGATTGCAGCAGAATCACGCTCAGTAAGTTCCCAGAGTGTCAAGAGGGAAATCTGTGGGAAGGAAATCAAAGCCAATCTAAACAAGGTACCCTTAATGATAGTTGACCATTGTTTTCTGAAATCCTGGAACTTGTGTTGCTTCATAGAGCCAGATCTGATGAGGATTTCAACGAGACCCTTGAATGAAACGATGAAGATCAAGAGAACAAACAAGAAGAATAGGAAGAAAACGATACCTGTAAGGAAGAAGTTTGAAAGCTCAATACCAGCCAAGTATGAAACTCTCTGAATACCTCTCAACACCAAGATCTTAGAAGTCAAATCATCAGTGTTGTGCTCATCAGTGGTATACAATGAACTGTCATCGATCTCGTCATCATAAGTGAGTTCAGCTCTCTTTGCAAAGTGGCTAGCCATCTTTGGTCCAACAAGTGCTAAATAATCCAAGAAACTTCTCTTCTTCTGAACAGAAATGGAAAGAACACTAGCATTCTTAAGGACAACAGTGGAAGTACCACCAGTGGCCTGAACGTACCAAGTGAGAGCATCCTGCATGAACTGAGCACAGATGATACCCATGGACCACTGGAAGTTCTGACACCAAGCACGTGCGATAGGTGGGACCTTAGCAACACCCATCATGGAAGTGATGGCCAAACTCTGGAAGTAAACGAAAAGAGAGATGGAGTTCGAGGCGATATGAGCCGCGGTGTTGGAGTGACCAATAATAGAAACGATACCAGAGGTGATAAGACCAAGACCGGAAATGGCGGCAATTGGCCATGAGGCATACTTAGTCTGGACGGTCTTACCGTTAGACAAAGTTGCGGAGACACATGCAAGAGCAGTGTCGGTGTCGTTGGTGTTGTATGCAACGACCTGAACACGGGCATCCAAATCAGGGATGGTGTACGCGATGTTTGGAATCATGTCAACAATATTCGATGACAGTGTGTATGATGAAGAAATATCGATACGTGATGAACCCGAGGACAGTGGACACAGTTCATCGAATCCAAGGTCACAGAGGTCATAGTTCTTCTCAATCACGTTCAATCCGTACACGATAACCGTGATGGTGGCTGTGATATAACCTGTGATGGTGGTAACGGCGTTGACATCAAAGACGATACTGCTGTTTGATGGGTAGAACTTGACGTCAAAGTATGTAGCTGTCAATTGAGAGTCCTCCATACATGTCATAAGGGAGGTAGTCTTGATGTACTTCGTGGCAAGCGCACCTTGAACGAGCACCCAGAGGGTGAACAAGAACCGAGAAAAGTTCATGGCCGCGTCGTAGTGGGGTTATGTGATGAGTGGGGACGTCTTAACGGCGTTATGAATGAGAGATCTCGCTGATTGGGATGTTCTGGCGTTGTCGTTCGTTGTTTGTTTGGGGGACGTGTTGTCTTGATCCTTCGTGATCTCCAAGGGAAAAAAAATAGAAGGCAGTGCAAAGTTCAATCCTGGGCGAAACAGGGGGCAAAAATAGAAGAGAGGAAAACACACACAGAGGAAGACTTCAGAATGTGAGGACCAAGGAGGCAACGTACGGAGCTCTGTATGTGCGGGTGTTGCTGCTCTATAAGTCCAGTTTCCACTCACAAATTTCTTCTGTATGAAACAGATCAGAGGGACGCGCTATTTTTAGCCGCAAGCCCTGGTGTGTACAGCCCGCGAATCTCGGTAGGGGCCACACGCTGCTTTGTTGCCCGTCGGTGCCTGACAGGTTCCCCGTCCGGTTTAAGACACTTCTTTTCTTTTGGGTGTGGGTTTGGGTGCTGACTGTGGTGGGTTTGCAGTGTGGGGACTGTTTTGTTGGTTATGCGGTTGGTGGTGGAACCTAGACTACTCTTTCTGTGGATCTGGTCTCGTGCCTAACTCTAATCGGTCTGAGCCTCTTTCTTTATCTTGATCTCCTTATTTCATGGACGTGATAGAAACGTGTTTGGAATTATTTAAAGCCAACAACTTCACGGTATGTGGCTATCCTAATCGTCTGTCTTAAATCAATCCCTACCAAGCCCTGGCTTGCCCCCGTTGTAATTCACTAATGAGGCTTCGGCCATGATCTTAATCATTGGCATTAGCGGGCTTATGTGGCACTTTTGAAAGTCCGTGGAGTGTCATTGTCTCCAAGTCTAGAATTTTGGGGTGCATTTAACCACCTGTGGATACCTCTGATGTTTGCATTGTCTCATCAAGGACCGATCATGGGTCCTATGGCTATGCGATGAGATATAAGCAGCGCTGCACGAGCTCTGCGATCCACGGGATACAAGGATGCACTAATAAGATCTCCGATCTTTGGTTAGTGTGGTGTATGCAGGGGTAAATGATCAACTCCTAGTGCTCATCATAATGACCAGATGGCAGATGTACGTGTGGCTGTGCAATGATAAACTCGGATAACAGACTGAAGGAGGACCATACTCGATACAACGTGAATACCTGTCAATTACGTCACTCCAAAATGGCGTACGTTCCAGCTGCCTCAGTGACACTTTTGGGCCATTTCATGCCTCTTTTTTATAGTAAGGTCTCTCTATTCGGTTGTACATCGACACCAGTCAAATATAACATAAACACCCACCGTATAAATGAAAATAAACCCCACAAATCCCACCCAGCTCATGCCATCTAACTACGAGCATCAGATAGCAAAAGGACTCCACATATTCCGCGAAAACCCGCGAAAATCCGCGAATTTGTTTGACGAGGATAACTTCCGGTACGCGCCACACACAATCATAACGGTAGGGCCACCGGCTGTCACTTTGTTGAGATGCAGCGCAGAGTCTCTCCAACTCTCCAGGCCAAGAATGTGCCAACTGGTTTGGGTGTGGGAATTACGAAATACAAAAAAGCACATACACACACAACCCACGCAAGAGCACAATGAAGTAGTTTATACACTCCGCGTCTTGGTCTACCAACTTCTCATAGTCGACGGTGATAAGCGCTATAACTGTCGTTGATACGGCCGAGTACAGTTGTAGAATAGGGGGCAAGAATGGTGTCCAACGACGAACAACCGGGGGCATTGTGTGTGTATCCTGCTGACTAGAACCCCCAACATAGCAGAAGTGATAAGTGGCCCCTATCACCAGCAGCACCAACAAGACCCACTCAACCGGAGACACCAACAAGTGTCCAACCCCCATCGGTTCGCGCACAAGCTCGCGCGCCCCCAACGCCCAACATTTTGTGCGCGTTGAGCATTCAACACGGTCGCGAGGAAGGCGATGAGGACCGTTGGAAACACTGTTTAACAGTCGTTGTGTCGTTGTATATATGCTGTAGTTGTTCCTGTTTCTCTTGAACCGCCTCCACATCCCCAGCCAAACCTCCAAAAAAAAGCAGCTTGCCAATACGCCGTCTGCACAACAAGCTGTCTGTTCTTTGATTGTTGTGCCTTGTTTTAGTGTTGACACTTTTGACGCGGGCAGGAAAAAAGTCATCGCCAGATTCGATTCCTTCCATCCTTCACTACACCGAATCCAAGAACAAACACTTCCGCCTCATTCAATTGCCTCCCAAAGCACAGAATAAGGACACTAGAGCAATACACACCACACCACTTGTTGCACTTTGTCCCTCTTTCCCTGCTTCCATCTTGAATCTGAACTAGCCCAGTTGCAAAACTCTCCTACACCACATATCCCAGGGAGTTCCATCTAATCTACGTGCTATTCATTCTCTATCCACTACAACGGCTTTTGATCCACATTCATATCCACAAACCTAATCCCCATTCCCCCCGTTTGTTTCTTGCATCTACATAGTGAGTATTCTCCCAGATCATCGCCCATCGTGATTGCCCCCGTGGCCCCTAAGACTGAAAAACTAACAATACCAAAAGGAAAAATGGCTGGTGTCTACACCCCAAACCACACAAATTCCTCTTTGAGGCCCTTGACAATCACTCATGGCTCCATTGAGTACACAATCTTGGTCCCAACAAACTTGTTGTTCGTTGGTAACGAGCTTAAGGAACAATTCTCCAAGCAACTCCCAGAGGTCACCGAGGGTTATGCAGGCGAGGAGGAGCCAGCTTCCCCAACCGAGTTGCTCGCTGCATTCTTGGGTTACATCGCTAACTTGATCGACCCAAATGTCTCTGGTCAGTTCGACCAGATCTTGCTCATGGTTCTTTCCGAGTTTGAGACTGCCTTCTTGAACGGCAGCGACATTCATACCGTTGCATCTAGACTTTTGTCCTCTGAGGAATACCCAACTACATTGGAGAAGGCCAAGATCGTCGTCAAGCACTACTTCTCTGCTAGAATCGCTGCTAACAAGCCATTCAAGAAGTACGACTCTGCCTTGCTCAGAAACGTTCTTAACGATGAGGCTTCCCTTGTTGCCATTTTCGGTGGTCAAGGTAACACCGATGACTACTTCGAGGAGCTCAGAGACTTGTACAAGATCTACAACGGCTTGGTGTCTGATGTCATCAAGGCTGCTGCTGACAAGTTGAACGCTTTGGTCAGATCCACTCCAGGTACCGAGAAGATTTACACACAGGGTTTCGATTTGATCTCTTGGTTGGAGGATTCCGAGAAGACCCCATCTAACGAGTACTTGCTTTTGATTCCAGTTTCTTGTCCATTGATCTGTGTTATCCAGCTCGCTCACTACGCCATCACCGCTCGTGTCCTTGGTATGACTCCAGGTGACTTCAGAGACTACTTGTCTGGTGCTACTGGTCACTCCCAGGGTTTGACTACCGCTTTGGCCATTGCTGAAGCTGACTCTTGGGAGTCCTTCTTCGCTTCTTTGGACAAGTCCGTTGCATTCTTGTTCTACACTGGTGTTCGTTGTTACCAGGTTTACCCAAACACTGCTCTTCCACCATCAATCTTGCAGGATTCCATTGAGAACGGTGAGGGTAACCCATACCCAATGCTCTCCATCAGAGACTTGTCCCAGGAGCAGGTTCAGGATTACGTTGACCAGACCAACGCTCACTTGCCAAAGGAGAAGCACATCGCCATCTCTCTTGTCAATGGTGGTAGAAACTTGGTTGTTTCTGGTCCACCACAGTCCCTTTACGGTTTGAACTTGACTTTGAGAAAGGCTAAGGCCCCATCTGGCTTGGACCAGGCTAGAATCCCATCTTCTGAGAGAAAGTTGAAGTTCTCCAACAGATTCTTGCCAATCACATCTCCATTCCACTCTCACTTGCTTGCTGAGGCCTACACCATGATTGAGCAGGATTTGGCCAACGATGGTTTGGAGTTCAAGGCTGCTGACTTGAAGATCCCAGTCTACGACACTTTCGATGGTTCCGATTTGAGATCCTACGAGGGTTCTATCATCAACAGATTGAACTTGCTCATCACCAAGTTGCCAGTCAACTGGGAGCTTGCTACTCAGTTCAAGGCCACTCACATCCTTGACTTCGGTCCAGGTGGTGCTTCTGGTCTCGGTGTCTTGACCCACAGAAACAAGGACGGTACCGGTGTTCGTGTTATCATTGCCGGTGTCTTGGACTCCTCTGCTGATGACGAGTTCGGTTTCAAGCAGGAGTTGTTCGACTTGAACGACACTGTTAAGTACGCCCAGAACTGGTTGCATGAGTACCAGCCAAAGTTGGTCAAGACTAAGGCCGGTAAGGTCTTTGTTGACACCAAGTTCTCCAGACTCCTCGGTAGAGCTCCAGTCTTGGTTCCAGGTATGACTCCAACCACTGTTCACCCAGATTTCGTTGCTGCCACTTTGAACGCTGGTTACCACATTGAAATTGCTGGTGGTGGTTACTTCGACCCAAAGACCTTCACTGACGCTTTGGAGAAGGTTGTTGCCCAGGTTCCACCAGGTACTGGTATCGGTATCAACTTGATTTATGTCAACCCAAGAATGTTGCAGTGGGGTATCCCATTGATCAAGGAGCTCAGAGAGAAGGGCTTCCCAATTCAGTCTTTGACCATTGGTGCCGGTGTCCCATCTTTGGATGTCGCCACTGAGTACATTGAGACTCTTGGTTTGACCCACTTGGGCTTGAAGCCAGGTTCCGTTGACTCTATCTCCCAGGCTATCTCCATTGCTAAGGCTCACCCAACTTTCCCAATTGTCTTGCAGTGGACTGGTGGTCGTGGTGGTGGTCACCACTCCTTCGAGGATTTCCACGCTCCAATCTTGCAGATGTACTCTAAGATCAGAAGATGCTCTAACATCTCTTTGATTGCCGGTTCCGGTTTCGGTTCTGCTGAGGACACTTACCCATACTTGACTGGTGAGTGGTCTACCAAGTTCAACTACCCACCAATGCCATTCGATGGTATCTTGACTGGTTCCAGAGTTATGATTGCTAAGGAGGCCTTCACTTCTCCAGATGCTAAGAAGGCTATTGCTGCTGCCCCAGGTGTCCCAGACTCCCAGTGGGAACAGACCTACAAGAAGCCAACTGGTGGTATCATCACCGTCAGATCTGAGATGGGTGAGCCAATCCACAAGCTTGCCACTCGTGGTGTTATGTTGTGGCACGAGATGGACAACACCATCTTCAACTTGCCAAAGAACAAGCTCCAGGATGCTTTGGATAAGAAGAAGGACTACATCATCCAGAAGTTGAACGCTGACTTCCAGAAGCCATGGTTCGCTACTATCAACGGTAAGGTTTACGACTTGCCAGACTTGACCTACGAGCAGATTGCTAAGAGATTGGTTGAGTTGATGTACATCAGAGGTTCCCAGAGATGGATTGACGTCTCTTTGAGAAACTTCACTGGTGACTTCCTCCGTCGTGTTGAGGAGCGTTTCACTACTAAGGCTACCACCTCTGTCTTGCCAAACTTCTCCGTTTTGGAGAAGCCAGATGAGGCTATTGAGACTGTCTTCAGCGCTTACCCAGCTGCTAGATCCCAGTTGATCAACCAGCAGGATGTTGACTACTTCTTGTTGCTCTGTACCAACCCAGCTCAGAAGCCGGTTCCATTTGTTCCAATCCTGGACTCCAGATTCGAGGTCTTCTTCAAGAAGGACTCCTTGTGGCAGTCTGAGGACTTGGAGGCTGTTGTTGACCACGATGTCCAGAGAACCTGTATCTTGCACGGTCCAGTCGCTGCTCAGTTCACCAACAATGTTGATGAGCCAGTCAAGTCTATCTTGGATGGTATCCACGATGGTCACATTGAGAAGTTGTTGAAGGACTCTTACGGTGGTGACCTCTCCAAGGTCCCAGTTGTCGAGTACTTTGGTGGTGAGGAGCCAGTTGAGGTTGCTTACGACCAGGCCGAGTCCGGTAACACTGTTATCTACAACGCTTCCGAGTCTACTGATGAAGAGACATGGTTCAAGCTCTTGGCCGGTCCAAAGCGTTCTTGGAGACATGCCTTCATCTCCACCAAGCGTGTCGTCCAGGGTTCTAACTTTGTTTCTAACCCAGCCAGACAGGTCTTGTCCCCAGCTAAGGGTGTTGTTGTCGAGATCCAGAACCCAGATGAGTCATCCAAGACTGTCATCACTGTTTCTGAGCCAGTTCAGGGTAAGACTGTTCCAGTCGTTACTTTGAAGTCTATCAACGAGAACACTATTGAGTTGTCTTTGATTGAGACCAGAAATGTCCAGAAGGAGGCTGTTGCTTTGTCCTTGCTCTACAAGTTCAACCCAGAGGATGGTTTCGCTCCAATTGTTGAGATTACCGAGAACAGAAACGACCGTATCAAGGAGTTCTACTGGAAGTTGTGGTTCTCCGAGCCATACAACATCGACATTGACGTCCACAAGCCAATTCCAGGTGATGAGGTTACTGTCACTGCTCAGGACATTGCTGAGTTCACACACGCCGTTGGTAACAAGTGTGAGGACTTTGTTCCAAGACCAGGTAGAAAGCAGTTGGCTCCAATGGATTTCGCTATTGTTGTTGGCTGGAAGGCTATCATCAAGGCTATCTTCCCAAAGACTGTTGATGGTGACTTGTTGAGATTGGTCCACTTGTCCAACTCTTACAAGATGTACCCAGGTGCTGCTCCATTGGCTAAGGACGATGTTGTCTCTACCCACGCCGAGATCAAGTCCGTCTTGAACCAGGACAACGGTAAGGTTGTTGAGGTTGTTGGTATCGTCTCCAGAGAGGGTAAGCCAGTCTTGGAGGTTGCCTCTTCCTTCTTCTACAGAGGTGAGTACAAGGACTTCGAGAACACCTTCTCTAAGGTTACCGAGGCTCCATTCAACTTGAGCATCAAGACTGCTAAGGACCTTGCTGTCTTGAAGTCTAAGGAGTGGTTCTCTTTGGAGTCCGATGTCGAGATCTTGAACGAGACTTTGACTTTCGAGATTGAGTCTGAGTACAACTACAAGAACAAGACCGTCTTCAGCTCTGTTAAGTCTGTTGGTAAGGTTTTGCTTGAGTTGCCAACCAAGGAGATCATCCAGATCGGTTCTGTTGATTACGAGGCTGGTGAGTCCCACGGTAACCCAGTCATTGACTACCTTACCAGAAACGGTTCTGCTATTGAGGAGACCGTCAAGTTCGAGAACAGCATTCCAATTGCCTCTGTTGAGACCCGTTCCCCAGGTACCAACGAGCCATATGCTGTTGTCTCTGGTGATTACAACCCTATCCATGTTTCCCGTGTCTTCTCCAGATACGCTAACTTGCCAGGTACTATCACTCACGGTATGTACTCTTCTGCTGCTGTCCGTGCTCTTGTTGAGTCCTGGGCTGCTGACTCTGTTTCTTCCAGAGTTCGTGCCTTCCACGTTAACTTCATCGGTATGGTTTTGCCAAACGACACTTTGACCACCCGTTTGGAGCACGTTGGTATGATCAATGGTCGTAAGTTGATCAAGGTTGAGACTTTGAACGACAGAGAGGAGGTTGTCTTGTCTGGTGAGGCTGAGGTTGACCAGCCATTGACCACTTTCGTTTTCACTGGTCAGGGTTCCCAGGAACAGGGTATGGGTATGGACTTGTACGAGAAGTCTGAGGTTGCCAAAAACGTCTGGGACAGAGCTGATATCCACTTCTTGAACACTTACGGCTTCTCCATCATTGACATTGTCAAGAACAACCCAAGTGAGTTGACTGTTCACTTCGGTGGTGAGAAGGGTAGAGCTATCAGAGAGAACTACACTAAGATGACTTTCGAGACTCTTGTTGATGGTAAGGTTGTCTCTGAGAAGATCTTCAAGGAGATTGATGAGAAGACCACCTCTTTCACATTCAAGAACCCAGGTGGTTTGATCTCTGCTACTCAGTTCACTCAGCCAGCTTTGACCTTGATGGAGAAGGCTTCCTTCGAGGACTTGAGAGTTAAGGGTTTGATCCCAGCTGACTGTGTCTTCGCTGGTCACTCTCTTGGTGAGTACGCTTCTTTGGCTTCTCTTGCTGAGGTTATGTCCATTGAGTCCCTTGTTGAGGTCGTCTTCTACAGAGGTATGACCATGCAGGTTGCTGTCCCAAGAGATTCTCTTGGAAGATCCAACTATGGTATGATTGCTGTCAACCCATCCAGAGTTTCTCCAACCTTCTCTCACGAGGCTTTGACCTTCGTTGTTGACTGTGTTGGTAAGAGAACTCAGTGGTTGTGTGAGATTGTCAACTTCAACGTTGAGAACCAGCAGTACGTTACCGCTGGTGACCTTCGTGGTTTGGACTGTTTGACCAACGTGTTGAACTTTATCAAGTTGCAGAAGATTGACATTGCTAAGCTCAGAGATAGCATGTCCTTGGAGAAGGTTGAGGAGCACTTGAACGAGATCATTGATGAGATCTCTAAGAAGTCTACTGCTAAGCCACAGCCAATTGAGTTGGAGAGAGGCTTTGCCTGTATTCCACTCCGTGGTATTTCTGTTCCATTCCACTCCAGTTACTTGATGGGTGGTGTTCAGCCATTCAAGAAGTTCTTGCAGAAGAACATTCTTAAGGAGAACGTTAAGGTTGACAAGCTTGTTGGTAAGTACATTCCAAACTTGACGGCTAAGCCATTCGAGGTTACAAAGGAGTACTTCGAGGATGTGTACAAGTTGACCAACTCTGACGCCGTCAAGAACGTTCTTGATAACTGGGAGAAGTACCAGTGAGTTTTAATTTCTTGCTGATTTCGATTGAAGGTGTTTCTGTGATTGCTAGTGTGGTGTTAGCATCTTGAGACATCTTTGATTGTTTCTTCCTTCAAAAATACAAAAAGAAGATACTTTTCTTGGTATTTCAAAGCATTTTTTTGGAATTGGGCATCGGGTTTGATTTGACTTATAACTTATAATACTGTTCATAATAATTGATTTTTTGGTTTGTTTACGATAAAGATTGGTTTTGTAGTTGATTTGTGTATGTACTATGTATCATGTACACTTATGCTAGTTTGTGGAATGCAAGGTCTGTGAAGGAATTAAGCCATGGGCCTTCTTCAAACTCTCTAAAGCACACAAGTGAAGCCTTGGAGAAGTATGTTTCGATGCTGTTGTAATCAATGACCGGTTCTGTGAACTTGAATTTTTGTTTCCTGTTCTTCTTCTTAACGACTGGCTTGAATCCATCGTCATTAGGAGATGCATCCAGAAGATTCACCAATTTGGATATCAACGGGTACTTCTGGTGGAGGTCACTCTTTGTGAATCTGTCTGTATGGCTGATGATGTTGTTGGCTAGCAGAATCTTTGGCTGTTCTGTCTTGAGGATGATATCTGTGAGAGAAAGAGGGGCATGTGGAAGGAAGTATAACGTATCCAGAGCATCGTTAATGGGAGTATACTCTTCTTCAACTTTGTAATTAACAAATTCAAAGTATGCTTTGTCAAGATTTGAGAACACAGGATCGAATAATGAAACATCCTCCTGTTTGATCTCAAGCTCATCGATGATGAGGTTTAACATGGCAAGTTGGTACAACGCCGGTTCCTCCTGTGAAGGAGATCCAAGTGCAAGGCATCGTACTTTAGTGAGCTTGTAATCCTTGAGTGCTTGTATGACATTCTTGAAGAGCTCACTGGTCTTAATTGTCTCAATTTTAGGGGATAGGTTCTTGACGAGGGCCTCAACAACGTCTGGTTCTGTTGAGTCTGGATTGAGAATTCCCTGTAATCTTCGCCTTGATTTTGTCTTTGTGAAGTCCGACATTATGTGGATGTGTTTTTAAACGAAGGTTCTGGGTGTTATGAGTGGTGTTTTGCTGTGGAGAGAGAGCCTGTCTGTGGTAGTTGAGACCTCCGTTGGAAAAGTGTTGAGGGAAGGTGGTTGCGGGCACGACTCTTCACTGGTGGTTCTAAGGCGACATTTTGTGTCGAATCTTTGAATTTTTAGTGAATTTTGGGGGATGATTCAGAGGTGTTAATCATCTCTATTGCAGCTGTTTGGTAATATGTTCATTGTCTGAAAGTCTTAGTGGAAAGAATGGCTTCCGAGGCAACTGCGGTGCTCTGCTCTTACATCCGTAGGCCCGTTCAGATAGCGGACTTGACCGGCAATCGCTGATTATCACCACCATCCGGGGCAGCAAATACAAAAAGAAGTTGATGTGCCACAACCTCCAGTTCCAGAGAAAACAATTACCCACAAAAACACCGACCTTGTCACACAAAAACTGGGACAAACCACCCAAAATACCCCCAGAGCACGCCCTCGGGTCACGTGAATTCCGGCCTAAAATTTTTATCTCGGAGAAGCATCAACTCCATTGCAACACGGAGAGGCCCTTCCAACTCTCTCGCCTCTTCCCTCTCTGGTCCCCAGTATCCCACGCCCACACTCACACTAAACATCTCACGCCGTAACCGGAGAGAGCGAGAGAAAGAGAGTCCCTGTCGAGAGCACGCATACACTGTCCCTCGCCAAGTTCAACCTTTCCCCCAAACCCCCTTGATACACAGCCCATCGTGTCCACCTCAACAACAAGTTCGCAACAGCTGGCCAACGCCATGCGTAAGTGCAAAGTCTTTGTCGGTAACTCCCACCCAGAGCTTGGTGCTCTCATTTGTGCTAAGCTCGGTGTCGAGCCGGCCCCATGCACGTTGAAGAAGTTTGCCAACGGTGAGACTTCTGTTCAGATTGGAGTCTCTGTCCGTGATGAAGACGTCTACGTCATTCAGAGTGGTTCTGGTGATATCAATGATCACATTATGGAACTTCTTATCCTCATTTCTGCATGCAGAGGTGGTTCTGCTAAGAAGATCACCGCTGTCATCCCACAGTTCCCATATTCCAAGCAAAGTAAGATGAAGAAGCACCGTGGTGCCATTACAGCTCGTATGCTTGCCAACCTCCTCGTCATGGCTGGTGCTGATCACATCGTTTCCATGGATTTGCACGCTTCTCAGATGCAAGGTTTCTTCTCTAAGCCAGTTGATAACTTGTATGGTGCTCCATCTCTTGCGAAATGGATCCGTGAGAACGTTGATGATTTTGAGAATGCAGTCGTTGTTTCTAAGAACCCAGGTGGTACAAAGAGAGTCACTGCCCTTGCTGATTCTCTCAAGATCAACTTTGCTATGATACATACAGATAGAAGAAGAAATGCTGACTTCTACGCCCAGAAACGTGCTCAGAAGTTGGAGAAGGAACAAAAATTGAGACGTCAGTCCATTGCTCGTGAAAGAAGAAGATCAAGTAACAAGAGAGAAGATGACGATGAGGAGGAAAACATTATTCTTTCTAATGGTCTTCAAACTGCTCGTGTTGTCCAAGGTCACGTTGTGGATGATGACTACATTGCTGAAGAATCCGCCGTTGATGATGACTCTCTTATTTCAAGTGAAGAGCCAATTGCTAACGATCACACATCTTACGCTCTTGGTGGTACTTATGACGCTGCTGATTCAGATGAAGATGATGAGCCAGCTCAGCTTGCTCAGGAGAAGCTCATTACACTTGTCGGTAACGTTAACAACCGTTCCGTCATCATCTTGGATGACCTCATTGACCGTCCAGGTTCCTTCATTGCTGCTGCTGAGCACTGTCGTCTCAACTGTGGTGCTAAGAAGGTTTACGTTGTTGCTACGCATGGTCTCTTCATTGATGACTGTCTTGAACAGCTTAATGCTTCTCAATACATTGACCAGGTTGTTGCCACAAATACCTACCCACTCACACCGGAGAAGAAGGCCTGTCCAAAGCTCGTCACCATTGACATTGCCCCAATTCTTGCCGAGTGCATCAGAAGAGATCACTACGGTGAGAGTATTTCTGTTCTTTTTGACTCATTGGCTACTCTCTAGCATTAGAGATTTTCAATAAGCGCCGCACCCAACACCATGTACATTAGGAGAACGTTCTTCGCTCTACATATATAAAGGAAAATCGCACATACACTTATACAATTTGTATGATGAGGTGTTTTAATCATTACTTCATATTTATCAGGATAATCTTCAATTGATAGTGATCAATCAATGCGTCTTTAAAGCCGAGAGTGTGGGGTAAGAATTCGTTGCCAAGCTATCACAAATCACCTGATTCGGAAGCCAACTCCCGTTATCTTTAAAGTAAGTAATGGCCGACTTTGTTGGTGTAACTGGTTTGTTGGGTATTGTGTTGTTCTCACTGAATAGCTTCTAGAAAGATTGTCATTGTGTGTAGATCACAAGACTTGGACAGGGTCCTGATAGTGAGGCTCTATGCAGAACCATGAAGTTATAACGTATTCTGGTTCTGAAGTACCCATAGTCCTGCGGATCATCACTATCATAGTGCATATCTTCTATCAAGATTTGCCACAGACCCTCTAACTACTCGAAATAGTGTCAATTAATGAAAGGCTTCAACTGCCACATATACTGGCGAAGGTCACGTGAACACCCGAACACCACAATAACACTGAGTTATGAAATCGCTTTAATTAGCTTTGGGGTAACTAAGAGCACTAAATACTTAAGCTTAATACTGTTTGAAACCTCCTTACTTTAGAAATAGTGCCAAATAGGCGTATTTCCAACATCAAAAATTCAGAGTTTTAGAGAATATGGGGTGATGTTGATGATATTGGCAAGTTCACTTCTAGTGCATCTATAGAGGTTGTTCAAAAACTCAAAATATCGCCAATCTGAGCACATAATAAGATTCTCTAGATTTTAAATACTCTAGCCAACTGTTTTAAATGCCAATTTATATGCCGTGTCACTTTTGTGGCAGCCAATTTAGTTCGAGCATCATAGATCCTTAGCGCGACCCTCTCAGCTCCTCTCATAAATCCCTAATGAATACTCTCTCAATTACTACACAGTTTAACGAATATAAATAGATATAAGACAACATAGATCTAGACTATAATAATATACAAAAGACTAAAGTCCGGCAAAATTACTTCTTTGGTTCAGTCAAAGGACTTGTGATGTTCACAGCGGTGAACTTCTTTGGCAAAGAAACATTCTTAAACTTGTTCTTCAAGCGCTGAGTAACCAGGTCAAAGTCCAAGTGCTTTGTAAGACTGATCTTTGGAATGCATGAGATATAATGTTTCTCATCAAGCTCAACGTCTAATGGATCCTGAGTGTGACAACCTGGGGAGAGCTTCAATCTAAGAGAATGGTTCTTACCTGAACTGTCCTCATAAAGCTCAAAGATGATCTGTGAGAGGTAATCCAATTCTGGGAGATCATTTCTGTTGATGTACAATTGGACACCACTCTCATAAAGAATGTTGAGTAATGTATACATATGAGACTCCTTGGTGAAGTATGCAACGAGACCTGGCTTGTCCTTTGTGATCATGGAGTTCAAATCACCAATGATCTTCTTGGCCAATGGAACAGAAGTCAAGAGACCAATTTCAAGCTTCTCTTTCTGTGTGATACCATATTCTTGAGGACAAATGAAATCAAACAAGACTTGTGAAAGCTTGTACAATTCTCTCAAGTATTTGAAGATTTGGTCATCAAACAAGAAGTGATGATGTCCGATGTTTGGCTCACAACCATCCTTCTTGAATAGCTTCAAGTGCTCAGGATATTCATGAATCAACAATGAAGACTCACGTGGCTCATTGATAGTGGCAACCGGCGAGAAAATCTTCTCCAAGAACTCTCTGTTGTGGAGAGCATCAAACTTCATTGTGTCATAAAGCTCAGAGATCTTTGCAGGATCAACCTTCTCTAATGTTGTGAACTCCTTGAACAACTTGTTCCATCTCTCAACGAACAAATCAGAGTCTTCACCAGAACACCAATCCTCACCTTGCATGACCTTAAGATCATCATGCTCACAGTGATACTCCATGATCTCTTGGTGGTAGTTCATCAATTCAACAACTCTCTTGATGACGTAGTATGGCTCAGGCATCTTTGGTGGCCAACTGAATTGTGGTGGAGCTTCTTTACCTTCTCTTAACAATGGCTTAAGCTGCTTCTTCACCTTATCCATGAGGTCCTTAGCAGCGTTGGAATCATCAAGCAAATCTTTTCTGACTTGAATAAAGCCATCAGGAACGGAACCATCCAAAAGTGATTGAACCCACATGTTTGCAGAAACCAGAACTCTTCTCTCTGAAGATGAGAACACCTGGATATTCTCCAAGATATCCTTGTTCAACAATCCCATATCTTGTCTTGTCTGATCACCCAAATCGGAGGCCTGATAACGGGCAGAGTGAGTGGCTTCACCACCCCACTTAAGAATGAATTGAACCTTCTCAACTTCGTTTTCATCATTCAGCACAGGCTTCAATTGAATCTTTGTACCTGGGAAGTTTAGCTTCTTCTCCAATGTCGAGGCCAAGATGTTCAACTTGATTGGATCCTCAATCTTTTGCTCCTGAGCAATCTTGATGGCCTTAAGGACAATAGCCAAATCGGACACTTCTCTAATGATGACTTCTTCCTTGTGACCCTTAAGTAAAGAAATGAAGATAGCAGATCTGAAAGAGTATTTGAACTTCTGCTTTGGAGTTCTATCAGCATGACGAACAACAGTAACCAAACCTTTAAGAATCCACTTCTGAGACTTTTCTTCAGATGGTGCCTCCTGAGTGACCAATTTATGAACATCTCTAACCTTCTTAGCTTCATAAAACATATCCCTCAAGATCTTAGCACTTGTGTCATAGTATGAAACACTGTCCTTGACAAAGGAGAATCCGTTAACGTCAATGACAAAACTCTTACCACCAACTCTAAGCAAGTCGAATCCACAAATGGTCTGGGCGAAGCCCTTAGAAACGTGCTTAGCAATAGCTTTCTCCTCATCACTCAATTCTGTAATGTATCTGATTTCCTTACCATGCGTGTTTCTTCTCACGATACCATCAACAACTGGGGACTTTCTAGTTTCAGCATGACAAAAGTTTGGACCAACAGTGTATGCCTTAACATCTTCAAAGTTGTTTGTATCCATAAACTTTTCATAAACATAAGATCCCTGTGTTCTTGGTGTAGACAATGTTGGGTCGAATTCTGAACTCTTATTACCAACTTTTCTGAAGAGTCTTCTACCACCACCACCATCCTTCTGGGCGTAGTAGATGTAAACGTTGTGATCTTCACCATCGACTGGCTTCTCAACAAAAGGCTTAGATAAGGTCTTACCGTCAACTTCAATGGTGTCATCATCAATCATCTTCCATTCTGGTTCCTTGACAGGTTTGACGTCCACACCTTGCTCTTTCAATTTGGCCTTGAGCTCTTCATCAACTCTTGGACCACCATCTCTGGAGATCTCCAATCTCTCAGGCGTAGGCACTCCAGCGGCATCAAGAAGCCATAAACACAATCTTCTATCCCACAAGGCCTTTTGCATAACGAGATCATTGATAATGTATGGCTTTCGTAATTTCACATAGTTGATGGCCTTATCAAGAGGGAACCCCTTAGAGAAGAAGGAGATTAAAAAGTCACAAGTTGGCCAATTCTCCACACTCTCATCCAAGATGACCTTATCACCAAAGATAACAGTTTCAAATTCGCCCTTCTCCATCAAGCGGTTCAAAATCTGACGACATGGCTTACTCAAGACTTTAGCATCCATAGCACAAACTCCGATCTTACCAATCTTTGGAAGCTGTACCTTAGAGATAGACTGAGACGCCTTACGCACCGGGGAGGAGGAACCAGAACCGTCATTGACTGCTGGAGGTGGGAGGTGCAGCTGAGAGTTGTTCTCACTGGATGACGTCTTTGGTGTGAAACCTTCAAGGATTGGGGCGATGGAGGCCATGGCCTTGGTGTCCGAGTCAGAAGTGGCGGAGTTGTTTTGAGAGAGCACCAACGGGCTCACAGGCACCGAGAAGCTCTTCCTCTTGTCGATGTTGATTGGCTGTGTCATCTTGTGAGATATTCACACGGATCGACCACCTTCAGCTCTTCGTCTTTGCACCGAATTGGATAGCCGCCGCAATCAGAGAAACGTGTGTGCTGCCTGCAAATCAGATGAGACAATTTCGCGGGGGTAGTGGCACAGACAGTTTTGGCAGCTGGTGTGCGGGTGTTAAGATCTGTAATTTTTTTCTTCGAGTGCGATGAGCCCTTCTTATACTAAAACTATTGGGACTTTGGCACACATTGACATCTCTCTCAGAAGTAATGACTACTGCTGAGTCCGTTAAGAGACGGAGAGTTGGGGAGACTAAGAAGGTCGCCAAGCCGCGTCTTTTCTCTCCTTTCAGAACCATTGGACAGACCACCACAGCACTCCCATTCGCTGTGGGTACACTTGGTGCTACCTTCTACATTGCCACTTCTGTGGGTCGTTCCTTCCAGATATACGATGCCAACACATTGCATTTGCTCTTTGTCACACAGGGTGAACTTTCGTCCGAGATAACTGCCCTCACTGCTCATTATCACTACGTCTATTCAGCATACGGTGAAGAGATTGGCATCTTCAAGAGAGGTAAGCTCGAACACTCCTTAGCCGTTGAAGGAGGTGCTAAGAAGCTTCTTACCTTTGGCGACTACTTGATTGCATCTAATGATAAGTCCGTGTATGTCTTCAAGAAGTCTCCAGGAATGAAGGTCGCCACTGAGTTCTACACAAAGCTTGATGTCGATGGAACCATCGTTGACATTGCTCATCCATTCACATACCTCAACAAGATTGTTGTCCTCACCACCACAGGACTCTGCATTTACAACGTTCACTCAGGTAAATTGTTGTTCTCCACTTCTTTCCCACACACAATGACCGCTATTGAATGTGCTCCAGTGCTTGATGTCGTCGCACTTGGTACCACAACAGGTGAAGTCATTCTTTACAACATCAAAAAGGCCAAAATCCTCCGTACGATGACCACAGGCAAATCAGTCACCACCATCTCATTCAGAACAGACGGCCCAGCACACATCTGTATCGGTCACACAACTGGTGAATTGTCCTTCTATGACCTTGATAGAAACTCACGTATCCACATCCTTCAAGCCCACAGAGACACTCATGGTGGTGTTTCCAAGGCTCAGTTCCTCAATGGCCAACCAATCATCGTCACAAATGGCGGTGATAACCAATTGAAAGAGTTCGTCTTTGACCCACCTCTTTCTTCAAACGCTGCTGTGGTGTCTCCACCAAGATACCTCAGATCAAGAGGTGGTCACGCTGCTCCAGTTACTGCATTCAAGTTTGCCGATGACGTCGGTCACTACATCATCTCTGGATCAAGAGATAAGTCTATGTGGAAGTTCTCCTTAAGAAAGGATGCTCAATCCCAAGAGATGTCTCAAAGAGCACACAAGAGAGCAGATGGTAAGAGAGAAGGAGGTATTAAGGATAAGTTCCCAGAGGTGCTTGACATGGCCATTGAGAACACCCGAGTTGGCGAATGGGAGAACGTCGTGACAGCCCATGATGGTGAGACTGTTGCTCGTACATGGGATGCTCAGTCAAAGAGAGTTGGAAGACACAAATTGGCCACTGTTGATGGCGGAATTGTGAAGAGTGTCGCCATGTCTCCTTGTGGTAACTTTGCCCTTGTTGGATCCTCCAATGGTGGTATTGGCGTCCACAACTTGCAGAGTGGTCAGCTCAGAAAGAAATACCAGTTACACAAGAAAGCTGTCACAGGTGTTGCCATTGATGGAATGAACAGAAAGATGGTCTCCTGTGGTTTGGATGGTGTTGTTGGTTTCTATGACTTCTCCAAATCCAAGTACCTTGGGAAATTGAACCTTGGTGCTCCAATCACAAACATGGTTTACCACAGATCTTCTGATCTCTTTGCCCTTGCTCTTGATGACTTATCCGTTGTCGTTGTTGACTCCGTGACACACAAGGTTGTCAGAGTCTTCTGGGGTCACTCTAACAGAATCACGGCAATGGACTTCTCCCCAGATGGTCGTTGGATCGTTTCCGCTGCTTTGGACTCTACAATCCGTACTTGGGATATCCCAACTGGTCTCTGTATCGATGGTCTCAGAGTCAGTCACGTTGCTACCAACATCAAGTTCTCTCCAGTTGGTGACTTCCTTGCTACTACACACGTTTCAAGAATTGGTATTTCACTTTGGACAAACAAGGCACAATTCAGACCTGTCAACACAAGAAATGTCGAGGAGGAAGACTTTGTGGATGTTTCCTTGTCTACCATTGCCGAGGATGTAACTCTCTTGGATGGTGCATTTGATGAAGAGATTCTTGAGGATGAGTACACCGGCCATTACGAATCCGTTGACCAGATCGACGAGTCTATGCTTACACTCTCATTGGGTCCACGTTCTAAGTTCCAGACTCTTTTGCATTTGGACACTATCAAGTTGAGAAACAAACCAAAAGAAGCTCCAAAGAAGCCAAAGAATGCACCATTCTTCCTTCAGCTCTCAGGAGAGAAGATTGGTGACGATGCTTCCACAAGAGAGGGAAAATCCGCCATTCTTTCAAAGAACAACGAGGATAACGGAGATGATGAGAATGAGAACAACTTGCATGAGTTAAAACCAGCCCGTGGTGCATTTGAGTCTGAATTCACAAGAATTTTGCGTGAATGTGCTGAAAAGTTGGACTATGCGGCATTCTTGAACTATCTTGCTTTAGCATCGCCAGCAGTCACTGACCTTGAGATCAAATCCATGAGTTCTGTTGATGTTTCTGAGATGGTCTCTTTCATCCAGGCACTTACAGAAGGTTTCCAATCCAACACTAATGTTGAGCTTATCGAGGCTTGGATGGCTATGCTTCTCAAGAACCACGGTGATGTTATCCATGGTACTGAAGAAGAAGATCTCAGAGAGGCATTGGATGAGTGGTACGTTGTCCACAGCGCCAAATCTGAACAGTTTGATGATCTCGTCAAGTACTGCTCTGGTGTTCTCAACTTGTTGACTACTGTCTGAAGTCTATTATCAATGCATTAAAATTGTCATAAGTTCGATAAAGCTTCGTAGATCAAATCAAATGACCTTGGCTTTCATTATACTCCTTCAAAGTCATGCTCTTCAACTTCGCAGAGGTCTTAGGCTTCTTGCAACCAAAGTGTCTCACTGCAGTACCAGTACCATTCCAAACAAAGACACTTCCCTTGATCTTCGTAGAACACACTTCACAAAGCGTTTCATCATCAACAACAACGTGTTTTGCTTCCAACTTACCGATACTGTTGGTCTTCACAACTCTTTCAACTTCCAAAAGACTCTTTTCGAGACTCTTAAGCACGTGACGTTTGTGTTGGACACGAATCGACTTCAAGAGGTATGTCTGTAGATCAACCACCTTGAATTGGGGGATAAGATCGAGGATTGTGTATAACGGTGTGGTTGTGGTTGTGGTGGATAACAAGTGCATGATACTAGTCTTATCAGCTCTCTTTTGGAACAGATCAATGAGTTTCAAGAATAACTCCTGGGTGTTATGTTCTTGCACAAACTTGATTGCCAATAATGGATCCTCAATTTCTTCAACCATGATCTTTATCACTTGTTCATGATCACCCATTCTTCCCAATGTGATTGTTTTAAGAACCAACAATTGTGGTTTGTCTTTCATACTCACAGAACTCATCTCATTAAGAATGGTCTTGTTATCATATCTGCCTGTTTTCAAGAAGCTGTACAACTTCTTATACTCGATTGAATCTGGATCCTCGTCTAGATGCAGGAGATATAACTGTGCCAATCTTGTATGGAAGACAACTCTCACTTCATGTAACTCAAAGATGATAAATTCCAAGAACATTCTCTCAAGATGATCACCGACAGTCTGGAGGTATTTCATAACTTTGATGCGATCAAAGGTATCAGCAAATGGAGAATCAATAAAGATATTTATACCATACCCATCATCTTGCTCAATAGCCCACTTTGAGTACTTGATGATGATTGGCAAGTGATCATTCTTGAGCCTGTGTAAGTACTTGACAACGATAACAGGCTGATCAACTTTTTGTGCCATATCAGTAAGAAGATCTAGAGCTTCAGTGTGCATATCCCTTTTGAAGTAGAAATCGATGAGTTCATTCATGGACTGACGCTCTTTCAACGTTTGAACGACAAGCTTGGGATCACAGTGATTCTCCACCCTGATAAGAGATCCAATAAGTCCGGGATTGATGAGGGTATAACATTTGAACAGAGTCGTATCAATAGCCTTTTGAAGTTCTTCCACTGTATGTGTAGGTCCTGTAAAGATATCCAAAGTGAGAATGGCATCTTCATATGGAAGTTGATGTGAAGGCTCGTTGATGAGTTTGTGCAACTTGCGTCGTGTATCAGTAAGGAAATGTGTCAACAAACGAACAGATTTTTGATCAATCTCTGGTTCATCAGGAAGTGCTTCTTTCCCTGATATTGAAGGTGGATAGAGGGAGATAACTTCAATTGGAGATGCACAAAAATCTGTGAATTTTTGAATTGCAGCTTGGTAATTTCCCTCTTTGAACAACTCTTCTGCAAGTGTCACTTCAAGTTCTCTCAGTTTCGTACTCTTACCTTCATAATGCATCTGTCTAACCAATTTGATAGCGTTTTGCGGCACATCAATACAGCTAACGATATCTTGAGCATCTTTCAAAGAATACAGGACAAGTTCATCCTTAGTGAGAACAGTGACATTTCTTCCTGATACTGACGCTAGCTGAATTTTGTTCAATTTGGTTTCATCCCATTGTGAAAGTTCTGCAAAGTCCAATAGACGAACGTGATTCCCCGTGGTGACGATGATGAACGGATTGATAGCACCAACGATGGTACCTGAGACGTTAACGGCACTCACGGACCTGCCATCCGGGGTATAGATCGCCTTTGTGGATCCTCTAGTCAAGAGAATCTTAGAATTTTCAGCAAATGGAGTGATTTCAATCTGTTGAGTACGTAGTGTGAAACCTGCTTTCCAATCAATAGGCTCAATGGTGGGCGTTGATGCAGTACCATCAAGCAGATCTTCGGAATGCTCGATTGTGTAGAAATTGGTATTTGAAGATGCAATGGTGAGTGCTGGCGATATCGTCTTAACAGCAGTAATTTTCTCTGGAAGCTTCCACTGTGCTGTCATTTCCAGATGTGAATTGTGTACTATGACCGTGTTCCTCGTTGCGATGGTGACTGTACTGTTGTCATACACGTCAAGACAACTTACATCTTTGAATGGTAAGCAATCTTGTTCATCCAAGGTCTCATCAAAGACAGAGACACGACCTCCAGATAACACAACATACCGCGTTCCAAGTGGGAATAGCGATGTGATTGGTTGTCCTGAGGTGAGCGGTACGCTGGTCCTGAGTGCTGGGGTGGCGGGCGTGTCGAACACAAGGAGATCTCCCTCATAAGTTGCCACGAGAATGTGCTCTGAAGTCCTCAGAACCGACGTGGGCGTGCATTGAGGCAGCAGGGCACGTGATGTCTGCCGTAGCATCATCTTTTATTGTTGGGCGGTAACTGGCGGCGTAACAATTGCTGGTACCTTGTTAGTGTTGACATGTTTTTCTTCCCTTGTAGAAAAGCAAAAACGAGGTTCTCATCCCCACAATAGCCACACAACATCAAGACAATACACAGCAACAAACAATAAGATGGAACACACTTACGAACAATTACAGAAGCTGGCAAAGACACCCAACAGATCCACACATCAGCTACAACAGATACGGCGTGCAGACCTCGTAATCCAGTCACAGTCTACAACGTTAGCACAAGCCACGGCGAACACCGAGAAACTCTCCAGGGAGTTCAACAAGCTGTTAAAGTCGACAAGGGATGCCAAATCCAAGATAACCAAGACACCTGCCAATAATACGGATTATGTCCTCCAGCATACTGCGGAGCTTCTGGACCAGCAACTACGAGTGTTGGAACGGACCCAAGACATTCTAGAGGAGAACAAAAAGTTGTGAATATAGATTAATCATAAAGTAAACACTGTGCCATTTCAAAACAACAAAACAGAAAAAGATGAGCGTGATCATATACACATAAATTAGGCTAGTCCTTGAGCTGCACGCTCCCATTTCTTCGTAGCGATCCATCCGGCGTTGACCACCTTGAGGGCGTCTTTCAAGTTCATAGGCTTCTTGAGAGTCTTTCCCTTTTCAACAAGGGAAGTGTAAACAACTGGGTAGTTATCCTTTGGGACGTTAAGACAAGTGTCTAGAACATGCTGTTTGACACGGAGTGAGTCCTGCCGTGTACATGCTGTCCATGCTGTGCGGCGTTTCTCCCACACCGTTTCTCCTTCAACGAATGGTTCTCCTTCAGAGAGTTTCTCTCTAAGCTGCTGAGCCTCTGCAACAGCGTCAAAGTCCTGCCATAAAGGAATGGACAACTTTGTATCGGACGAATCCAGCGTCTCTGCGATACCGTTCATGTTTCCTGTGGTCTGTGAAGTTTCCTCTTGGTCCTGGCTTAGCTCTTGTTCCAATAGTGAAGACGCCACCGAACTTGAGGAGGTGACAAGGAATAGTTCGTTTACAACCTCGTCTGAACTGAGTGCGTCCTCTGCAAATGAGCGTAACCTATGCGCAGCGAGTGATAGCGATAGGGAAGCCCTGAGGAAGAGGTTCTTGACTGATTTGAGCACCGTGGATTTAGCCTCCTGGTTAGTGTTTGTAGTGCGGAGAGAACGTGAAGAGCGTTGGGAACGCAGCGATCTCCTGTCCTTCTCCTGTTGTCGTGGAGAGTCACCAACCATATAAGCACTGGGAGGTCTGAGGGAGGTGAACAGGCCTCAGAAGGAGTGGTGCGAGGGCTTTGGCGTGGCGGGGGTGCCAGTGTATTTGTTGCTGCCTCGGTGACTGCCTGCATTAATTTCTTTCATGCCGCACCGCGAGGGCCGCGCACTATCATCAACACTACTCCAGGTATAACTGGGGGACATCTATTAATACATGAGGGAGGGCTCACTGCTTCTCGGTCCTGGCTGCCTCGATGTCGGCCTTGGCCTTCTTCAGCGCTTCCTTGTTGAGCTTCCAGTGGACGCCGCTCGCCTCTCGGTCCTTCAGCTGCTCCAGCTCTTCAATCTTCCGCTTCTTCACATCGAGGCTGTTCATGCTCTCAACTGCAGAACCCTTCTCGCCGTACCTCACGCCGTGAATGGCAATACTCATACCATCATGACCACCCTTCCAGGATCTCGAGTTGACTCCGTTACGGAAGACTCCACGGTACTCCACAAGAGGAGGTAACACGATGAGGTCAACATGAAGGTCTCCACCAATGATATTCACAAACTGGCGGAAGTTCGTCACTGTCTGTGTGATGTTGGCAGTGTTATCCTTGTTTCCAGGCGTACGCTTCTCCATAGTCTTCTCCTCGCCTTCAACCTCCTCGTCCACCAGCGGCAAGAATCCATTATGCTTCAGAATTAACAACACATCAGAGTCATCAGTGTATATGTCTGTTCCCCAGATGCTGCGGTCCTGATAGTGCTTGTTGTTCTGTAAGTCTGTGATTTGCCATGAAGGGATACGCACCGTGACAATGGAGTTGATGTGCTCTCTAAGTTCTGGAAGCATTGGAACAACTTTGTTCTCCTCCGCTGGCGTCACATGGATGTCGCTGAAGAGTGGAAGTTGTCTGTAGGATTCCTTTGTAGGTGCTGGATTGTACAGAATAGAACCGAGATGCTTGCGTGGGAACTTGGTGGCGTAGTCAAGCACATCCTTGTTCTCAATGATAATCTCTCTCTTAACGAACTTCACATGAACTGGTGGCTCGTCAGAAGTTGGAGCAACAGCAGTTTCAGAAACAGCTTTTGGATCTGTATTTTCATTGGTGTTAATCTGTGCTCTTGAGTCAAGTGGACTATGAGCAGATGTATCATGAGGGGCAGGGATTGATGGTGCCTGTGCCTGTTCAGTTGGCGCCTGTGGTGGTTGCTGATGCTGTTGTGTTTGCTGTGGTTGCTGTGTGAATGTGGAAAGAGGTGGGATTGAAGGACCATTCTCTTGCTTTGGTTGATCTTCTTTTCTTTTTGGTTCCTTCATTGCATTGAGTCTCTTGATGATGCTGTAGCACAAGTACGTCTTATAATTTGGGTTCTTCTGCTTCTCAATTCTAGCCCTTCTTTCATGTTGCAAAATATCATGCTTCTCTTCCGCTGTAAAGTCTGTAATCTCGTACTTCTTCTCGTAATACTTGATGATATCGTCATCAGACTCGGACTCAATCTCAGGCTTGGTAATCTCCTCCTTTAATGGCATTGTTGGTGCAGAGTTCGAGTTGAATGGTAAGATTCCAGCCTGGGATGGTGACTTTGCAGATGATGGAGCGGAAAATTTCTGAGAAGATGAATATTGCGATAATGATTGAAGCCCTGGCAGTTGAGAACCTTCCTTTGGTGGCTCGTTTAGCAGGCGTGGAACACCCAAGTTACCAGGCGACGGCAACTGGTTCCCCGTATGCAATAGCGAAATAGGAGGGAGCCGTATGCCACCAGACGACTGCGGTTGAGATACCACTGGGGGATCCAGCAATGACGGCAGATTTGGGCGGGGATTGGAATTGCCGTCTTTATTGTCCATTGCGTGTTGTGATATGGCCTTCTCGACTGTACTCTGAAAACTTGACGGATAAAAAAGCTCCGAAGGGACCAAATTGAATTGCAAGTATCAAATTTGGTAAAAGAATATCCCGAAAAACAAGAAACGATGAAATTTGCTATGAAATTTCCCGTGTTCTCTGCTGTGTTTTCGGTGTTGATCTCTCCTGGACCTCCTGCCCCTCGTTTCTCTCGTTAACTTCTTTCGCAAATTCGCGAATCTCGGAGCGGAGGGTCTGTCAATTGGCGAAAACTCGCCAAACCCAGTTTTGACACATTCATATCGTTCAAGGGGAAACACCTATCACCTGACAATTATATCCAAACTCCCAGATAATCATCACAATGGGCTATGAAATATATCGACAGTTAACTCTGAGTTCGTTATTCGTCCAACCAGCAGCACCTCCACATGAAACAGAGACCCCTATCAATGACATTCTTAAGGAACTACAAGATCTTGATACCGGGAAGTCATACACCACATTCATCACAATAACGCATCTGACTCGCCAGGTAATCCTATCAACAGAGCCATCAAAGGAAACTGTTCCAACATTGTACGCATTATGGGAACTCCATCTCTCATGCCTTATATTTGCCCATGAGCTTGCACTAGCACAACAGGAGGCCAAACGTCTTTCGGTGGCATTGGAATCGATTGTTAAGACACCACAGTCAAAACCAACCAAGAATTCTTCAATTTCAATCTTCCCTGAAACAGCTCCAATGAGCTTAAGGATTCTGGTTACAAGACTCAGAGCCAATGGACCAACTGTCCAAGCTCTAGGTGAAGCATACGCACTGTTATGGGATCTTCGGACCAAGTTCGGGAAAGATGAATCACAGAACCAAACTATCCAGAATTCATTAACTGTTCTTTCATATGGAATAGGAGCTGTACTAATTGCAAAGAGAGAGTATGGAACATTCTTGACACTTGCAGATTCAGTTGATAACCAAAAGATGAAGTTCTTAGCCGTACTCGTCAGCTTAATGAAAGGTGACTATGATCTGGCATCCGAGAATTTCGATACTTTGGATGACTACTCAGATTGCATCGAAGCTCTCCATGAGGTTTTGAAGACTACAAATCAGGTTCTAGATCCTAAGAAGGAAGACAAAGGCACCGATATCAAACTCAACGTGTCCAAATTAGATGACTTGTTCCGTTTGATCAAAGAACAATTGGTCACTGGAAGAATTGTTTGTGCTTTGTGTGCATGGTTTGAGTTACAGATCAGAGATAATGAAGGTTTAGGCGATGATATGATGAGAGGTGCAACAGGTGATAGTGTGCTGGATGATGCGATGAAAGAGATGTTTAAGCTTTGGAGGACACGCACCTGTAAACTGTTTGCATTCGAATAAGCCATGAAGATCAATATTAATTGCTAACGAATAATGTATGCTAAATCCTCTTTTTATGTCTGATTGTATTACTTGGCTCCATTTGTTTAGATCGAGGGCTTATGATAGTGGTGCGAAGCTCTACCCCAGGTTTCACGCCGAAAGAGCCTGCCCTATACGTAGTCACGTGAGTATACTGAAGCCCTGTGACTGTGTCCCCTAAACAGATCCTGAGGGCCTGGTTTGCGCCGCATCTTTCGCGAATTCTCATGCACCGACTCCTTGTAGCTACACCTTGATGACCCGACAAGCGATGACAGTGCGAAACACCCGGACACACCAGCCCGTGGAAAATTCCCAACGCTGGCGGGCGCGCACAAACAAACATCAAAATTTCTTTCGACTACACACAGTTAAGGCATACGAGAAGGTCTTGTCACAACCACACAGTAAAGATGTCTTCTAACAGATCCGCTTTGAAGGACGTTGTCACCCGTGAATACACCATCAACTTGCACAAGAGAGTATGTACCGCACAGAGGAAGAAATTCGGAGAGTGAAGGTCAAAGAAGCTCAAAGAGACAGACTCAAAGGAGGTCAAGCACACCATGTCAAGTGATCAAGAAAAAATTCAATCAAGTAAAACAGAGAGTATACCGAAATTAAGGAGATAGAAGGTCCCAAGTCTAGAAGCTTAACATCCATTAAGTTAGCCACCAAGTTTCTTGTGAAGATTTAGTGAACCAAACCATTGAAGGTCATCGTCCACCCAGAACCCAATACAGAGGAAACATCCAAGATTATCGTCATTATCATCAGCCACCCAGTATTCACAAGATCCAACGTTTTATATGGAACCCATAGCTTCTGTCTGTTTACTTTGAGCCATGCCTATTGAAGCTTCAGAACCCATCTCAAATTTCTATTACCCTGATAACACAGAGTACTAACAACCCATTTTAGCTCATCGGTACCTCTTTCAAGGCTAAAGCCCCAAAGGCCGTTAAGGAGATCAAGAAGTTCGCCCAGAAGCAGCTCGGTACCTCCGATGTCAGACTTGACCCAAAGTTGAACCAGGAGATCTGGAAGAGAGGTATCAAGGGTGTTCCATTCAGACTGCGTGTCAGAATCTCTAGAAGAAGAAACGAGGAGGAGGATGCTAAGGAGAAGTTGTTCTCTTACGTCGAGCCAGTCAACGTTGCTTCCGTCAAGGGTTTGAACACCGTTGTCATTGAGGAGGACGAGGAGGAGGCTTAAATTTCCCTCTAATTCTTTCTTTTTGGTAACTGTACAAAACAAAAAATGTCATTATAATCTTGGTATTTTGGGTAATCAAACTTGTAGATTAAATATAGAAGCTTTGAAAAGACGTGCGTAAGAGGTAGGAAGCCATGCTCTCACCAGAGGCTACCAGAGGCCAGTGCCTCCAAGTTACATCAATAGCCAGCCTTATAGGTCTGCTTGGGTCTTGGAACCTGATTCTAAATGAAGAAGAAAGGCTGAGTTTAGAATTGATGTACTACAGAAATGGTGAATTGAGAGAGAAGAACTATGAATTAAAGAACAGAGCAAGGGAATTACAAAGGTATTGTCCTTGAATCAACAGTTAGTTAAAGGCCTTAAAACACAACCAAAATGAAGTGAGTAGAAATCAAACAAACAGAAAATATCAGTGTAACTATGACTATAACGAACCGGTCATCACAAAAAAGCCAACATAACGCTGACCATGAGCTTTTGTTCAAATGGTTCAAATGAAAAAGTAAAGGTCTTCATCCCCTAAGTTCTGTGTGTTTCCATTCCATCACTTTTTGAGTCTCAAACTTACTGGTTAAACAAACAAAGTAAACAGCCCACACTATTCACGTGGGACAATTCCCAGGTCCTTCTAAATCGGAGTCCTTTGATGTTCTTGTGTGAGGAAGAGGAAGAAGAAACCAACTTTTCATCACGAAAAAAAATTCCCTCTAGGGCTTCTAACTTCTAACTCCCGCGATCGAAGGTTACTACGACAACGCCTAGTGGTGTCCTCTTTGTCAGTGTCCTTACCACACACATTCAAAAGATTAGATTCACTAGCTGCAAATGAATAAAGAAGCTTCAATGAATAACAGTATCTACAACGATTTATAGAAAATTGAAATGTAGCTGAAACCCCCTACAATCCACATTGATTGTGGAGGAGATGGTTAGCTGCAGGATTGTCTCCAAGTGACGACGAGCAGCTGGCACTGGATATACGCCTGAGATCCCATAGAACGATCTTAAAACCTTGTGAAATGAAACAATAAAGTTCCTCACATAATATATAGATATAGCTACAGTATGTCAATATTGGTTAAAGTATCATTAGAATTGTGTCATTAGTAAGTTCTGAGGGCTGGTGCCCTAATAAATATGCAGTCATGGTTTAGATACGGAGTTCTCTCACTGTTCTGTGTTGAACTTCAGTAGCTGTTCCAAATCCATCTTCCCATGATCTCTTAAGGATGAAATGGGTATCGAAGAAGTCAATGAGTTGTGAGAGATTCTTGCAATCCATCAACTCCTTGAACATCTGCTTAGAGATCTGACCTTCAAGCATGCAACTGAAATGGTGTTGTGTCAAGCGGTACGGAAGACCATATGCAGTAGCATATTCCATGAATTTTTCAATAGCAGACCATGGTGCCTTTTCGTATCCTGCAAAGAGTGCTGGGTTGGCGAGAATACCACGGACAGCCATGATACCATCACATCCTGTGATCTTGGCAATCTTGTTACAATCCTCCAGAGAGAAACAGTCACCATTAGCAACAACTGGAACACTCACTGTTTCCTTGATGAGCTTAATTGCTTCAAAGTTGGCTGGCTCGGATGATCTCGTGTTTCTTGTACGGCCATGGACGGTGATAAAGTCAACTCCAGCAGCTTCAACCTTCTTGACAAACTCAACAGTCTCATTCAAATCTGGATGAATTCTGATCTTTGTTTCTAATGTGACAGTGTCACCGAATCTTTCCTTCACAGCTTTCACCATAGTAGCCACGAGATCAGGCTCACTCATCAATGCTGCACCAATACCTTCCCTCGTTTGTTCTTTGATAGGACAACCGCAGTTGATTCCAATACCATCAACATAAGGGTGGATCATCTCAACAAATCTAAGCAAATCAGTAACGTTGTTTGTACCAACCTGGACAATAAGCGGCGTGTCAAAGTTGTTTGTGGTGAAATCTGAGAGACGTGCGATTCCATTACGCACAAACTCACGAGCAAGGATCATAGGGGAGTAGACGATATCTGTGTTATAATCACGTACGAGTGATCTGAATGGGAGCTTAGAGTACCTCACCATAGGACCTGCGATGTGTACTGGGCGTCCTTCGGCCTTGCAACGCTCGATAATACGAAGAGGGTTGTTCTCTGGGTCTCTTGGTGTAAGGAGTGGTTGTGTCATTTTGGCGTATAGTCTTTTTGTGAGGCGAGTTGCCATGCAAGTGTGTGGGGGGTTAGTAGAAGGGGAAACCAGAAAAACTGGGAGCTGTGAATATTTAAGTGAAGAAGAGAGTGCGGAGAACTGTCAAGATAAGAAAGGAGGTTATCAAAGAGGGAGCTCATCGCCTCGAGATTTTTCGAGACAGCGCGGGAATCAATCCGCCTATAGATTCCAAATTCGGAACTTCCTTGCGGTTTCCGAGCATCCACCTTCCAGAAGAAGAAAGTCAGTGCTCCCTAACAAAAAACGTATCAAACGAGTTCGCGGAAATGGTACGCGCACTCATAGTTGATGGGGTACTGCAATTTTTCAAGAGCTCATCGACTGGCGAAGGGCATAATCTCGGACCGTTAGAAGTGTAAACAAACCTGCATATTTCTGTTTTCTTTTTGGGCCAATCAGATGACTGAAGACCAAAACAAGAGACCGGGTTCTCCATCTGAGGAGTCCGCTAACAAGAAGGCAAGAGTTGAGGAGCCGGTCAAGGGCATCGCTTACGTCAAGCAAGAGTTCAGAGTTGATTCCACTCCAGTTGCCATCATTGATGATGACAAGGCTGAACAGACATCGGACAGAAACGAGATTAACAACAACAATGGTAAGAAGGGAAAGAAGAACAGAGGTCAAAACAAGAAGAGAGATCTTAGACAACAACAAGAGCAAGTGAAGCTCTGTGGATCACTTATCGATCCATCTTTGGGACAGGAATGTCCATTCGGAGCAGACAAATGTCGCTTCACTCACGACTTGCCATTATATTTGTCTAAGAAGGATAAAGATCTTGAAGGACCATGTCCAGTGTTCAACACTCTTGGATACTGCCCATCTGGTTTCAAATGTCGTTTCCTGCATTCGCACTTGACTGAGGATAACCAGTTGATGAAGGACTTGGAGAAGTATGAGGAGGCTAAGAAGACAAACCACGAGCTTAACCACACTACAAGTGAACAGAAATCGGATCTTATGAAGAAGAAATTCGTCTTCGATAAGGCTGATAAGGTGAATGCAATCATGGATCTCATCCAGAACGATAACAAGAAGAAGGATGCCGAGAAAAAGAAGAAGAAGGATGAGAAGTCAAAGATCAGTGAATACGTCTCTGATGAGACTCTTGCAGCTACAGAATCCACCGAGACAACAGAAACCAACGAAGAGGAAACTACAGAGTCCACTCTTGAAGAGAAAAAGGATTCTATGAATGAATATGTTGAATCCAAGTTCTATGCTTCTGAGAAGAAGAAATTGGACTTTGTTGGAAAGAAGATTGTATCTCCACTTACAACGGTAGGAAACCTTCCATACCGTCGTCTTATGAGAACCCTTGGTGCTGATGTCACATATTCTGAAATGGCTCTTTCTTTACCATTGATCCAGGGAGCCAAGTCTGAATGGGCTCTTCCAAAAGCACACGCTTCCGAATACCCAGGATTCGGTGTTCAGATCGCAGCTGCAAAGCATTGGCAAGCGGCAAAGGCCGTGGAATCACTTTCCAGATACTGCCCAGACATCAGTGAAATCAACTTGAACTCTGGTTGTCCTATTGATTTGCTCTATAGACAGGGTGCTGGTTCTGGTCTTTTGGACCAACCTGCCCGTCTTCTCAGAGTTCTTCAATCCATGAACTACTGTTCTGGAGAGATTCCAACTACTGTTAAGATCAGAATGGGAACAAGAGATGCACACCCAATGGCTCACAACTTGGTTAAGAGAATTGTTAATGAGACACAGACCGCTGCTATTACATTGCACGGAAGATCAAGACAGCAGAGATACACAAAGGAGGCTAACTGGGATTACATTGCTGAAGTTGGTCAAGTTGTTAGGGAGACTGAGGCTGAGTTGGAGGATGATAAGGATAGAAAGGACTTCCAGAGAGTTAACTTTATTGGTAATGGTGATTGTTATAACTGGGATGATTGGTACAGAGCCACAGAAAACGAGTATATTGACTCTGTCATGGTTGCTAGAGGTGCGTTGATCAAGCCATGGATCTTTGAAGAAGTGAACGCTCAACAGTACTTGGATAAGAGTGCGACTGAGAGATTGGAGATCTTGAAGACATATTCTAATTTTGCTCTTGAACATTGGGGTTCTGATGAATACGGTATTGCTCAATCCAGAAGATTCTTGTGTGAGTTCATGTCTTTCTTCCACAGATACATCCCATACGGAATCTTGGAGAAGTATCCAATTAAGCTTAACGAGAGACCACAGAACTGGAAGGGTAGAAACGAGCTTGAGACTTTATTGGGAAGTAATGATTACAAAGACTGGATTAAGATATCTGAGATGTTCTTGGGCCCAGCTGGTGAAAGTTTCAACTTCATTCCAAAGCACAAGAGTTCTTCCTATGAGGCACCAAACTAAAGCTGCATTTTATAGATTATTACGGGTTAATTGCATATAATTTATGAGGGGAAGTATAGAAAGATCGGAACATGTTTGTCATTAATCACTATATAAAGCTGGATGATTTTTCAGCACATCCGACTCAACTTACTCCGACTTTTTGCTAGCAGTCTTCTTTGCCAGCTGATCAGCTACATCGTCGTAATCCTGTGACAAGCTCTCAGCCTGAGACTTAAGAATGGAAATCTTCTCTTCCTTCTCCTTAATTTGCTTCTGCAAAGAGAGAATTGTGTCGTTCTTCTCAATGAAACCAGCATCTTTTCTGACATCAGCCTTCAAAGCCAACAACTCAGCAACGAGACCATAGGTTCTGGAAACAATCAATGTCAAGAACAATGTGAAACCAGTCAAGTACAAGTTTCTCTGAGCGTAGAACTTTCTAGCCTGGACTTCGGAACGATCGCCCATGAAGGATGGTGGAGGAGGTGGTGGGGCACCGGCTCTTGGGGCTTCAGGGGCAAATCCTCTGAGCTCGTCATTGATAGATTTAACCCTGTTCACAGAGTCAATGAACAAGATCAGAATGAATACCAAGATACACCTGATGGCAATGGTAACCTCACGGGACTGGAATGGCTTGGAGATGGCTGAGATGATGGGGCGGCGGATTTTGGATGGGAGTGGCAAGGACAGCACAGTGAAGAGAGCCATCTCCACGACCAAAAGGCCAAAGATCAGATTGTAATAAAGAGCCATTTTTGTGATATTCAGAGAGTGATTAGCGTTAAGATTAACTTGATGTAAATCAACGAGGAACCAATTGAGTGTGAATCAGGGTCCCTCCTAATGCCAGCAAGCAGCAAACAAGAAACACTGCCAAATTCCAGCGGGTACTCTGATCGACAATTAACGTGAGCCTTGTGGAAATCGCGAAAGTGTGGTGTCCGGGTGGGCGTTGGCATCTTTCGCAAGCCTCTGGAGCTCTGTGGCCGCGGCTTATTCCACACGCAAAATCCAAGATCTCACCCAGCAAGGATCATCATTTGTAGTTCGGCCGGGGGGACTATTCCAGAGCTCGGGAAGTTGGCACTTTGCAGGGAGGAATTAAGCATGTAATGTGCATGCACCTATTTACTTGCTTAAGAGCCTGCTTTCGTATAGGGGCACAAGCCTGCGAGGTTGGCTTCGTGGTACCATACATGAGGAACCCCCCTGTAAACTTTGTAGCTCAGTAGGACAGCTGACGACTATCACCGCACGAGGGCATCTCCCCCACATAAGTATACTTTAGACTTTGAGATCAGCCAACCCTGAACGTTGATCAACAGGCCGCTCTGACCGTAGAAGCGAGCGATATCCCGTGCCTCACCCTGTCGTGGCTGCGGTTTTCAGCTAGGGCATCTGATCCAACTTAGTACTGCGTGATAGGAAGCTGTGCTTGGCCTTCTCTCGCTGGCGCTATTCTGGAAGGGAATTGTGATTTAAGGTTGCCTCAAATGGTGCACGAGCCACAAGGTCAGCTTGTACACGCCCTTATCAGGACCCAGGTGGAGGGGGGAATACGTCCAGGGACCAATTGATATGTTCTTGTACCTTTGGATTTTCTCTTGCTGCCTTGCCCCAACTGTTCTAGCCAAGCGGTAGATCACACAAATCTACCGTACGCCCTGGTCCGGACGCCTCAAAGAAGACCACCTCTAGGTCAGCTTATCGCTATCTTGTGTCTTCTACATCCAGGTACTCTCCTCAAATAATAGTTGTGCGTGTGCAGCGGTGCATGCCCAGGAACTAGGTGGAACTCCCCTAAAAAACGAGAACCATGCGAAGTTAAGGCGGCGCCGTCGTAAGTTGGATACAATTTACCACTTCGGGCCATCATTTGAGAGACGCTTTGCCCATGAACAAGGAACAAGCTGATCACCAATTGGGGCGTGTGCATCGAGTGTCTGGTTTCCACGTACTGCAAGGGCCAAACCCTGTGGCCAGAAACAGCAAGCATACGCTTTGGATAAGATCCATTCACAATCCAATGTCCATTCACAGTGTATTTATTCCTAGGGGATTTGAAGAAATCGAACAACCAGTTGCTCATCGGAGTGTGTAGTCTGACGCTATACAGCGTACCTCGTAGGGTTTCGGAAGGACCTGTGGGATATGTGGCCCTACCGGCTCATGCACCCACATGCGGGATCGGCAAAACCGAGGGCCGCGGCGATCGTGCCGAGGGCATTTCCAGACCGCTCATTGGTCAGCGTGGCCTCGGAATGGACCTGCTGCTGGCGCGGTGCTGAAATTACGCTGAGTGGCGCGGACGGGATCTGCCTAGCCCAGTGGGAACAGGAGGCCGCGGCTCTGCCTAGCTCTGCGTAGCTCTGCCCAGAGCCCTGTCTAGCCGTGCGCAGCCCCCCTGCCCAGCTCTTTCTATTTGGGGGCACTCTACTGGGGGCGTTTAGAGGACTCTCTGCCTAGCTTCAGCCCAGTGGGCGCGGTCTCTCTCTGCCCAGAGCGCTCTGCGGGCCGGAACTGCTCGGGCGACTGGGCCCTTCGTCCCATAGATTCCACAACTACAACAACGGGAAACCTCTCAGCGGATGTTCCAATAGTCAGCATACCGCACAGACACCAGCGCAAGGCCCCACAAGAGTACCGCTCGCACTACTTCCCCCATTTCTGTAACCTCCAGTGCTACAAGACACTCAGTTTATCAACCACTGTCTTTGGCCCCTTTTTTCCACCACTCTGCAAGCACAGGCCCTGTTCAGCTCAACTCCGCTGCCACCTTCGCCACGCCACACAGGGGGCTCCATTACTAAACTGCTACATCTGCTACTACTGGAACACAATCAGCTTTAGCTTCACAGACTATCACATTTGCTATCACAGCCTCAGCAGCCTCTCCCGCGCCGCCATGAATAATAGCTTCTATAACCAGATGCCCGTACAGGAGGCACAACCGATTGATATCTACCAGAGACAGGACTCCGTCTTTGGTGTCCATCAACCGCAGCGTCAACAGTCCATCAATATCAACAGCTCCAGAAACTACCGAAGAGAGTCTATCGCCCATTCACAGGGTGTGGGTGGTATATCCTGGGGCTCCCTTACCATTGGCTCTTGGCTAAAAGACGAGGTGATGATGCACAACCACCTTTCTCAGCTCCAACAGAACTATAACCAGACTTCTATGTCTCCTCCAATGCAGTCAGCGTACATGCCAGACCTGGAGGCGAACTATTGTAAGGATTATTCATGTTGTGGACAGCTTCTCCCGACCCTCCACGACCTGCTCAAGCATTACGAAGAGTCGCATATCTCACCAACGCCACCAACCCACCAACCGAAACCTATACAGAACTTTGATACTGTTTCCACCACGGATGTCTTCATTAACAACAACAACCACATGAATATGCAAAATAATATGCAGCAGATGAACAATAACAACAACCGTCTTGGTAATGGTGCACAAAGGAACCAGTTCGGGTTTAACTCCAACTTCCCACAGCAGCAGATGAACCAGATACGTAACTCGCTGTCACAACAGATGAACAATGCCCAACAGCAGCAGCTCCAGCAACAGCAGCAACAGCAACAACAGCAGTTCCTTATGGCTCAACTCCAGCAGGGTCAAATTCCGGACGGATTCCAGCAACAGCAGCAACAACTTCATCAGCAACAAGCACACCAGGGCCAGCAACAGTCTGCTCCTTTCCCAATCTCTTTGAACAATGACGATTCCGCTATGGATTTGGATGATGAGCAGGAGGAGCATTTCATTGATGATCCTTCCAGAAATCTCTATGTTGCACAAGGGTCTGAGAAGCCGTTCACATGTCCTGTCATTGGTTGTAACAAGACCTACAAGAACCAGAACGGTTTGAAGTATCACAGACTTCATGGACATCAGAACCAGAAACTACATGAGAATCCTGACGGTACTTATTCCGTCATTGATCCAAACGATGGAAACACAATGGAACAAGATAAGCCATACAGATGTGAAGTTTGTGGTAAGAGATATAAGAACTTGAACGGTTTGAAATATCACAGAGGTCATACCACTCATTGAATGACTACGCAATGATGCCCTTTTATTTTTGTTATTTAGACTTGTCAGATTGGTCAAGTCTTTTGCATGTGCGATGACTCTATTTTGTGTTTGTCCTGGGCTCTTTAGGGTCAAGCAAGTGAGATAGGCCCAACTGTCTCTCACGGACTATAACGTTTATCAGTTGGTACACGAATGAACAAGAAAATAAAGAACGCAAAGAACACGAGCAGGAGCAATGAAGTAACACTTCATTGATCAAGCTTTGAAGTTCTTGGTCTACTGCTTTTTTTGACATCTCACATCGTTGTCTTTCTCTCTTTGTTGGTTAGTGTTTCTCTTTCCCCCCTTCTTTATCTTTGGTTTTGTTGGTTCTTTTGCTTTCATCCCTGGCCGCTAGTCTCCATGCTTTTCTTTTTGATGTTTTTGGTGTTTCGAGCTTGCATGCTTGGGGTTTAATATCTTTTTTTTCTTCTCTTCTTGGTGAATGTGAGTGATGGCCAGAAGCTGTCCTGTCAGGGATGTGTGATTGCTGGGCCCGTATCAAGGTTTCTGGCTGTGCACTACACATTCAAAAAAAAGTTTCTTAATTGTCTTTGGAAGGGTTTTCATGGATTTGAGATGGCTCCTAAACAGGTCTACATCTCGTACAATAAATTAAACTTATGAACGTATCTCGTGCCTTGTAGTTGCGAGGGTCCGTGTTGAGAGAGAACAGGCTCGCGATTCTACCCCAACAAAAACAAAGTATCACGCACTCCTACTAACTTCAACAACCTTGTAAACACAGCAGAACTCTCACAAAACTTTGGCCAATATGCCGATGTATTTTGATATTCGAATTCCTGTGATTACACTCCGAGTAATCCTCATCTTCCTCACAACTGCCGGCGTTTCATTGAGTGTTCTCTTTCCCTTCTCCTGCCTCGCATTCAACTTCTTCTACAACTATCTCATACCAACACCAACAATATCGTTGCCATTAACTGACTTTGTTGTTAACTATGATTTCCCACAACAAGCCCCATTTGTTGTGTTCAGCAAAGACTACAAAAGCATATATGGGAACCACCCACACCAAGAGGAAGATGGTACCCTCTTCAGTAACCTCGATCCAGAACTACATTACGACTTTGAACTCAAGTTTGATCCTCAATGTCGTCAGCAATCTCTTGCTAAAGATGCCGTTATGTACAAGACCACACTCATGAGTGATGCGCTACTCGAACATCTCTCGCCTTATGGCCTCTCTCATCGCTATACCAAGAGAAAATATGGAACATGGCCAATTACGAACAACATTCACATGTTGGATAACACACGAGTCCTTGTCTCTTCATTGAAAAGCTTCATACTTCCTTGTACGAGAGAGTCCCTAACTATCAAAAATCTCATTCCTCCGGTATTCCAATGGGCTGTTCCCCCAGTGATTGCCGAGTATGACTACTTTGACGGAATGCAAACACTACCACTGCTCACTGATATCAGACTCAAGGATTACTTGAGAACTGACGAGAATGCATTTAGTTTCGAAGAGCCATGGAGTATCGTGCTTGAATTTAACAAGTATGCATTGGTGTTTGAGCCTTCAGATGCCGTATTGGAGATTAACGTCTCTTGGAAAGGCCTCAGATTCTATCTCTATCATTACAGAAGCTTGAGTTATCTCCTAGGTGTGGGAATCCTCTGGTCTGTAAGCACATCTGTCTTGTTCCTGACTATTGGAAGTTTGATCATGGTACGAGAAATCTCCAAAGATGAAGACTTGGAGACTATTGAAGATGAGGACGATGAAGAGAATGATGATGTTGAAACCGCACAAACAACCAAGAAACCAATCGTGCTCCAAGGAACTTATGCAACTGGATTCAAAGGAACTTCCAATGATGTGGATTTGAATGTTAGTGTCACAGACCAGTGAGCTCCATCTTAATGTTTCATATTCTGTCCTGCTTAATCATACCAATAACGTCCCCCAGCATTGTCGCCATCACGAATACGAACGCCATGACCTCATTATGTACTTCTAACGAGTTCTTATCTACAAATTACTTATCTCTTCTAATGGATGCAAATTTGAGATTAGATTATATATACATATAGCACCACTGAAGTTTGTCATAACTACATATCCATACCTTGGACTCTGATCTTGTTAAAACAAACCACTTTTGAACTCCTCCCATCATAATAAATTTATAGGTACACATATACCGACATACCGAAAAACCGGAAACAGCAAACAGAAACAGCAAAAAAGCAAAATAAAAATAAAACAATTAAGTAAGTGAGGCACAAAAAGACAATGTATCGCTTCGAAAAGGTAAGTGGATAGAATGGGGGTCATGAAAAACGAAAGATGTAGCCATCAATCAATCACTCCTCCTCTGAACTCTCGGAGCTGATGTCATCGTCAGAATCATCAGAGTCATTAGTAGCATATGTGTTGTTCAATGAAGAACCACCAGTAGCAGACGAGTAAGGGTTGTCAAAGAGCTCAATGGTCTTCTTCAAGTCTTCAATCTGCTTAGCCTGCTCAGCCTCAGTCAAGTTCTTGCTCTTCTTGGATTTCTTGGTGGTTGAGGCAGAGCTTGAAGCACCTGGAACACGACGAGAAGAACCAGACTTCTTCTTCACAACAAAGTTATAAAGCTTCATTAGAGTAGCGTTGTCAAGTTGGTCCATATCGAGCTCAATCTCTTCACCATTGGATGGGTCCAAATTCAAACTTTCACTGATGATAGCAAGAGCTTGATTCAACTTCTTCTCAGAAAGCTCACCAATCTTTTCACTGAGCTCCTTCTTCATGTCATAACTGATCACGGTGTTGGTATCGTAGGCCATTCTTCTCTTTTTGGTCTTGGTCTTCTTCACTTTCTTCTTCTTGGTTCTCTCCCTTCTCACCTTGTCAGCTTCAGCCTTTTTCAGTTCAGTGAGTTGTCTCTTCATAACTTCCAACTGAGTTTCAAGGAAGGAGATTTGTGTGTTTGCAGCATAAGCAGCTTGGATTTCCCTCTCAATATCAACTTCATCTTCAGATTCCTCTTCGGATTCAACTTCATAGTCAGATTGTGTAGGCGTTGGTGGAGCAACTGGTCTGTCAACCCATTTCTTGTCAAAGATATCTTCCAATCTATGACCCATTTGGTTGACAGCGGTACCCTCTGGGTTAAATGTGTAGCAGTTCTTGAACACCAAACGAACATCACGTTCAAACTCATCAGCATTCTCATACTGGTTGTTGTTGAGCTTGTTCTGAATTGTGGAGAAGTCCATTGGCTCCTTGATATAGTCAAAGTAAGTTGGACAATTGAGAGCAACTGGATCAACAGGCTCAAGGAATGGGAAGTTAAATGACTCGTACTTCTTTGATGAAAGTTCCTTCAACACCTGCTGAGAGAATCTCAATTCAGGAACAAACTTTTTCTTTCTTGGTCTTGTGTCATATGGCATATCTTTTGGTTTTGGTGGATGAATTTCTCTTTTTGGTCTGCCATTTACTGTGCTCTCTCTTCTGATGGTTGGAACTCCCTCGGCATTCAACTCACCTGGGCCGGCACTGTTTCTCTTTCTGCCAGCAGATGCAGCCTTAGGATTTGGTGGAATATCCCGACTTGGAACATTGAGCATGTGTTTCTCAAATGAAGCCTGTATGTTTCTAGCCATCTGGGCAATGACGGAGTCAACACCGTTGAAACGGGCACAGTTGGAAACCATCAAGTTGAAATCATCAATGAAGTCTTTGACATCGGCGTATGCGTTAACGTTGAGTTTTCTCTCAATAGTTGAGAGATCCATTGGTCTAGTGATGTAGTTGTAGTAGAAAGGGATGTTGAGTTTGACAATGTCAACCGGTAGCAGGAATGGTCCGGCATCCTTCATTCTTTTGATAATCTTAGTAACACGGATACAGTATTGTTGCTGGTGTTTTGGAATTGGATTTGAGGGAAGATTGTTCATATCAGGTTCAGCTGGTGGTTTTGGTGCTGGTTCTGTTGGTAGTGGAATGGATGAAGCTTGTTGTTGCTGTGGAACTGGTTCTGTGGCCTCCTCAGCTTTCGTAGAAGGCTCAGCGCCTGGGGAATCGGATGCAGGGATGTCCATTTCAGAAACGGTAGATGTGTTGAGTGTCTCAGAAGGTGGTGTACCTTCTGTCTTGAGTCTCTTGGATTCACTATTGGTGGCGCTGTCCAATTCGTGCTTGCCGTTGGCCGATGGAAGCTCCACGGCAGCTGGGGATGGCTCTGGAGGGGACAGAGGCTTCTCCACCACGGCGGCAGACTTGTCTAGCTGAGACACCGTCACCTCCTGCTCAGATTGGAGCGTTGTTGGTGTGGTGATGGGCGTCGACATGGATGTTGGTTGTTGTAGGGGGATACGCCCAATGCGGAAAGTCGCAAGAAGATGTCAAAGGCGCTCGCGACCGTCTTTCCGGGGGCTCCTGAAAAAAAATCAGACGGATTTTGCGCCACTTAAATACCTGTGGGCCGAACGCCTCTGTCGCTCGCCACTGGGAGGGGATTTACGCCGCACCCGTGCCCAGAATTACGCCTACTCCAGCGCCAGCGTGCGAAAAGAGCCAGCTACTAGCCCGCCACCAGCGACCGCCACATACGCGGGGAGCACGGGTTCCAACCGAGCTGGTGCCCCAATTTGGGAGTTGTTGCACGGTGTGAAGCTTCTCTAACCGTTTAGGAGTTATCAGATTTGTCGTCGGCTCTGATTAGTTGACGCGAAAATCCGTCAGTTGCTGGCGCAGAAGGACACGTAACAGAGGCATGAGGTCCTGCCCGATAAGGAATTTTTACGCAAATTGGTGTTGCGAATATTCGCAAATTGGCGAAATAGGGAAGCACTCTTTTCGGTCAGCTGCAAACATCAACACACGCGACGCGTAAATTTTTGGCCCGACCAACCCCCTTTTTTGTTTTTTTTGCAGCATATCCTGATAAGGGCAATTAAGACAAACCCCACAACATGTGATTTGGGAACTTTAAATACTATGGGATTCTAACACTTCATTGTGACAAAAGATGCATCAATTGACATCTATATAATACAGGCCAATTCAAAAACAGAATCATCAAACTCATAGCCGTCCCATAAGAAAAGAAGAGTGAAGCGGACCTCTCAGGTGTTGACGCGTTTCGACCCAATGGACCAGCTTCATAAAGCAAGTACAACAAACACAAAACAACCAGAATATATATAGAAACAAGTAAAATGAAGGGAAAACAGATTGCTTTAAAGATGGATTGACATGATGTCATTGGAACTGAATGGCTTGTTACAAGTTGGACATTTTCTCATTCTTGCAGCCAATCTCTCCTTGGTACAAGATTCACAGAAGAGATGACCACAAGTCTTGATAGCAGTGTTCTTCCAGTTCTTGGAACAGAGTGTGCAGTAAAGTGCAGAACGGAGGTCATCAATCTCAGAGGCATCATCAAGAGATCCAGTCTGCTTGTACCGGGCGATGAGCTTCTCCTGAGAATTAATCTTGGACGTTAAAGAAGCAATCTCCTGTGACTTAGAAGCATCATTTGCCAAAAGATCTCTGTTCATACCCTTGATGACATCAAATTCTCTCTGCAGATTGGCAATCTTATCAGTATCCTCTTTGGAACTATCGACAACCTTGTTGTATCTAGAATGGAACTCCTTGGCCTCCAATTCCTTCTTTACCAAGAGGTTCTTCATCTCGGCAAGTTCACCAGTCAATTGTTCAACTTGCTTCTTATACTCAACCTGTGCCTCTTCAATCTTTTCAAAGTTTGTTTTAAGCACCTTAAATGTGGTCTCAAGTTTTTCCCTGTTGACTTTTTGATAATGCTCACCTTGCATCAAAGTTCTGTACTTGTGATCCACTTTAATCTTGGCTGCATCCAACTCTTTCTTTCGTTTTTCCTCATCTGCAGCTGACAAAAACTTTGGAATACGAACTGACTGCAACTGTTTGAAAGCAGCTTCCAACTCGTTGATTTCGCTCAAGAGTAATCCATTCTTCTTCTGGAGGGACTCCAAGTCTGTAGAGTCGGAAGGTGTAGACTCCTCAATCATTTTCTTCAAGTCATATGCCTTAATTTGAGCTTCTTGGGCCTTTACCAATTGCTGGAAATCGGCAAGGACCTTAAGGTTGTTCTTCTGCTTCCATAACTCACCTTCAGTAACAGCAAGATCTCTTTCATTTCTCAATCTTTCCTCCTTCTCCTTGGTCTCCATCAACTGCTGTTCTAATTTAGCCTTTTCTGCATTGAAAGCCTCAAGTGCAGAATCACGAGATTGAATCTCTTCTTTGGCTTCTTTCAATTCACTCTCAAGAATCTCAAGGGATTGAATGTATTCCAAATGCTTAGATTGGAGCTCCTCATTCTGCTTTTGTAAAAGCTTGTAAGCATCAGAACTCTGAACTGATTGATCATTTGAACCATATACAGATGAATTCTGGAGCTGTGTAGATAGACTTTGGAATCTGTCAATGTTTTGCTGGATGGTTTGTTGTTGGGTTTCAATGACCGCCTTATACTGCTCAATCTCTGACTGAAGTTGATGCAGGGTATCTTGGTCTACTGATGCAGAAGCAGTTTGTGGTGTAGCACGGGATGATCCGTTCGTCTGTGTTGTATCGGCTCCTGGTGTGGATTCTGATGGTTTGGTTTCGTCATCATTTTTGGCACCAAGAACTCTTGGTATCGTCTTACTCTCGAGTCTCTGGTGATCATGCAAAAGTTTGGTATAATTGTCTGACAACTGTGAATATTTCTTATTGATCAGAATATTGTCCGATTTAAGAGATTCGTACTTTGCCCTTAGGTTCTGGTACTCTTTGTTTAGCGATGCCAAATTGGATGTGATATCTGAGGGCACCTGGCTGGAAATCCGCTGAACAAACTCAGAAAGCTTATCCTTCTTTGCTTCCAACTGCTTCACGTAGTCATCAGACTCGAGAGGTGCTGGTGTAGTAATGAACAAGTCAACAGCGGAAGAGCCCTCACCAGATACCAAACCAGCCAAGAACAATAGGAATTGATCAATCCAAGAACTCAGCAGCAGCAGTCTGTTTTTACAAGCATCAAACTCAGCAGATAACAACTTTGACTCTTGCTTCACTGTGTAAGCTTCGTGTCTGTATGTTTCCATCTGTCTGTAGATGGCTTCTTTCTGGAAGTAGACGACATCTTTCTGAGTGATAGGGCCCGACTCCGACACCTCGTCAAGAACTTTTCTCTTTTTGGCGTCTCCGCCGTTAACATCTTCGCCCTCTCTCTTGATCATGACGAGAAAAGAGCAGTGTGATGTTCGGCTGGAAAAAAGAAGAAGTGTGATGCGAAAGCTTGTTGATAACTATTGTTTGTTGTGATTGTTTGTAAATTCATCGTTGTTATGCCTACGACGTTTTGCACACGAATTTTTCAGCGCAAGTCGGAACTTGTGGGGCATTTGGGCATTTGTTAGCACAGTCACGTGCGGAATCTAATTTCCGAGGATTACCCGGACAGAGATCGGTTTCCTGGGATACGACTGTGCAAGCCTCGGTCCGCAGCTGCAACAAATTAGGCGAAATGGTTCTTCAGAGTCGACTCTGGAGCCTCAAGACATTTTTTACTTGTCAGGGACGAAAGGGAAGTGGGGGTAATATAACGACGCTTGTAGCATTTTATGTATCAATCTGTTACGGATCTAACCGGCCATGAGTAAGGCCCGTTGGCTTTGCTTTAGAGTTACGTATATTCTCTGGAGGCGCTGACGTAGTTTACCAGTTCATACTTCCGGCTGAGCCTTGAGGCCTTGAGCCCTCGGAGCAAGATGACACCTTCTTTCTTGGAGGAGGCCACCCAAGAGTTCCCGCGGGGTGTGGCAGTAAAAAAAAGTAGAGACACCTCTGTTTCGGTCAGGAGCAAATCTTTCGTTCAGTCAGTCGCCTTCACCGTATTCCACCTTCTCTTGTGGACCACGTTCTAGCCCAACAGTGCCTGCGCCAGATCTGCGTTAACAGCGTCCTCAGCTGCGACAATTCCATCCAGTTCCACAGACCGAATAAATTCAGCCAACCCTTCTCCCTCCTCCACGCACACACCCAGAAACACACATTGATACACCAACAAAAGAAGGTCTTGACACCTGTAACGAGCACACCTGTTCCAGACTCACATCCCGCCCACACGGCTCCCATCCCTCCTTCACGTTCGGCCCCATCGCCCCCATAAATAGCCCGCCTATGACGGAGTGCAAGCTGGCAGAGCTGGAACTCCCACTGGAGAGGCCGCCCGTGGTCTACGCGGGATCTCTAGGTTCCAGGAGCTCCTCCTCTGACTCTTTGTCTCTCAGCATCACGTTGAACACCAGGAAACTCTCTGCATTACCCCTGACTCTCAAGGCACGGGCTTCCAACGACCACATAAGGACTCGCTGCAAGGAACTGATAATGGACTACAAGGAACTCCAACAACAACTGGTCAAGTTCCAGCACCGCTCTTCACAGCTATCTAAGACGAACACTCTCAGACTATCACTACTCCGATTCCTCAGACTGCAAACGGACAAGTTCATGAAGCCAGATCTGTACGAGAAGGAGATGCATTCGTTCTTAGACAAAACAGCGAACTATGGCACCAAGGTGCTGGCACAATGGTGGACCGCCCTATTGGAAGACCTCAGTTCTTCAGGCACAACGAAGCTCTCTAATGTTGACAGAAGTGCCTACTTGGAATGTGTTTCCAGAATTATGGCCAGACAGGAATGGAGTTTCACAAAGCGCACATCCGGCATGTACGCAGAGCAACTCACGATGACGCTCGACTATTGCTTCAACAAACTCATTCCAATAAAGACAATGCCACTCTCCATCAACGCATTTGTTGGTAAGGTCTTTGCATACTGCTTCATGGAGCTCGAAGACTTCGCTCCGTTATTGCTTTTTACACTGTTTGTGAAGAATTACACTCTTACTAAGCTCATCCACACCATTCCAACAAGGCTTGCACCAACGCATCCATATCTCACTGCAGAGAACACACGCATACATCCTTCATTGAGAAAGCTTATAGACTATGTTGGTGAATACGAAGGACTTCTCCGCCAAAGTGAATATCCTCCAAAATTCCTTGGAGCAACTTGCATGCAACCACCAAAAGTCACCACTTTTACTGACCTTGAGATTAATTTGAAGGACAACACCTGGGTAAAGAAGTGGGCTGGCTTTGGAAGTGATATTTTCTGTGCCTTCCTCAAGCATTACTTAACTCTTTGCTTTGAAAGTTCTGACTTTTCTACACAAGCAGACCTATTCCATTTCCCTGGATTCATCATCATTTATGCCCATCTTGTTGAGATCTTTGACTCCAGTATCGGTCACATCAAAAAGTTTAGAGCTACGCAATTTAATGACCAGGTTGGGTACAACGAAGTGATGATCACCACCTACATGGGCCCAACTGGTGCTCGTCAGGACATTCAAAAGTTCATCTCTAAATTGCCTATCATTTCCATCTTTGGTGTCGTACGCAGTATTATCTATGAATGTGATGAGAAATTAGGACTCTTGCTCGTCCGTTGCATTCAAGACATCATGATATCCAGGGCTGAGGCTGTCCATGCTTATGATTTCCAAACTTGTGAGGCAGTTTATGATATATTCACTGAGCTCTTACTTCATTTACAGCACGATTCCCAGAATTTCTCCAAACAGCTGGACTGGTATTTCTGGATTACTGGCCTCGTGCGTATGATCCAGACGGGCCACATGGTTTGCCAAGTCAAGGCCCTCTGTTTCATGTTCAACATCTGGAACATGCTTCCTATCGACTTTGTCCTTGAAGGCTCAGAGAAGGACACATGGATTGTTAACCAAGATTTGACACTCATCTACAATCTCAGTGCTTACATGATTTCTAAACCCGTTTGGGAAGAACTCTTTGGTCATTGGAACCCACTCATCAGACACTTCTACAACCGTCTCGTTGTTTTCAAGATTATTGGTACTTCGCACGACAATTATGGAAGTTACTTGGCATTCAAGAAGACGGTCAAGGAACGCCTTAACTCTACTTATGACTTGTTCAAGAAGGAGATTGGCGATTCTCCGTTAACGCTGATCAAACAATTGGAGATCCAACCCGCTAATCCGATCGTCAACAAGAAATTGATAATCACACCAGTTGATCAACTGAGTACCTCTGCTACATCTCTTGTTAACATCCTGGACACACTCTCCACATCTGTTCCATACAACTTGTCTGCATCCAACTCTACCGCTTCATCCACTTCCACACTTCTTTTGCCATCCAACCGAAAGACATATGCATATGACGTCTTTGATGACGCTATATACTCCAGTTCTATCGGTAGCAACGGTACAAGTGTGATCAATGGAGCCTCCAGCAGAGGATCATTGGCATCAATGTCCCCATCACGCTCATGTCCATCCATCACCAGATCTTCTTCTAGTTCCAGTCTTGGTCGTGTTCCTGTTCTTGGAACTGCATTGAGTTTTTTCAAGAAGTTCAACGGTTCTCAACCAAACCTACAGTCAACATCTCTGCAAAGTCCTCTTACTTCACCTGTGATTCCAGAAGATAGCAGTGAATCTGCGAACAACCTCCGTCCATCTCCATACCTGAACCCAAATCCTTCTAGTGTTTCCTCTTCTGGTTCCAGATCTCCAGGGTACATGAAGAGATCTCCAAGTATGCTTTCTTCTCCTACATCTTCGATATCGGAGATTTCAGATGATGACCCAGATACATTCCTCTCTGTTCCAAAGACTCGTCCACACTCAAAGTCTCCACGCTCTCTCAGTGGCTCAGTTTCTTCACGTCTCAGTTCCAGATCTTCTACTACATCATTGGCCTCTGTGAACTCAATGGATGCCCTTCCATCTCCTCCAGAACTTGCACGGAAGGTTCCAGAGTTGAAGAAGTTCAAGTACAGATTCCACCTTGCATTTTCCAACGATGCCGTTCAGATGCAGGCCCGTATCACAAAGAACAAGTTCACCAAGTTCTTCAAAGAGGCAACCACGAATGAAATTCCTGGAAGACCAATGTTACCATTTGAGAAGGCCAAGATTGGTTTATTGAATGATGAGAGCTTTGCAAACTTGGAGTCTGACGATGATGACGATGATTATGATGAGTTCTTGATCATTCCAAGAACATCGACACAGTCATACAATGAGGCTAGAGATGCTGATGTTGAGTACAAGGACTTGAAGAACCATTTGCTATTAGGAAGATTCCTTAGTGAATGGAAGGGAGTTGTTGAGGAGTATGAAAAGTTCATGTCTTTCACCAATGAATATGTCACTTCTGATGAGAACACTTTCATTGATCCAATGCTGGTTGCGGATATTCCACCAATCAAGGTGAAGTGAAGAACTATAACCAGACTGTATGCTAATGTATTGCATTTAGATGACCATTTAATGACATCATTTATGACTTTTAGAGTGTTATCTGTAGAGAGTAGAGTATAGACTCTGGGCAGAGAAGACGTGATGACGCGGGCGCGAAAGTGAGAAGAATCAACAACCAGAACGGCCAATAGCCCAATAGCGGCAAACCACAAACATCGCCACAAAGGACTTTAGAGCTATACCCACAGTTGTTTGTTGTGCCATCAATGGGTTCTTCAGACGTGGATGGGCTCAGTTCCGTACTGAGAGATATACAACTCTCTACCGCCGAGTCCAACAGTGTCATAGATCTGGATTCAACAGTCTCCAGCTACACACCAGATGAGACAAATGAGAACGCCCTTAACGATGAGCTCAAACAACGGTTCCTTAATCCTTCCAATGTTCTTCCTTGGGATATTTTAGACTTGGTACAGGAGGTGCCTGAACGCAACCAGAAGGAAATGTTCAACTCGCTCATCTCACTTCCTCAGAGTATTTCACGTTCCCAATACAGATTCAAGAGACGAGGCATTGAAGGAAACATCCACGGATATGCTGAAGAAGTTAATGTTTCTGATGTGGCTAACTCCAATGCTGCGACAAGCATCAGTCTTAATCGTGCATATGGTGAAGATTCATTAAGAGGTTCTACCAGTCAATTGCCTTTCAAGCCTGGTGGTTTGCAACTTGCAGGTCCTAAGGACAACACTATCAACCTTCACAGAGATCAAGATGGATTGTTTGATGTTGCTGATGGTCTAAGTAGGGGTCTCCAGATCCATGAGATTAAGGAAGTTGATGACGACCTAAACGAATTGGAGAAGGAGGTAGATACTGAAGACACCCAAGAGGACAAGATCATCAAGGCACTCCAAGAAGATGGTATCCCACTGGAAGAAGTTCAGAAATCGTTACTATCGGATACCAAGTTTGAAAAAGACATTGATGAGTTACTTCCGTTGGATGTTAACTTTGGTCGTGCAATTGCCGCTCGTCAGGCTTCAGAGCTTGTTAAGCCAAAGAAAGAATGGGCACATGTCGTTGATTTGAACCACAAGATTGAGAACTTCAATGATATCATTCCAAACATGGCAAGAACATGGCCATTTGAGCTTGATGTTTTCCAACAAGAAGCCGTTTATCACTTGGAACAGGGTGATTCTGTCTTTGTTGCTGCCCATACTTCCGCAGGTAAGACGGTCATTGCGGAGTACGCTATTGCCATGGCGAACAGAAACATGACCAAGGCCATTTACACATCTCCTATTAAGGCGCTTTCAAACCAGAAGTTCAGAGATTTCAAAGAAACTTTCCAAGAAGTTGACGTCGGTCTTATCACCGGTGATGTCCAGATTAACCCAGAAGCCAACTGTCTCATCATGACCACTGAAATTCTTCGTTCTATGCTTTATCGTGGTGCTGATTTGATCCGTGAGGTTGAGTTTGTTATCTTCGATGAGGTGCATTATGTTAATGATGCTGACCGTGGTGTTGTTTGGGAAGAGGTTATCATCATGTTACCGGATCATGTTAAGTTCATCCTTTTGTCTGCTACAGTTCCAAACACATATGAGTTTGCAAGTTGGGTTGGAAGAACCAAGCATAAGGACATCTATGTTATTTCTACACCAAAGAGACCTGTTCCACTTGAAATTAACTTATGGGGTAAGAACAAACTCACCAAGGTTATCGATGCCGAGAGAAACTTCTTGGAGTCCAACTTCTCTGGTTACCTAGAGCTCTTTGAAGGAAAGAAACCACCACCTTCGCAACAAGGGCAAAGAGGCGGTCGTGGTGGACAGCAGAACTCTCGTGGTGGTCGTGGTGGTGCAAGAGGTGGTAGAGGCGGAAGAGGTGGAAATCAGGGTGGCGGTGGATTTGGCGGAAACCGTAATAGATTCCAAACATCCAAGCCAAATAAGAACACTTGGGTTGAGCTTGTGCATTACTTGAACGGAAACAGTCTTCTTCCAGTTGTCATTTTTGTCTTTTCCAAGAAGAGATGTGAAGAGTATGCCAACACTCTACAAGGTGTCGATTTCTGTAACGCCAGAGAGAAGTCCCAGGTTCATATGTTTATTGACCGTGCTGTTGCTCGTTTAAAGAAGGAGGACAGAGAGTTGCCACAGATCATGTCCGTTAGAGATATGCTGGGCCGTGGTATTGCAGTTCATCATGGTGGTTTATTGCCTATTGTTAAGGAAACCATTGAGATCTTATTTGCCAAGGGTTTGATCAAGGTGTTGTTTGCTACTGAGACATTTGCTATGGGTTTGAACTTGCCTACCAGAACAGTTGTGTTCTCTGAGCTTAGAAAGCATGATGGTACTGGATTCAGAAATTTGACTCCTGGTGAGTTCACACAAATGTCAGGAAGAGCTGGTCGTAGAGGTTTGGATAAGATTGGTACTGTTATTGTTATGACCTACACAGAACCAGCTGTGAAACTGACCTTGAAGGATGTCTGTCTTGGTACACCAACGAAATTGTCATCTCAGTTCAGATTGACCTATAATATGATCTTGAACTTGTTGAGAATTGAAGCCTTGAGGGTTGAAGAGATGATCAAGCACTCTTTCTCCGAGAACACTTCCCAAACACTGATTCCAGAACATCAGAAGAAGATGGATGAGCTAACAAAGCAGCTAGAGAATCTTCCACCAATGAACATCAAGGATAACTTTACTGAGAATGAGCTTGATGATATCTTCCAGAAGTTACTGTTGTACAAGTCACTAACAAGTCAAATCATGGTTGAAGCCTCTGAGAACCCTACTGTTGCTAAGAAGTTCCGTACTGGTCGTTTGATTGTCTTCAAAGATGCGTCTGGTCATTCCAGAATGGGTTTCATTTTGAAGGAGAACACATTGCAAACCCCATTGACTTTCACTGTTGTCTGCTTTGACCAAGGTGCCATGGAGAATGAAGAACCAACAGGATTGCCATACCTTTCCGGCGTGAAGGGATTCATTGACACCAACTTCACCAAAATCACCTACAACAAACACATTCACCTTCGTGAAGTTCGACTCACAGATATTGAACTTGTTGGAAGAGCCGGTGCCAAGTCTATGTTGCGTGAAGTTTTGAAGGGTGACCCAGCAGAGGTTGCAAGTCTTGAAGGTAATATTAAGCTTTTGCTCAAGTTCCAGAACAGATTGGAGGAGGTTAACTGGAGTGAGTTTGGTACTCTGAAGTTACACATGTTGCTGACTCAAAGAGATGAGTTACTCAAGCAGATCACTATCAACCCATGCTTGGATTCCAAGTACTTCAAGGAATACTTCAAGTACCTCAACAAGAAGCATGAAATCGTCGAACAGATTGGCAGATTACAGTTGTTGATGTCAGATGATAACTTGGAACTCTTGCCAGATTACGAACAGAGATTGCAAGTTTTGAAGGATCTCGGGTTTGTCGATGTGAACTTGAACGTTCTTCTTAAGGGTAGAGTTGCCTGTGAAGTGAACAGTGGTTGGGAACTTGTCGTTACTGAGTTGGTTCTTGATAACTTCCTTGGTGACTTTGAGCCAGAGGAGATTGTTGCATTGTTATCTGCATTCGTGTATGAAGGAAGAGGATCTAGTGAAGAAGAACCAAAGATCACACCAAGATTGGAGAGAGGTAAGATGAAGATCCAAGAGATTGTTGGTAAGACATTGGATGTGTTCCAGAAATACCAGGTTGCCATGACTTCTGAAGAACAAGACTTCTTGGAGAGAAAGAGATTCGCCCTTGTCAATGCCGTCTATGAATGGGCTAAAGGAATGTCATTCAAGGAGATTATGGAGCTATCTCCAGAAGCTGAAGGTACTATTGTTAGAGTGATCACTAGACTTGATGAGGTTTGTCGTGAAGTTAAGTCTGCAGCAATGATCATTGGTGACTCTGCTCTTCATGCTAAAATGTCTGAAGCGCAGGAGAAGATCAAGAGAGATATTGTGTTCGCTGCTAGTTTGTACTTGTGAGTGGTGTAGATGCATGCATGTCATTATAAAAGTCATTATTCTTTTGTCTATCGTAGTATCATATATCATTTGTTCTTGGAAATGATATCCATAATGCCTCCTTTTCCTTTCAAGATTGCTGTGTTGATGAACTCAGAGGCTGTTGATTTTCCCCTTGAGAAGCAGAGAGCACCAAGAAGAATAAATAGAGACTTTCTAGCCAAGTCATAAGGTTGTTCATTAACCACTTCTTTTGTGATGATAGCCTTCGTGAATCCCTTGTGTGTTAAGAACCTGTTCAGTGTACTGCTTCTCTCTAATCTGTGGAACATTGGACTATAAAAGATCTCTGTGGGGTCAGAAGCGATCTGGGACCCGTACTCCAATAAGTGTAGATGGCATTGGAAATTGAAGAGAGATGCTCCACTTTGTTCAAGGGAAGATGTGTGAAAGACAGTAGGATGCTCTTGGCCCTCTTGCTTTAGTTGAAGATGGTATTCACGTGCAGGATAAAGTGCCATCATGAGGATTTCGTCATTCAATGCATAATCAGGACCCAAGAACGATTTCAATAACTCCATACTCTTTCTGAGTCTTGGTTCTGAGCTCTGATGACTTTCAAACTTATCAAGAAGAGATTTAAGCAGTGGCAGGTGTTCTCTCTCCTTAACGAATGCGGATGGATAATATGGGATCCTACTGTTGATGCTCATCGCTAGTGACTGGTAGGATCTTGTGAGACAGGTAGAAGTCCTTAATAACTTCCGAGAAGAATGTCGAAGACAGTGCATTCTTGATGGTAATGGTCTATGGATGTGAAAGGAACAAAACAGTGAACAACAAAGAGATTTCAAGTAACAGCCAAACAATGACATCGCACCAAACCTGATTGGGCCTCATAGGAAAAAGAAAAAAAGGCGCGATACATCCAGACACCACCTGAGTGTGCGCGTACCAAGTCATTTTTCCTGCCAGTACCAAAACCCGATGAGGTCAACACTTCTTTTATCCATTTCACAAGAATCACATCAACAGCTAACGAGAAAGATGTCTGCTCGTCACGGGACGCCGAAGAGCACACCGAAGAAGAAGTCGTCTTCTGATGGTGATGACACAGCGCCTGCAAAGGCTCCTAAGATGAAGCTTCCTCGTTCCTTCATTGTACGACCATCACCGCAGTTTAACGCAAAGAACGCAGCAAAGGTGCTTCTTCATCCATCAGTGCTAAAAGCTAGTGATATTATTCCAGGCTCATGGATTCATGTTACAAAAGAAGGAGAAGGTTCCGGTATTCTGGCCATTGCGAACCCATCTGATCAGAATGCTCCATTCAATGTCATTCAAGTGCCATACTCATTGAGAAGCATCAATAACATGCTTCTTGGAGATCGTCTAGAGATTTCAAAGGCAGACCTCCAGCCTCCATATGCTGTTAGTGTCAGCATTGGAACGTCATCAGGGAAGCGATTGCCGGATAAGGCAAAGAAGTCTATTGAGAAGTATTTGGATGAAGTTGGGCTCATCATCCCAGGTATGCAGTTCCAAAAAGCTGGTGTTCCTGGTGAATCTGAAGGTGATGAGAAAGTTCCTGTTGATATTATCATTGTTGATATTGAAGGAATTCCTGATATCGCTACACTTAAGATCTCTGATGCGGAAACAGAGGAAACTTTCCAACAGTGCATTTCACCTCCTCTATTGTTCAAACGTGGTTCTACACAAGTGATATTTACCACAGAATCATTACCAGCTTCTAAATACAACCTTTCTAAGAAGGCTTCATATTCACAAGTTGGTGGTTTAACTAAGGAAATCAAACAGCTCAAATCCGCTATTGAACTACCACTTCATCATCCAGAGTTCTTTGCCCGTTTTGGAACCACACCACCTCGTGGAGTTCTTCTCCATGGACCTCCAGGAACAGGTAAAACGATGCTTCTTCGTGCCGTTGCTGCTGAGACTAATGCTCATGTGTTGACTATTGATGGTCCGTCCATCGTTTCCAAGTATCTTGGTGAGACTGAGGCCAAGTTGAGGGAGATCTTCCAAGAGGCACGTAAATACCAACCAGCCATCATTTTCCTCGATGAGATTGATTCATTAGCACCAAGTCGTGATAATGATGACTCTGGAGAGGCCGAATCTCGTGTTGTTGCAACATTACTCACATTGATGGATGGTATTGGAAGTTCTGGACGTCTTGTTATTGTTGCAGCCACAAACCGTCCAAACTCCATTGATATTGCATTGAGAAGACCGGGAAGATTTGATAGGGAGGTTGAGATCGGTATCCCTGATGCTGATGCCCGTCATGAGATTTTGAAGTTATATTTGGGGAGAATCAAGTATCATACTTTGAGTGATGATGAGATCGCTAATGTTGCTTCAAAGACACATGGTTATGTTGGTGCTGATATTGCCTCATTGTGCGAACAAGCTGTTTCTAAAGTTTATGACCGCATGAAAGAAGGTGGTATGACACTTGAAGATTCGTTTGTTACACCTGAGGATTTCGAACAGAGCTTGATTGATATTAGACCTTCTGCAATGAAGGAGATCTTTTTGGAGACTCCAAAGGTTTACTGGAGTGATATTGGTGGTCAGGAGACTTTGAAGAAGACGTTTGCCGAGGTGGTTCAATTACCTTTGGAAGCACCAGATGGGTTCAAGAGACTTGGTATCCAGGCTCCAAAGGGTGTTTTACTATATGGTCCACCTGGTTGTTCCAAGACATTGGCAGCAAAGGCATTAGCTACTGAATCTGGAGTCAACTTCCTTACTATTAAAGGTCCAGAAATCTTTGACAAATATGTTGGTGAATCTGAGAGAAAGATCAGAGAGATGTTCCGTAAGGCACGTGCTGCTCAGCCAAGTATCTTGTTCATTGATGAGATTGATGCACTTTCCGGTGATAGATCCGAAGGTGGACATTCAACTTCAGCTTCGGGTAACGTCTTGACTTCTTTGCTTAATGAACTTGATGGTGTTGAAGAACTGAAAGGTGTTGTTGTTGTCGGTGCTACCAATAGACCTACAGAGATTGATCCTGCATTGTTAAGACCTGGAAGATTGGATAGCCACATCTACGTTGCTCCACCAGATTACACTGCCCGTTTAGAGATCTTCAAGAACAAGACAAAGAGTATGAGCTTGGATGACGTGTCACTGGATGTATTAGCGGTGGCCACGGAGGGATGTTCCGGTGCAGAAGTTGTCAATCTTGTGCAGAAGGCCGGTACAGCTGCACTGAGTGAAGATAGAGAGGCCACCAGTGTTAAGCAGAGACACTTTGACATCGCATTGAGCACACTTTCCAAACAAATCACACCTGCAATGCTGGAATACTACGAAGAGTTTGCAGGCAGAAATGGAGTGAAGATATAACGAAGAGACCATAGAAATGAACAAATGATCATAATAGAAACTGACTCTGTGTAGGCGCCATAAAGTTCGCGGGCGAAAATTTGGGTCCAGTGCTGAAAACAAAACAAACCTGTTGGTTCACTCTCTCTTACAATACCGGGGCACTTCTCTATTATAACATTGCCAGAATGACCGTTGCTCCAGCTTCAGAAGTCGAGAGGCCAGTGCTTCTCATTCCAGAGATCTTTGAAGAGAACTACACACCTGACTCTGATGTCTTCACGCTGATCTATGACCTACCACGTCCAGTGCGAGACATGTCATGGAACGGATCAATGCTCGCATTGGCACATGATTCTGGAGTATCAATCCTCACACCAATTCCAAAGAATGCACCATTGGCGAAAAATCTCCCTGCACAGCTCCAACAGGAGTGGGTATGGCAAGTAAGCACCCTAAGCATGAAATCCGCAGTGTGTAAACTGAGATTCACATCAAAGTTCCTCGTTGTGGCGATGGAGAATGGAGATGTCGTATTGGTGAATCACCTTGATGGATCACAATTACAGATGGAGGCCAAGCTGGTTGGTGATATTAATGACGTTGACGTTTCGGATTCTGGTCTCTGTGTCGTTTGTGATGACGAGAGACGCGTTCTCATCTGGGAGCATGGCAAAGTCGTGAAAACAATCTATTTACAGAATATCCCTACACTATGTAAGTTCTGGATGGATAAGGATGCTGATAAAGTGATAGTTGTTGAGGAAGGGAAGACAGTTAAGGTGTTTGATTGGAGAAAGGACGAAAGTGTGTGTACCATCTATCCATTATCCCATGCTCAGAACTCCGAGCCATTTATCCGTGATGTTATGATTATCAATGGGAACATTGTCGTTATTGGAGATGGTTGGTGGAAAGAGTATGATTGTGCTAACCTTCAAGGTGGTGCAGGGTACACTTTCCCAACTGCAGAGGGATCACTTAGTGGATGGTTATCAGGGTCCAAGTACGTCTCTTCTCAGACATCCCCGCTTATTGGAGGTGTATCTAATGATAGATCCTACTTCTATGATCTGGCTACAGGTTCAGGACAGGGCCAACAGATCAAATTGCAACTGCCATCAGTGTCGGTACCAGCAGGAGCTATCAATCACCAGGGTGTTGTTGCCTTTGCCTCAGGAGCAAAGTTGATTCTCACCAAGCCATTCGATAGTTACGAGGTTATGCAGTATTAGATGCCGTCTCGATCATCAATGTAAAGCTTCATGTGTAATCCCTTTCATAGTCCAGCCTGTAGTACTCGCGACCTTCAAAAACAGTTCCATGAAAAAGGGTTTACCAGAGAGACACGTACACTGAGGATATACAAACAGGTCCAAGATGAGTAGAGTTAACATGTTCAATATGTCAGCAGCCTTGCTGTCCTGCTTCGTTGGTGTATGGACAGGTGAGTAACTTTTCTTGACGTTTGCTAGAAGATTCACTAACCATCATTATAAAGGCGTCAAGTTCTTCGAGCCGATCATAGTGTAAGTACCTTGACTATCCCCGGGACTACTATGAGATAACTAACACCAGTACAGCGAGAAGTTGAGAGAAGATGGTAACCTGCGTCAGGACATGCAGTTCCCAGAGTACGACGAGGATGGAGAAGTCATCTTGCCAGAAGGTGTTGAGAAGCCAAACATCATGAAGATCCTTAGTGGAGAGCAACGATTGGAACAAACGACATTATCACCGGACCTCCAGGAGAAACTGGCTAATGCAAAAGTAAAAGAGGCATCAGAAAAGAAAGAATAACCGCAGTTGTTGTCTACTTGTACATATATTTGACAAAGAAGGATTTTCTCTTTATGCCCATTCAATGTAGGAATTTACCCGATTTGGACATTTTATCATCTTTTCCGCGATGGGGTCAAAAAAAAATTTAAGGCACATCAAACCCTCTTTGTCTCTCTTTCTCTGTAAAGCAGCACAGAAGCGATGGGTAAACTCAAGAAAAGATCAAGATCTGCCAAGGCACGTGCTAATCCACTTGCCGCCAAGGCAAAGACCGAGAAGCAGGATGATAATCTCACAAAGACAAAGATTCTTCCGTTGATGGATAAACTCAAGTCTGCAGCTCCAAACGACAGGTCCATGGCATTGGGCTCCATTGCAGTTATGTGTGATGATCCAAGATTCAGACGTCTATTACTAAAAGAAAAGCTTGTTCAGATCGTTTTGGAGAGATTCCTCAAAGATGACAATCCAGAGATCATTGTGGAAGCATTTGGTCTGTTAAGAAACCTCGTTATTGAAGAAGGTTATGATGTTGCCGTTTACCTCTGGAGACAAAACGTTTGGGTTACAATTCAAGATTTGCTCGAGCAGTGTAAATCTGGATTTGATCATTATGCAAGTGATCCAAAGAAGTTTGGTAAGGTTGAAACTACACAACTTTTTGATCTCACGGAAAACCTCATCTCCCTCATTACAGGAATGTGTGCATCATCCCCAGACATTTTTGACTCTATCATGACTAAGTTCACACCAGTCCCTGCATTCCTTAAAGAAATCTTGGATGTTGCCATCAACATTGAAAAGAAAGAATTGGCCATCTCTGTATCATTATTCAACTCCATCCTTGAACTCATCTATGAGTTCTCCACACAATCCACAGATTTCATCTCACAACTCACCACCGAATGGAACTTGGACCTTACGATTCTTTCACAATTCATTTCCTCCGTTCCTCGTATTAATGAACTTGCACGTATATACGTTGAAGGTATCAAGTTGCAAATCCTCGAATCTGATCCAAAGAAGAACAAAGAATCCGACATCTCGACAATCATCCTCCAAACCGTTTCCACAATCACACAGATCAACATCTCCTCTGCACGTTCCATCTTACTCAACGAAGTTGATAACACTAAGCCAGACGAATGGAAAAAGGACGCCAAGGCTCGTGCTGATGCCCGTTCACAATTCCAGGCTATTGAATTGGCCTTGGAGATAATCACCGCATCCATTGAGATCATCGCATATGGAGCTGAGCGTGCTGGAAAGAGATATAATCCAGATGAGAAACTTTACGAGTCACTCCTCACTGTCATTCCAGAAGTCGTCGTCACTTTATGCCAGGAGTTGGAGTTCAGATCGAGAGCATTGACATGTTTGAACAACTTGTGTTGGTTGTTCGTTAGTGTTCCTGTTGCCACTGAGCAATGGACTCCAATTGCACCAACTGTGTGGAATGGTGTTGTTCAACTACTCAACTCTGAAGTTCCATTGGATGTCGAAGAGAAGATCAGCGCCTTTGGTGCTCTCTGGGCCATCTTGATCGTCCTCGGTGATGCATTGACCGTTCAGGACGAGTTAGTCAAGGGAACCATTGATGAATACGAAAAGACCTTCATATCTGCCGATGATGATATGAAGGATGAGTATCTTACGAGACTCATTGGATTCTTGGGATCTTTGGCTAAGGCCCAGGGCCATGTTGAAAGAAACGGCGCTATCGGTGGTGTGTTCTTGAAGACTTTGAACAAGTTGCCAGCTGTTTCTGGTCGTGTTGTTGTCGAGATTTTGGATATCATGTATGAGATCTATTGTGATTTCGGCTTCGATTACGATGGCCCTGTCTTTGTCCAGCAGGGTTACTTGAAGACGTTGGAGCAGTTGACACCAAAGGTTAAGACCGCAGTTAAACTCATCGATAAGAACGTTGATAGAGAACTCAAGACTAAGGCTGATGAAGTGTTCCAGAACTTGGGTCGCTTCATTCAGTACAAAAAATCCGAACGCAAGTGAATGTGTTTGATTGTAATGGATGCATTGATGTAAAAGTATAGCCTACTACGTAAGTCCGGGAATAAACACTACGGAAGCGAGTAAACAAAACAGTTGCATTAATATAGAACAGGAAGAAAGAATATCCAGAGAAGAAGAAAGTTAGCCAACCAGTAGTGTATAAAAGATAAAGAAAACGAACAAGAGGAAAAAAACTGATGATTAAATGCACATCTCTTCGTAGATTAAGATGTCGTTCGACACTCAAGAACTGATCGTCTGACCCTTCATTTGGCATACTTCTTAGCCTGTTTCAGCACCTCCTTCTCATATGTAACTCTGTCCTTTCCAAATGCCTTCCATGCCGGTTCCTGGGCTGGAGAATCTGGGTTCGGCGTATCCAATAACTCCTGGACACCAAGCATGATCTGCTTCAAAGAGATACCAGGTCTCCAGTCCTGCTCCTCATTCAAGATCGAGAGACAGATAGTGCCTGAAGGGTAAACATTTGGGTGGTAGAAGCCAGCAGGGAACTTGACTTTTGGAGGTTTTGAAGGGTAATCATCAGGGAAAGTTAATGTGATTGGGTAAACTGCATTCTCCCAGAGGGTGTTCTCCTTACCAGGGATACCAGCGACCCAGCTCTGAAGATCCAGAGATCCATCGGCGGCTTTGATTGGTTTGGCAAAGAAACCAAATGGATGGTCTTTACGCCACTGTTTTCTCTCTTCTTGGAGACGGTTCTTAAGAAGCGACATTGTTGTCCTTGAGGAGAAAGGAGATATTCGGAGAGTTGTAGAAGGTGAAGTTTCTAGACGCGTCCATTTTCTTTTTCGCGGTAATTTGTGGGAGGAACTTTTGGACGTTTACTGACGGGGGGTTGGTCTCTTTTCTCTGTTTTGATTCATTTGTTGTTTCCTTTAGTTGATCTTCTATCAGGAGTTCCTGTTTACTGTTTTCTCTGAAGAGTTCTGATATTACTGCCTTTTTGCCCCGACTCTTTACGCTTCTACAACCTCCCACCGCCCTCGCCACTACCCCAGAATGTCCAACAACAAAGTCGAAGACGACCTTGATGATCTCGATGACTACCTCGATGAATTCCAAGATGATATTCTCAGTAGGCCATACGAGGAGGTCGTTAAGGAGAATGAAAAGTCCACCACCACTGCTCCAGTCTTAGAGGGTGCCCAGACCACCGAGAAACAATCTGAGAAGCAATCCACAACGGATCAACCAGAGTTCAACGAAGAACAAGTCTTGGAGGCATTGTTGAAGAGCATGGGACAAGAATCTCCTGGCGCCCAAGCACAATTTGAAACGCTTCTTAAAGACCTTACGAACGTTGACCCTTCCGGTGCCACAGCCGGTGAGACACAACCTGAGAAGCCTGCAAACTTGAAAGACACAATCTCCAGTACACTCAACAGACTCAAAGAAAGTGGAGCTAAGGTTGACCAGAGTATAAAAGATGAGCAAGTACCAGGCCAAGACATGCTAGCTGATCTGCTTGCACAGCTGGATATGGACGGCGATGATAATGGTGACATCTCCAAGCTTCTACAGGACATGTTGACCTCATTGTCTAGCAAAGAGGTTATCTATGAGCCATTGAGTGAACTCAACTCTAAGTACCCAGGATGGATTAAGGACAATCAGGATAAGTTGAGTAAAGAGGAAGTTGAGAGATACACCAAGCAATCTGCCATTGTCCAAGCCATTGTGGCACAGTTCGACGCCGAAGACTATAGTGATGATAACGAACAGCAGAAGGCATTCATCAGTCAAAAATTAGAAGAAATGCAAGAGTCTGGTGAACCTCCAAAGGAACTTGTTGGAGACATGGAGGGACTTCCTGGCTTCAACTTCAACTCTGATGATCTTCCTCCAGACTTGGACAAGGAGATGGAGAAGGAGCTTGAACAGAACTGTCAACAACAGTGACCTTTATACTCTTTAATATCCATGGCTACAGTATTGTTATCATTAATAGAAAGAAGAGTACCTGACTGGGAGAGATAGGAGGTCGCGACTTGAAGTAAACAAAAACAAACAGGAAAGACGCCAAACTCCACACTCAACTCTTAGAAAACGTTCAATCCACTTGCTCTCTGGCAATGGGTGAGTAGCTGTTCTTCTATCGTTATGCTCCTGTACTAACAGCCAACAAGATAAAACAATCACAAAGGGCCTCAGTGATAGGCTTTACGAGAAGCGTAAGAATGCCGCCTTGGACCTCGAAGCACAGATCAAGGAGGTTCTCCAGGAAGATGGTCCAGCAAAAGTCCGTGAAATCATCGACCAATTATCAAAGGACTTCGCATATGCTGTTCATCAACCAAATGCGCGCAATGGTGGTCTTATCGGTTTGGCCGCCGCTGCTATTGCGCTTGGTCAGAACGAAGTGGCGAACTATCTACAGGAGATCATACACCCTGTTCTTGCATGTTTTGGGGATCAAGATGCCCGTGTGAGGTACTACGCGTGTGAATCCCTCTATAATATTGCTAAGGTTGCCAAGGGTGAAATTTTACTCTATTTCAATGAAGTTTTTGATGTCCTTTGCAGACTGGCTGCTGATTCTGACCTCTCTGTTAAGAACGGTGCTGATCTTCTCGATAGATTGATCAAAGACATTGTTTGTGAGAAAGCTACAAGTTATATTTCAGTCATCCAGAATAATCCAGAACAAGAGTACAAGAAGGCCACACAGACAACATATAAAGATGCTCAAGGGCAAGTCTTCCAACTACAACCACAACAAGAGGCTACAGCATTCAATTTACCAAAGTTTATTCCGCTCTTGATGGAACGTATCAACGCAATTGATCCATCTACCCGTGTTTTCTTGGTTTCATGGATTACTCTTCTCAACTCGGTCCCAGATTTGGAACTAGTGTCATATCTCCCAGCTTTCCTTGGTGGTCTCCTCACTTTCTTAAACGATTCTCATAATGACGTCCGTGTGATGACACAATCCGCATTGGATGTCTTCTTACATGAAATCAGAAGAATTGCCGATATTCAGAAGATGCTTAAGGAACAGAAAGAGGAGAAATTGCGTAAGCAGAAGGAAGAACAACAGTTTGCTAAGGATGAAAGATTGAAGAATGATATCACAATAACTGATTTGGACCTGAACACATCAACTCCAGAAAAGCAGTTATTGGAAGCTACACCACCATTGGAGTCGGGCACTCTTCCTGAGATTGATATATCACTTGATAGTGAAAAGGATGAGGAACAGGATGATAGTGGAAGCATTCAGTCTACCAATACAATGGCAATCACCCCACCGGAGATGATTCAAGAGCCAATTGAGCCTATTGAAGAACCAGAAGAAGAGGAATTCGAGCATGATGGTGATCTCTATATTCCAGGCCAAGACGTCCATCTTGACTATCCAAAGCTCATTGAGATCCTTATTTCGCATATGGATGGCCCAGAGGAGAAGGTCCAGCTCGTTATTCTCACATGGCTTGATAATCTTTTGGATATCTCACCAATGTCGTTCGTTCAGTACTTGCCAAAGTTGTTGTCCGTTTTGCTTGTCACAATGGCAAATGACGAAGGGTCACAATCCCGTGATAGTGCCAAAGAAGTGAACAACAGACTCATGGAGTTTATGTCAGGATTGAACGAGGATGACGAAACAAAGAGATTGAACTACAACTCTACTATCAACGTGCTTACGTTGCATTTCCTCAACAACAATGAAACTTGCAAGGCTGCTTCATTAGACTGGCTCAAGATGTTGCATAAGAAATCACCAAAATCACTCTTAGAACATCCAGATTTGTTCATCACATTGCTCAAGGCGTTATCTGATCCAAGTGAAGAAGTCATCTATCGTGATTTGCAATTGATTGCTGATATTTCCTATGATAGTGGTGATGAAGACTTTGAAAGGTTTATGGTGAGTATGCTTGACTTGTTCAAGAAAGATCAGAAGTTGTTGGAGACTAGAGGAAACTTTATCTTGAGAAGATTATGCATCTCATTGAACCCTGTCAGAGTCTATCAAACTTTTGCTCGTGTCTTGGAACAGGAAAAAGACGCAACATTTGTTGGAATCATTATTCAGATCTTGAACAACAATCTGATTACTGCTCCTGAGTTGTCAAGTTTGAGAAAGAGATTGAGAAATCTAGAAGAGAAGGATGATTGGGAATTCTTTGCTACATTGTTCAAGGCGTGGTGTCACAATGCGCCTGCAACATTAGCGCTGTGTCTCTTGGCACAGGCTTACGAGCTGGCATATAACGTGCTTCAGATCTTTGTTGATTTCGAAATCACGGTGAACGTCCTCGTTCAGATCGATATTCTTGTTCAGCTCCTTGAATCGCCAGTCTTCACACGAGTCAGACTACAGCTTCTTGAGCCGGAGAAGTATCCATATCTTCACAAGTGTCTCTATGGTATCCTGATGTTACTCCCACAATCCACTGCTTTCGCCACGTTGAAGAACAGATTGAGCAGTGTTTCACTCATGTCTGCCTTCCCACAGGGTCGTACCAATGCCTCATCCAATGACCTTAAGAGCGTATCTGAATCCGTTTCTGAACTTGCTAAGCAAGGTTTCAAATGGCTTGATCTCCTCCAACGTTTCCGTTCTATCCAACAAGCACATGAATCATCATTATTGAAGGGACGTACATCTATCGTCAATAAGCCACTTCCAAAGTATGCAGATACCCCAAACGTTGATTTCAAGTCCCCGGTCTCTGAGGTTGAACCGGTGTTGGCACAACCGTCCCCACAAAAGTCTGAACTCAAGTCTGCTGTGAGAAAGCTATCAGGAAGATCATTTGTTATGAACAGATTTAGTAGTGACAAAAGCTAGAGATATGCAATGAATGTATTTGTATGCTAAAAAATGGATCATAAACAATAGTCTAAAAGATCAACCACCAAGCATTGGGTCTCTATAATGTGGCTGGAAATTAACTCTCTTCGTCTCCTTCTTCATGTTTCTGTTCTTAAGTTTCACTTCCAAGATCTGTGTCTCCTTGAGCTTCTTGTCAGCCTCATCAATGGTCAATCCTGAAGCGAGACGTCTGTCAGCTGTGGCGACAGTGAGCTGGGATTCTGATGGACGACGTGGCATGTTGATGTTCTGTCTGTAGTAACGATTAAGTGATCTGTGGCCCAGGCGGGATCCATTTGGTAATGTCAGTTGAGAGTCAATAGGATCAATTGTGGCAATGGTGTAGTTGTCATTGATACCGTTATCGTCAGAATCAGTCTCATCATCCTCGTCATCAGACTCATCTTCAATTGCTTCATCTTCAATCATGGTTTCATCTTCATCTTGGAAACCGACAGACTTGCTGGTCTTGGATCTTGTACCCTTTGCATTTAAAGATGAGAAGTCATAGAACTTACCAAACAATGCTCTCTCCTCCTTCGTCTCATATGGTAAACGGCAATGACCCTTCGATGTCACATGGGCACGGATGCTCTCCAAGTTTCTTCCCTGGAAGTTACAGCATAAACACTCGTTGTCGATGACAATGGTGGAAATGAGGAATGATAACAGACCACGGAGATCGGTGAGGTATGAACGTTCAGGGATGTACAGTCCATGACTCTTGAACATATGCGTAACGTTGGTCTCAACATCCTTATGTGGGAGACCACAGTAGATACAACTTGTAATTGGCTGGATTGGCTCTTCAACATAGTTTGGATCGGACTCAATGTCACTGTCCTCTTCTTCACTACCGCTGCTGGCAACGTAATCTGGGTCCTCCGAAGCCATTGTTTCAGCCTCCGAGGCAGTTTCGAAATTGCTGTCAACATCAGTATGAGTGGCAGCATGTGAATAAACAGAATCACCTAATGAGAAACGAGAAAGCTCTGAGGCAACACTTGCTGGAGAATGATCTCTATTCGTTGCATCCTCATCTTTGGTCTGGTCCACACGACCTCTATGTGCGTGTGATAACGATTCATGATAGTGCGATCTGTGGTGGATGTGCATCTTCTTAGGCTTTTGCTCCTTTGGAGCCATCACCTTGAAACCAAATTCGTCGGTATCTTCCTGGTACTGCTTAGCCTGTTGCACTTTGTCTGCGTAGATGGCAGCATCCACTGGCGTAAGACCGGCAACACGGCGTTTGAGATTGTATCTATGCCAATCTGTCTTCATGTGATAACGCTGTGAATCCGAGTTCGGGAACTGGATTGCACAGGAGTTACACTTGAAAAACGAAGACATGGTAGCAGACATCTTTGGATCGAGTCTGTCCTGTAATTCTGGCGCTGTGTGGTTGGTTGTGAGTGGCGTTGCTCATCTCCAACTCCGGGTCCCAAAATGGTGTAGTAGGTTTCCCGGTACGGACACACACAGAGCGCCCCGGCCTAGGTTTCCTATCGCTAGGCAGATCTCTACTGTGGGACTACGCCTAATGGAGATTTTATACCTAAATGATGTTTTTTTAATTAAAACCTTTTAATACATGAATGAACCATAATCTGTAACGACATTATAAGCTTCTCTCAGCCTTAATTCATAGCCAGTACCAAAACATTTTAACGGAACTTGAAGAAACCAATGTCCTTGGCCTTCTCTCTGAAGCACTGACGGCACAAGTTCAAACCGTACTTTCTGATCAAACCAGTGTGGGAGGAGCAGACTCTGCACTGACGGGAGCCCTTACCGTAACCTCTTGGGTGGGAGTACCAAACGTTCTCGTGAGCCATTTTGCTAAATAGATTTGTTAGTAACGGAGTTCACAGGTTGGATTTTCCAGAGTTCTTCAAAAGGATGCACATAGACAGGTTCAGCATTTCGTTATGGTAATTTGATCGGGGGAAATGATATAACTTCAAATGGTCTCCACTGGATAGTTTCAAATGGGTTCTTGGTGCCTTTATCGTATTGATTATTGTTCCTTCTTGTGGATTCTCTTCATCAAACTTGTGTTGATCTGAACAGTGGGGGTAGATCGTCTTATAGGGATGTAAATCGTGTCATTTGAACTGGTGCTGTCTCCGTACGTCTTCTCTCAAACTCTGTGTCTCTCCTAGACTTACATTAATGTGTGGTTTGTTAATCCTTGGTAGACCCTCTTGACTTCGTTGGTTGTGGACTCTTGAAGAATCGTGAACTCTTCAGCGTGTCGCGGTACGCTTCGCGAAACCCGCCCATAAATGGCAGAATTCGAGCAAAAATTTTCAGCGTCACAACTTTTTAGTGTGTGCGCAACTATAAGCCCTTTTAGTTCCCACGTGACTTTTTACTTTAGGGCAGTCACTCCATTTTTCTCGGGATTTTCGCGAACTCGTTTTATGGATCAGCGATGAGATGGTTGTGTGCCCTGGGTACTGATGTGGTGTCTGGATGTTTTTAATCAAAAAGTTTTCTATGGCACTTTTGGTATGAGATGAGATTACTATGCGCCTTTCTGGTATAGATAACACCACCACACCACAACTTATCCGACCTCATTATGGCTGGTCACTCTCACAGATCGTCTGTGAAGAACGGTCACAAGGCATTCAAGTCTAGACACGCCTCCAAGGGCTCGATCAAGGCTAAGGCCAAGGGTAAAGTGGAGAAAGAGACAGTGGCCCAAAAGCAGAAGAAAGGCCATTCTAAGCTCGAAAGAAAGAACTTGTCCAAGCAGCTTAGAGAGAAGAAGATTCTCCAGACTGCAGAGATTCGTAAGCTCTTTGAAGGAAACAATGGTGCTGAAAAGATCATCACAGTCATTCCCCTTACAGATGATGTTAGTGCTGATGAGATCGTCAACAGACTCATTGACGCCGCTGCTCTTCCAGGACAGCAGGATAAGTCCATGATCCAAGGTCCATCCGTCACATCTGTGAAGATTCCAAAGTTTAAGAGTAATCTTAAATTCATAATACCTGATTTCAATGACTTCATTTCAATCCTTGATGCGGCTAAGGTTGCGGACTTTGTCGTGTTTGGTCTTTCAGGTACCACAGAAGTTGACCCAGAATACGGTGAGCAAATCATCAGAGCTCTTGAATTGCAAGGTATTGGATACGGTATGGGTGTTGTCACAAACTTGTCTTCTGTTCATCCAAAGGAGAAATTCCAGCTCGATGTTAAGCAATCTCTCTCGTCTTTCTTCAAGCATTTCTTCCCTACCGAGGAGAAGGTTTACAACTTGGAAAACTCATCAGATGCATTGATTGCAATTAGAACGCTTTGTCAGAAGTTCCCTAAGTCAATCACTTGGAGAGATTCCAGAGGTTGGCTCGTTGCAGATGAGATCTCTTGGGAATCTAACCCTCAGAACCCACATGAAGGATACCTTAAGGTTGAAGGTACTGTCAGAGGTATCGGTTTCAACGCCAACAGACTTGTGCATATTCCAGGCCATGGTGATTTCCAGATCGAGCGTATTGAAAAGGTTACAAGAGGAGACACAGAAGCATTCTCCCCAGATGAGAACCAGGAGACACTTGAAGGACTCGCATCACATGAACTCGACATGGAGGATTGGGAAGATGAAGACACCATACGTGATCCAAACTCTGTCAGATTTGATGACGATGACTGGCAATACCAGCCAGAAAAGAAGAAGAAGATCAAACTCAACCTTCCAGAAGGTACATCTGACTACCAGGCAAAATGGTACCTCGAGGATGATGTGGAGGAGATTGACTCAGAGGATGAGAGTGAACCGGAACTTGTTGAAGAAGATGATGAGGAAATGATGATTGATGACAACTACTCCGAGGCTGCTGATCCACAGGATATGCAGAGTGAGATGTTTGTGGAATTGACGCCCGAAGAAGAGGAGCGTCAGCTTCAGATGTACCGTGATAAGGAGGAGGAAGACAGGGAATTCCCTGATGAAATTGAATTGGATCCAAGAATCTCCGGTAAGGAAAGACTCAAGAGATACAGAGGTCTCAAGAGTTTATACAACGCTATGTGGGATTGTGATGAGTACGATGAGCACTCACCATCTACTTGGAGAAGACTTCTTCGTATTTCCAACTTCAAGGCTACAAAAAGCAGAATTCTCAAGGCTTCAATTGGTGAGGCTCAGACTGTTGCTGGTTCTAAGGTCAAGATCTACTTGAGAGCTCCAGAATTCCTTGCCCAGAGAGTTACATCTCCTTCTCAGTCACCATTCATTGTCTACGGCTTGCTTGAGCATGAACAGAAGCTTGCAGTAGTCAACTTCTCTATCCAGTCTTGGGAAGATTACGAAAAGCCAGTTCCATCCAAGGAGTCTATGATTGTCCAGTATGGTCCAAGACGCCAGGTCATCCAGCCTGTCTTCTCTTCAGCATCCAACACACCAAACAACGTTCACAAGTACGAGAGATTCTTGCATAAAGACACGATAAACGTTGCTACTGCTATTGCCCCAGTCGCATTCACCAACTGTCCTGCTCTCTTCTTCAAGCAGACATCAGAGTTCCCAAAGAAGATCGAGTTTGTTGGTAGTGGTTCATTCCTTAACGCTGAGCACCAGAGAGTGTTGGCAAAGAGAGCAGTGCTCACAGGTCATGCCGTCAAGATCCACAAGAGAGTCATCACAGTCCGTTACATGTTCTTCAACAAGGAGGATGTCGAATACTTCAAGTCTGTTCCATTGTTCACAAAGTCTGGAAGATCTGGTTTCATCAAGGAGTCACTCGGTACCCATGGTTACTTCAAGGCCAACTTCGATGGAAAGATCTCTTCTCAAGACGTTGTGGCCATGTCCCTCTTCAAGCGTGTCTGGCCAAAGTCATCCACTATGTGGACACGCTAAACAAAATTGCATCTTTTTATTCATCAATAGAACGTTTAATGTCACTTTACAGATTGTTTGTAGATCTAACAACGAGACAGGATGCCCTGATGTGTCCCGTACCGACTGATTTGGCGCTATAAAAAAATTCTCCAGGCCAGCCTTCTCTTCTCTCCTCCCACGCACTTTCTTCTTTTCCTCTCTTCAATCAAAAAGTAAATTACGGAAACATTTGCCACGATGGGTTAACGTCTTCAAGTTTCTCCATTGCCATTACTGAGAGCCATGAGCCTCTGAATGTTCGTTTCCAAGATTGAAGCGTATTATAATCTCCTGGATAGGAAGTTTGGGAACCGATAGTGGTTCTTGAATGTCGATGAAAGGATACATCTCACCCCTTTTAATTCTGTGATTTAGTCTACAGATTAATGAACAGATATCATGCAAATATATTATCGTAAAGTCGTTAGCAGGGGAAATCGTGTGGTGTTGCAGGCTCACCACCTAATCACAGCATCAACGCTCTGGCCCTCATAATCCAAGTTGAGCATGAACTGATCAATAACAACGTCAAAGTTTCCTGTTGTATGGAGTGTAACGTTACTGTTCATGGCTTTTCTCAAGATATCGCCAGCAGCGCCTGTTGCGATACGGACAGGAATCCTCTTGGTCGTAGAGACTCCCGGAGGAAGTCTGAGTAGTGGAGCCTTCTCGAAATAGGCAACTTCGACATCCTCATACATAGTCTTAGCATCGTTGATGTTGAGAATGGCTTCCTGGTTGACAATTGGGTTGAACACGGTTACCTGCACCTCTGATGTGAGCAAATGGAAGGTTGTGGAGACAATGAACCCGTCATGATCATCGTTGCCAAAGGATGGAATCTTGAAAGGAATAGCAATTTTGGAGAGAACCTTGGAAACTTGGTCCTGTCTGGTAGATTTTTCATGTCCCATGATAACAATATCTGGTTCCTTCCCAGAGATGTACTCGCTTAAAAGAGTGTTGATGGAGCAGCGGCTCTTCTCATCTTGAGCATTGAATCTCACTGTTGATGTAACAGGTACCGTGGAGTTACCAGTAATGGTGGAATTGGTTATCTCAAGGTTACCAACAGTTGTTCCATTGTATGCAAATAGAAGATTCAAAAACTCAACTCCTCCACCAAATGGTAATGAATTCAAGACATCCACATCGACAAAGAACCTCAACTGAGTGTCTGTTGAGGTGGAGAGGTATGATAACCCATTCATAGTGAAACCAACACTGCTTAACAAGTCTGTCTTACCCTCGATAGTAAGAACAACGTTCTCCTGTATTCTCTGGAAGATGGTGTTGAAGACTGGGGTTTCGATACTGTAGTCGAGCATTGTCATCCCCAAGACATCAAATGACTCTCCCTTCAGGTACTTTGTTATCAAGTCAGAAACGATATCAGGGTCCACAATGTCAACTCTTGCCCCCTGGAGAGATAGATCAAAGCTATCGCCATCTGTTTGGACATCCATCCAACTTGTCATGTAAACTTTCAAGAAGTCAGTGTCATTGAAGAAGAGGCAGATGTCACCAAATGCAGCATTCAGCTGGAACAAGTCATTATTGGCATTGTTGATAGCGTCGGGAAGCCTTAAAGATATTCTGGCATCTGAACTCAAGAGAGGGAGTGCATCTGGATCATTGGTTATTATCACATCCGTGTTATAAATCTCATAGTCCAAGTCAAAAGTTGGTTCGGGACCAATAAAGTCCTGGGCACCAAACCCAACTGGGAAAAAGGTGTTGCTCAAGAACACAAAGAGCCATGGTGGAAGCTGCTCATTCTTTTTTGACTTTGGATTTGCCTTCAAAATACTAACAGCAACAGACTCCAGTGACAGTTTAACAAATCTGTTGATTGGAGAAAAGCCATCCTGGCACGATTTGACCAACTTCTTGCTGAACTTTGGAACCCTTGTTGAAGTGTTGATAAATGTTTCAATTTCATTACCAAGTACAACCTCATGTGTTGTGATTGAGCCAATGTATAACAAGTTGGCATGACATCCTGGAACATAAATATCCCAATCAATCTCTGGAAGTGTCAAATCCACCGGGTACGGGAGCTCAGAAAGAGCGACCTGAAGGTTCATTGAGATGGACTCATTGTGAATATGGACTTCAAGATTCCGAGTTATAATTCGAAGCTCATTCTGGAATGGATTGATGAATACCTCTTCTCTGTTTGTAACTTGGTATGAACCCAAGTTCAATGACCCCTTCTGGACACTAATCGTCCCTTGAACGACTGCTGAAACCTGAATCTGATGGAGCTGTTTGATATCTCTGAGTGAGCGGTAGATGTTAAATACTGTTGAGAGATCCAAAGGATGAACGTCAACTTCAAGCTCCAATTCAATACTCTGGTCGAAGATAGATGGGGAGAAGTTGATTGGAACTGAACCAGAAGCAATACTGACCTTGAACGGGTTGTAGAAGTGGTCATCCTCGAATTGCGGGAAGTTGAGGAACATACTGAGCGGTTCCTTCACCACAATGTTACTCATTCCAATTGAAGTCATGGTGGGAATGTATAATGTCTTGTAGAACCAATTCACCCTCGAGTAGTTCCATGCGATGCCGCCAGTGATAACAGCGGCAAATCCTGTCTGGGTGGTCCCCGTGAGTTTGACATCAAGAAGAACAAGGTCAAGAGCAGACATTATGACACTATCTGCTGTTCTCAGAAAGAGTATTGCAATTGACAAGACAATTCCAAAGGGGGTGAACAAGAAGAGTACTGGGATCTTGTTGCGCTGATAGAACTGATATGCACTTCCAATGAGCTGATAAAGTAACGGTAACACCGAAATTAAGAAGCCCGCCGTGGGAACAATGGCTTCTTCTTGCATAATACCTCTCTCTTCATCCTGTGAAAGGTTATTAGGTAACAATGGATCTGTTTCTGTTGCGTTTTCGTTGACATCGTGCTGGGCGGCTAATCTTGGAGTCTGGAGAACACCAGCGTCCCCCGCCACACTCTGAGGCGGTTTATCCTCGGGTATCATTATTGAGCTTTAACGGTACTTTTGAAACTCCCTTTGAAGTTTGACTGTTTCATATAACGAGAGTGTGTTTAGTGAGTGTGTTGGTGGGCGGTTGATATGAGTTGGGAAAGAGAAGAGGGTCCAGCTTAAATATCTTTTTGTTGCTGGCGCGTAAATCTGCACCACGATAAGACTGACAGGTTCAACCCTTTCGAAGGCACAAGGCACACCAAAGGAACGGGAAAGGGACACGAAGGTGCAATTCTACAAAAAGGAGCAATGACTAAATGCAAATTTATCATTACTGTAAAAGTAGTTTATCAAAATGCCTTCTAATTACTACAACTTTGGACCAAAGTTGGAGGCTGTGAGCTCTTCAAATGGCAATGGTGCCGGAGTCAAGTAGAGCTGGCTCTTAAGAACACCGGCATCCTTAACGGCAACACCTGTTGGGAATCCAGGAACTTCCTCCTTGTCAGTGTTGGCCTTAGCATGCATGTTAACGATCAACTTGGCAGTACCATTCAAGACCTTGTTCTTGTAGAAATCTTGAACCTCCTGCTTGGTGATCTTTTTCAAATTATCAGAAATCATTTCGTTGTGAGTGAAGTCGTAGAAGCCACAGGTGATGGCACGGACAAATCTTCCATTCTCCTGTCCCAAGTTCTTCAAAGACTCAAGTTTTTTGTTGATAAGAGCCTCTCTGTTCTTCTCAAATTCCTCATCAGACATCTCTTCCAACGTCTTGGCGTAAACGTTGAAGAAGTTGACAATTCTTGACTCCAAGTATCCTGCGTTTCTTTCACTCTGAATCAAGACTCTAAGACCAAATGTGGTTCTAGACTCAACAAGACCACTGAAGACAACATAACCGAGCTGCTCCTTGGTACGAAGAATATCAAATGCTGGTTCCTTGATCAACTGAGCAACCATATCACTGAGCGCATACTGCTTCAGATCAGTCACTTCAGCAATCTGAACAAAGTACTGGATACAAGTGTTCGTGTTCTTCTCATCAGGCAGTATAGTGTCGTATCTGAATGTCTTGCCTTCAGGAAGCAAGTAGGATCTTGGCTTGAATCTTTGAGCGCTAAGCAATGGATCGGAGTTGAATGTGCCTTCCACCACTTTAGCAATCTGTTCGGCCTCTGATGTCTTGAAGTTACCATGGATCAAACCCTCAACGAAGGTCTGTTTGAAAATGCTTGGAATGAAGTGTTGAAGGTCCTCAAATGTAATGCTGGAGATTGCAGCCAATCTCTCATCAACATCATATGTGTGATCATTAATCAAGTTAAGGAAAACACCTGTAATTTGCTGGTATGGAACCTTGTATCCGTAGTTCTTCAAGTTTCTGATGATCTTCTCCTTTGTAATCTCAAATCTCTCCTTCTTTGGCTCAAACTTAACCAAGGCACCGAGGACAACCTTCGCAAGAACATCAATTTTCTCGTTGTATCCATCAATGCTGACATTGATACCTTCCTTTGATGTGTGCATGGAGAAGTTCAAACCTGCAATCTCAGCATTGTAAGACACATCAATGAGAGAATCCTGGACGAGTTCAACATAAAGAGAACCCATGACGGCTGAATATGGAGTAGCTGTAACGGCTGGGAGGTTCATGAACAACTGAACATTGGCTTTTGGAACCCAGAATTGGTCATCCTTCTTGTACCAGAATCTATATTGGTCAGTCTCTGTCAACAAAACTGGCTTCTTGGATGGAGTGGAGGTCTCAACCTTCTCAACGTCAAACTTGGTTGGGATGAACTCGTTTTGACTTGGGAAGAACAATTCAGAGTTGGCACCTGGGTTTGAGAGTTTACCAATTAACTCCTCGGAGAGATTGTCGATGGAATACTCAGTACCATACCATTTCTCAGCTTTATCGGTTTCGACACTCTGTGAAACCAAAGTAACTCTCAAGTTCTCAACGGAGAAGTGTTTACCGTACTCCTTGATCAATGCTGGTTCGAACTTTCTCATCACATGTTTGCTGAGAATGTACTCATGTGGGATATGTGACTGTTGCATGTCCTTGGCCAATTTCGACACGGTAGAAGATGGAGCACCCTTCTGTTTGAACTTGAAGTTCATCTCACTGATTGCTCTCAACTCCTCATAAACCCATGAGTGTGGTTCTTCTCCAGAGAGCATCTTGATGTATTGGAAGATGACGACAAGAATGTCTTCATAGTGAGAAACACCATCCTCGGTCAAATCGACATCAATGTTGAAAGTACCATTGCCCTTGGAAACGGTGTATCCACCAGCAGATAAGCCATTTGCCCAACCTTTCTCCTTCAAGTATGCCAAGATGGATCCGTTACCCTCGTGTCCAAGCAAGTGGGAGTAGTAGTGAGAGACCTGGGCATCCCAGTGCTCGTCATAATCTGGAGTGACGAATCCAAGGCTGAGTTTGTTCTTAGTCATGACTGGCTTAGCTCTAATGAACTTCTTGAGCTCAGCTTCGGTGAAAACAGCACCTTCAAATGCTGGTTTTGGTCTGCTGTAGTTTGGAACATCAGTAAACTTCTCAAGCACCCATTTCTCAAGAGTACTGAGGTCTTCTCTTCCAATAACAGCAAGCTTCATGAGGTTAGCGGAATATGAATCTTTGTAGAACTTGAGGAGCTCATCTCTAACGTCAATTCCCTGGCTTGCTGGGATTTCACCAAGGGTCTGGAGGTTACCAGTGGAGAACTTGTGGTATGGATGGACAGGGTTTGAAAGGGCCTTATCCAACTGGTACAATCTCCATGTATCATTCTGCAAGTTTTTCTTGTTCTCAGAGTCAACAGCTCTGATTTCTCTGTCTTTACAACTTGGATCAAACAATGGGGAAATGAAGAATTGGGAGAATCTGTCAAGAGCTCCTTCAAGGTATTGATGGTTCACTTCAAAGAAATAATTCGTATCTTCAGCAGCGGTGTATGCGTTGGAATGACCACCATGATTGGACAAGAAGCTGGAATATTCATTCTCACTTGGATACTTCTCAGTTCCCATGAAGAGCAAGTGTTCACAGAAGTGAGCGAGTCCAGGGAGGTGTTCATAATCACTGAATGCACCAACATTAACATCCAATGCGGCGGCAGACTTATCAGTCTTTGGGTCACTGATCAAGAGAGCGGTGAGCTCATTAGGGAGTTTGATCACCTTGTACTCTCTGTCATCGAGGTCTGGCTTTTCAATGTTGTTTGACTTGTTGAATGTCATGACGGATCGGAGTGGAGCGAGTCTGTGGCGGTCAAGCGGGGCGATCCCAAGGGAGGCGAATCGAGGACGAAGTCGTGTGGCGTTAGAAAGAAGCGATGAAGAGGGAAAAAGCTGCGGTTTCAAGCGTAGTAGCATTCCACTAGCAGTTTAGCTTGTGGTGAAGAACTTTTGGAGCGAGTGTGGCGCGAAGCTTGCGATTATTAATCCTGACTGGTTTGGTTATGTTGTCATGTGGAGAGCGAAACGTCGAGGGGATCGTGTTCCCTGTTTGGGCGGATATTGCTTTGCGGTGTCCGGGTGTTTTGGTGATTAGGTATTTGGGAACAATAAATTGGCACCCATTTGGGAATTGGGGAAAATGTTTTAATCAAAATCAGGTCTGTACTTTTCAATAAACATGGTAGTAGGGCTAAAAATCCCAAATTAGAACTTTAAATTTTGGGATTTTCCAGAAAGAGCGACTCCTTCTCTCACTTTGAACAGTTGTCATAAACTTGTAAGAGAAATTTCAGCAAAATCGCCTTTTTAACACCATTAGCGTATTTCTACTATCTAAATACACATGTTTCCAAATTTATAGTACCATAACTCAAGCGCTGATGGTTCTGTTGCGATTTAAAGATCTCCATCACAGGAGTTCCGGTGTGCGGATGTTATTTGATACCATTACTGCGCGTGAAAACTTGCTGATCCCGTTATCTATTGCACTTACTAAGGTTTATGCATGGTTCTACAATTCATATTGGTATCATAAAGCCATTAAATTCATTAAAAAACGCGTAAAGAGGTCTACATCAAGACCTGCCTAAGGGATAGACTGGAGTGCTTCATCAAGTTTACTCGATAACTCCTGCAGAGGTTCAAACGTCTCATCCAACTTCTTTAACTGAGCATCCAGATCCTCCAATACTTCTTTCAACTCATCATCATCCTGTGAGAGATCCAACGTTTTCACCTGGTTCAATTCATGTCTCTTCACTTTTTTCACTAGATCAGAACCGTCAATCTCTTCCAACTTCTGAAGTTCATCATGGTATAGTTTCTCATACGTCTTGACGTATTTTTTCAAATCCTTTAGCTGTTTGTCTTCTTCCTGAAGTGCATCACGTAACCCATCCACCATTGTTAATTCCTTGGAGCAGAGGTTCTGCAAGAACTCTTCCCTTTTTCTCTGGTAATCATAATCAAAGTCTCTACTATCCAAGTTCTTTGGCATCTTCGTCTTACCCAGCCTCACAATGAACTCATCAATGAACGAATTGAGACGACCACTCGTCTTCTCGAGCTTGGACTTGGATAGTGGCTCTAGTGCTTGTGCCTTGCTGATATGAAGAGCGCGCTCAATGGCAGCGACAACCTCGGGCGTGGGTGTTTCCCAATTCTTCGTGGATGCATTAGAGTACTTCTTGGAGATTTTGTGAAGTGTGTAATCCTTGGGATCCATATTTGTTCATACACAGGGGAAGTGTTGTGCTTTGTAGTTTTGTTGTATGGTGAACGTGACGCGTCAAGTCAAATTTTTGAGGAATTTCGCGTGTGGACCGAGGTCTTCCCTTTGTGCCTGACACCTCTTCAATCTCTCTAGATATCAACTACTTTGTTTAAACTTTTCAAATAAGCACTCCCAACTGCCAGATAAAATAGCATCAACCCACGCTGTAGCAACAACGGCATCATGTTTGCTCCAGTCATGAGCCGTGAATGTGTCCGAGGCCTCGAATGTGTCAACTCCACACTGTCAAGTGGTCTTGGCCTTTCCAGCCCCTATGGGCAAGGGCATGCAGCAAACGGCCCTTCACAGACGGTTAAAGCTGTAAGTTTTAGCATAAGCTCATAAATTAGTAGCGCATGCTGGCAGGCAGCCAGCCAAATTGAGTCCGTATAGGGTAATTTTTAATCCTATATCACTGCCAGTGCATTTGCCGGGCCCGTGGGAGGGAGTGGGTATTAAGCGTTCCACAGGACTAAAGCATAGACACAACTTACATTTTCCATACGGTTCCATGGAAAATGTTATAAATGCAGCATCCCAAAAGAGGGTTGAAAGATGGTACTAAACCCTTAACCCCTAAATCAATCTTGCTCATCTGATCTGCGATCTTTCTTGAAACCTGAAACACGGGGTAAGGATTCTACCGCCTCCAGCAGCCACCCGAGGTACATTCCTTGATACGGGTAGACGCATAACTTACGCCATGGTTCATCAGCTAGTCACTTGACCTTAGTTAGTGGTACTCTTTCATAATCCATGGAGCCAATGACAAGGATTAGTGAAACATCCATATGTACTAGACCATATGTTTTGGCGTACGTACGACTGGGAATACCCGCCTTGATAAGACGCATCGAATTAGCCGGCACACAACAAGTGAATATTCTAGTTTATGCTGGGTAGATAACATCTTTATCCTTGTGGAAGCGTGGAAGCCAAAGGCTGGTCTGAATTGGAATCGCTTTCTGCAAATCCATATAATAAAATAAGTGATTACTACAAGTTTGTAAAAACAGCCACAATAAGGAAACAAGGCCCCCCCCCTGGTTGATCAAGCTGCGTGGGTAAATATTTTGACTCAGATATTTGACCGAAATTTTTATTGGTCTTACCTCCCGATTTGAGTCCGTGCGTATCGCTGGGTGACGTTGTATGTACCAATCGAAGATGTTTCTAGAAGTTGGTACTGGGCAGCCACTATTTTCAAATTCCTGTTCCACAAGGATCATACGAACATTTTAGCAGATATGCTTTGGAACTTGTGTGTGGAATTGTTCCACTTTTGGTAAATGTCGCCCTCACAGACCTGCGTGTGAACATGTGGCTGCTTCGCAGGAAGGTCATCAAGGTGACAGAGCTTGCCGGAACGCAGCGGTGGCCAGTTTCCTGGAAAGGGGCCCAGTAATGGGAACGGCAGGGGGGAAAAGACAAGAGCAAAAATAACAAGTCTAGGGACACCCCTTCATAGAATGGATACATGAGAACTCAAACCCAGAGGAATGGGCCCTCCCCCCGGAGTTTAAACCTTTCTGCCTTTTATGCTGTTGGTGCTTTATCTGCCTCTACTGCAAACCCGCGCTCGCCTGGCGCAAACCGACAGCGATGATCTCGCATTGAGTTGTTTTTGTAATTTAGAGGAGTGTGGAAGGTTTGAAATTATTGAATTATCCTTACCCGTTTAGATTAAATACTCCAGCTAATTTTAACTCTATGAGACACTTTCTCTTTACCCCTTTCGCAGGGGCCGCGCACCCCCTTCCCCCTTCCCTACTAGATTCTTTGTAAGCTTTGTCAGCAGGGAAGGGCTCACGTGCTCCCTCAAAGTGATTAGGCGCACTACATCAGGAGGGAAGCGATATGGTCGCAACCAAGAAAGAGTGCCCAGAACCAAGGCCAGACCTGGTAACAAACAAAAACTCTATCTCTTAGTGAACTTTGTTTTAGACACACCTCAAAACCCAATCAGGGCCGAGATCACAAGCTTCTCCGTTGCGCTTTGTCGATTCTCCAAGCCTCTAGAGCGAGGGGCTTGCACATGCGCTTGGCCTTTCTGCCCATGTGTTACACCAGAAGTAGGCAGGAACAGTTTTCCGTGGGCAGAAGGGCAGAAGGGAGAGATGCACATGAGGTCCCGGTTCCGGAGTGTGCCTTCGAAGGTTTCCACGGAAAGTATATGGCTAATTTCTCTTGGAAGTGGGCCCAAGCGCCTGCAAGCACACAACGGCCGGAAGTAAACGAGGCCTCCCCCTTCCCAACGCCCGGGCAGTAGGGAGCAGTGTGAGACATCGCAACGGAATGAGGTAGATATATAATATTTAGCGGGCGGAAGCAGGGGCTGGATCAAAAATATACACCCGATCTGCGACACTTGTTCTTTTTTTTTTTTTGATCATCTCTATAATTAGTTCTTGGGGGGCCCGGGGGTCCTTCCCATAGGCGGGGCTAGATCACCGGGTTGCGAGATCTACGTTACCGAATTGGTCGTTGGACAAGATCTGACCGAATATGGGGGGACAGTGGTCATTACTAGTGGCCACTGGCTAGTGGTTCGCCCCTTGGAGAGAGCAATTGTGCCAAAAAAAAATCCCAATACCCCGTTGCCGGGTGAATCAAGGAGCATGGGCCTACGGAAAGCCATCTTTTTCCTGTGAAGGTGTGTATGTCACCTTGAAGAGGTCTTGAGGAGGGCCACGTACTGGAGATCTAGATCCGCGATGGACAAAGATCACGAACACCAGAATCCGCATATGATAGAGATTTTTTTGGCTTTTTGGCGTTGCGATAAATTTGAAAGTAGCACAGGGCGCTTTACACAGGCTACCTCGACACAACCGAAATAGGTACAACGTGTCTAAGACCCAAGTTCAAAGTTGCCTTTTAACATGATGCGCTTTTAATTTACACCACAAGCAAACGAGAGGGGGGTCCAGAACGCTCCAGCTAATGCCCCGGCCTGCTTAGAGACGTTGCCGATCAAAAGATCTCGATTCTCTACTAAGAGCTCCCTTTTTTCGCCTCGATTCTGGCGCATGCCTAGTGCCTAGATTTACCGTCAGCCACAAACCGATGGAGTGGGACCCCCTTTTGGGGCTCGTGTGTGGAATGTGCTTTTAATAGGCCCCAGGACTCTAGTTACAACACGAATTGGGAGAGTTTCTACCCACCCGGGAGTAGAACAGCATAATTATATCCCTGACCCATGATGACGCAACGGAGAACGCGCACAGTCCCGGAGGGGGGATACGGGCTGTTTAGCGGGGCGACTGCCGGGACCGGGTATATGACCGCGAGAGGGTGGCACCCAGAACCCCGTGTGCTGGTAGCTGGGTAACAGGTGATATCTGGGGTGGATGTAGCACTGCTGAGATGGCTGGAAGGACCCTTCTGACATGTGTGAGGCGAGAATCTGCGACGGAGGGAGGGGCCCCTGGTGGTTCTAGACTCGTTTGGCGGTGATGTAACGGTGCTGTGGGGACGCCGTTCAACGCATCGCTGCGCCCCAAAAGGCGGAAGTTCGTGCAATGGCGCATAACTCTGCAGCAAAGCCCGCAAACTTCGAACCCTAAAAGGCGGTTGGGGCACTAAGACAATAAGCCTGTGAAGTGCGCGTCTACGGAGATTCAAGAAACTTGTCCGTGACTTTGTCTTCTCAACTTCTCGCCATAACTTTATCAAAACCCACCACGTTCGCCTTTTGCGGTCCCTTGACTCTACAACCAAGAGCCTCTTCCCACACACAGAGAGACCCACACACTTCTCCTCTGTCCCATTCCCCACCAACAACCGCCACCTTTTCACAAGCTCTTTCGAGCCTCACTGGAGCCACCAAGACTCGTTCTCCCGCCAACACCAACAACTCTCCAAGCCTCACAAGCACGGACACCAGCCATCAACACAGGTGCAAAAGACAGGAACCAAAATACACAAGAGTTGTAAACCTTCATCCCTCTCTTCACCTTTCCCCAACTGGTCGTTTACACCATCTCGTAACTTTCCCGTGACCAGCAACACGAACCCAACCACAGCGGCAACCTCAACCGCTACAACCCGCCCTACAGCAAGAAGGGCTTTCATCTCTTTCAAATAGACACAGTCACGTTGTCTTCACTCGCCCACGCCCTTCCATACCGCAAGATGTGTGTGCCCACTGAGGTGCTAAAGTCCCCCATGGACCAAGGACAGTACTTCTTCCCTCGTACAGGGCCAACTCCTTCAACGGCTCCCACCACGGCCGCTTCACACACGGCGGCTACGGCCTTCCAACAACAGCAGAGGTACTCCAGACCATCCGTTGACACCATCGATGAGAACTTTGAGAACATCTCGTATCTTGATCGCAATAACGACAGTTCTCTCAAGAAGGTCACGTCTAGAGACACAGTTGGTTCAGATTCCACCCTCATTGAGTCCATGCACAACAAGAATGACTCTTACAACTCCATCAGCTCAATAGATACCCTATGTTCATTCAAACTCAAAAGATTCAACTCAACATCCTCAATACCTTCAGCTCCAATCCTTACATCCGGTCAATCGCAAGAGTCTTCAGCTTCTCCGGTCTCGCCAAGCACACATATGTCCTTGTCACCAACGGCGCCTTCTTCCGGTATGACTTTTAAGAAAGTTGCCAAATTCGCAATTCCTCAAGGCGTCAAGCTTGTTTCCAACTCTGAGGCGTCCCGACTTATGAACGAGCCTAGATGTTTGGTGATTGATGTCCGCCCATTTATTGAGTTCAGCAGCAGCAGAATCAGAGATTCTATCAACTTCAACATGCCTTCAACATTGCTCAAGAGGGCTAACTTTACTCTTCAAAAGTGTCTCAATAACATCTCTCTTGTTGAGAACGTGAAGCTCACAAAATTCCTTCAATTGGACAGTCCGGACAAGAAGGTTATCTTTTACGACGATGGTGAGGTTATTAATGATGAAGTGCCCCTTAATTTGTTTGGATCTTTGAACAAGTTTATCAACGATTCGTTCTCCGGGGAACTCTTTGTCATTCAAGGTGGATTGTCCAAATTTAAAGAGGAGGTTCCACAACTTGTTGAAACCGTCCCTGCTCCATCACAAGTTCCTTCATCAAGACCACCTCCACATAATAGATCTCTTTCATTGGCAAACATCTCTGGCCCAACACCGGTGTCTCCTAATTTATCAAGATTCCAACTTCCAAAACTTCCAAGGACGCCAGTGTTCAAGATCAGACACAACGAGGAGTTTTATGACTTTGACAACTACAAAGTTGTCACCGAGTTCAAGCACTTGAACTACACACTCAACCATGGACCTTCCACCAAGCTTCCTGATTGGTTCACAACACTCTTTAAGAAGAACAACACGCTTTCACTGATTGAGAAATTCAAGAGCTTGGAGATTGAAGAAAAGAAGCGTATTAATGATATGATTTCTACCAATTCTGTTGGTTCCGGAATTGAACTTGGCTTCAAGAACAGATACAAGGATATCTTCCCATACGAACACTCCAGAGTCAAACTTGCAATCACACCAACTCAGGAATGCCATGGATACATCAATGCCAACTTCATCAACGCTCCTCATTTATCCAACATGAAGTACATTGCCACACAAGCTCCACTCCAGGATACGGCAAGAGATTTTGCCAAGTTATGCCATGATAACGACGTTTCTGTGATTGTGGTGTTGACTTCCCAATTTGAGAATGGTGTTGAAAAGTGTTATCCATACTGGAATGACTCTACGAACTTCAAAGTGTTGGAAACCATCAAGTTGGATGAGTTGATCATTCGCAGATTGAAGTTGACTGGGTATGGAGGCTCAGAAGTCATTCAGATTCAAATTTTGAACTGGTCTGATTACGATGTTATGACTTCTAACCAACAGGATGATGTGCTCAAGCTTATCTATTTGAAGAAGTACATCTTGGAAGGTATGGGACGTACCAATGACAATGTCATTGTTCATTGTTCTGCTGGATGTGGCCGTACAGGAACCTTCTGCACTTTGGATTCCATAATCAACCAGGACTTTGTCGGCAGGGAATCCGAGGTTCCAACACAGGGACAGTTCCAGCAGTTTGACCCAATCTTTGAAGTTGTTGAGAGTTTTAGAAACCAGAGAATTTCAATGGTGCAGAACTTGAGACAGTACTTGTTCATCTATGATTGTCTCTTGAACTTTTATGAGAACTTTAACGACTTCCATACTGAGACTTTTGAACAACTTGACGAGCTTGAGATTTTGAATCACTACTTGAGTGACAAGAGCAACGAATAGTGGGGGTTCACTATGCTTTTTTATGATACTAACGTTTACGAACATGAGACAATTTTTACGGTGCTAATTTGGCTCTTATATTTTTTCCAAGAGGGGGGTTTACAAACAGTAATGGTTTGTTTTATTCAGGTTATAATTTAATGATTTTTCACGATTACGTTCTATTCAGACTGTTAAAATTACACGTGTAGTGGAACTTCCAGCTCAGTGATAGTACGCTGGACTCTGGAGCTACGAAACCTGGCGGGTCAATAGGTTAGATAACAGTTAAGGATATGGTTCATTAGAAGAGTGCAAGGGGGGGACATAACAAGAGATTCGTAATACAGGCTATTGAGCTCAACCCATCAACAACTCATACACAATAACGAGGATGTTCACGAGAATCAACGGTATTCTCATGACTGTTTGAATGGATGAGATCATGTTGATCACTCTGGATTTGGCAGATTCCTGCGGTTGACCAAACGCTGGAGCGGCAGAATCACCTGTAAGACCGACTGAGGTGATACATGTTAGTAAATTGATTCAATATGGATACATTCCACTGGGAAAATACGTACTTCTCTTGAGGAATCTCTCCTCGTTGAGGATGGCGACTGAGTTGATCAGGAGCAAGATGACTGAGTAATGTTAGTAATCCATTTAAAACAACCCAAGGACATGAAACTCACCATAGAAGAGTCTTCCAAGACCAAAAAGAGCCATTTTGTTATGTTTTGTGTGGTGGTTTTTGGCTGTGGCGGTTGTAGTTGTTGACGCTACGTTGTATGTTTTGGCGTTTGTTCTTTACTTCGCGAGAACGCGGTGAAGGTCAGCAACGCGTAGTAACAACTAACAACTTGGGTAGCATTGAGTAAGATGAAGTGTGAAGAATCAGAAGATGGTTTGATCAGTCTACTTGATCATGGTATCCTTAATCTTGTTTTGTTGTTAATGAACATCATTTACGTGTGTGGGGATGCCAGTAGGACTTCCTAGACACGGCCTGTCCATTCCAGCACAGTATAAAGTCTTCACACTAATCTACACGAATTCCTAAGAACAGTTAAAAATACATTAAATGACGTGCGTTTTTTGGTGGTTCAACTAATAAAGCAGGAAAACATCAACTTAACCAGTTTACTCGGCGGAACGACGGGCCTTAGCCTTTCTCATGTGGTTACCGGTACCGAAGACCTTCTTGTCTCTGTTCTTCTTCTGCTTTCTCTGCTGTCTAGAAGCCTTCTCAACCTTCTCAGCCAAACCGTATCTGACCAATCTGTAGGTTGGCTCGAACTTCTTAGCGTCAGCAACAGAGTTGTAGACAAGACCGAAACCAGTGGACTTACCACCACCGTACTGAGTTCTGAAACCGAAGACGGAGACAGCATCCTTGTCAGCCTTGTAGGTAGCAGCGAGCTTCTCTCTCAACTCATCCTTGGAGACGTTTGGTCTGTTTGGGTGGAGAACGTCAATGACGAACTGGGTTCTAGCCAAAAGTGGGTTCTGGATGACCTTTCTGGTTCTGATGGTAATAGCGTCACTCTGTAAGAATTTGTTAGTAAAACTGGTCAATGAAAACTACTTAGACATGGGACTGAGCATTTGGGGAGGGTGTTGGAATAGTGGTGGTTGAAGTTGGAAATGTTCTCCGATCTAGGGCCTTCGGGTGATGATCAAAGTGTAAACGAAAACGCCGTTGAATGGAATTTGGATGAGCTTTATATGGATTTGTTTGGATTTTTGTGGATATAGTCTCATATGTTATATTGGAATCTTGTCTTGATCGTGTGTTGTGGATGGATAGGTGCTTCCTTGAATGTTTCTTCGAAATGTTCAACTCCCCTTGATATTGAAAAGTGTCTGGAGCACTGAATAATGGAACAATTCACGGGATTTAAATCTTGTTGATAGTTCTTCCTTGTTTGTATTGCTCATCCCAAGTCTCTTCATTCGTCTAGACGTACCATCTTGGTTGAATACTATTGACTTGGTGGTGCTCTTCCAATACAAAGGCTGTCTCTGCTTGAAGAAATTCACTTTTTCATTTGCGCGTCTACACAAAGAACTTGTGGAAAAAATTCGCGGATGATTACATAACTGACTACACGTTGATTACATAAGTTTCGACGTTCGCGCGCGCATTGAGAGTGGATGGTGTTGGGGTTTAATGCTAAAAAAGTGTGACTGTGACTGCTTTTCGCGCATATTCCTGTCCAGAAACCCGAACACCACAGTGATTGTGGGGTTGATCTAGCGTACATCGCCATCATAAAGGGGCACTAAAGTCTCTCCGGAAGGCAAACCAAATGCATTTAAACCTATGTATTAACTATTTCTTATTACCATTATTGTGTAGTCCAGATTTGAGACGGTCAGCAAGAAGGGAAAGCTCATTATCCTGACTTATAGCCTTCGTAACCCTTCCGCTTTGTCTGTTGCGTCTAGCCCTGGCTCTGTTCCCATTCAAAGCGATATCACATACTCTCAACAACTCAACTGAAGGATCGACAGTTTCTAATCTGGAATACAGTCGGTAGGGCTTAAAAGTGCTTTTAAGAATTGACTTAATGTAATGGTCATTACCCCTGATGTTGGGGTTCACCCCTCTTGTGACACTTGGAGGCTCCACCGCGTGAGAGAAGATAACCAAGGAATGGGAGTCAGCAAAAGACACCTTTCGGGGCGCTAATCCATAATTAAATGCAGGATTTGTGTCAGGACGGGTGGACTGAGTTCCCTGAGCGTGGAATGGACCGAAACAAATGTCGTGACGGAGAGCGCCGCATACAATGGTGGTGAAGCTCAAGTTGCCATCATTGACATCAGGAATCTTTAGATTGATATCATCAAAGAGTTCAGGGCCTTCTCTTTCCCTCTCTCCCTGTTGAAATGGGAGTTGAGTGTTGGTAACTGGATATGTCTGAGGGTGGAATGCGTCTAAAGCGTTATAGTTTGTGTGGGGAATTCGAAGTTCACGAGTCCTTACAGCTTCAGTAGGGACACCATCATTATCGAAGTCCATATCATCATCCGCATCCGAGGACTGCTGTAGAAGTAATTGACGCTCAGAAGACATTTGTTATCGTAGAATTGGTCTTTTTCAATGGGCTGGCGTAAGTGGTGTAGATGGAGTAGTTGCTTCAAAGCTTCCGGGGAAATGCTAATTTATTCTTCTCTGTGAGAGGTTTTTGGATCCTACATCAACACAGCCCTAGTTTCTGTCTTGGTAACCTTACTTCCCGACTAGGGCAACCATAAAACATATTAAACAATGAGAGATACAATAGTGGAAATCTGACTGGCCCCTGTGCCTAACCCCTCTGCCACACAAAAGTGTCATGTTTTGTTTGTCGCGGGGACACAAAGAGACCAAGCTTGTAAGGGGCACTAAAACATAGCTTTGGATGTCATCTCACACACCCTGAAATGAGCTCAGACATTCATAACGCTCGATATGTCACTCACTACGAAGAAAATCAAGCCAATTTTTTTGCCCACTTACGTATGGCCCCACTTCTACTACAACCCACGAAGCATCTTCGCAATCCCCTTGATCCCAATTCGCGTACGTACCACGGATCCCCCCTGACAACACCGCAACTTCGATCCTAACATCCAGGAAATAGGGATTCATCTTCTTTATCCTACATCCAGAAACATGGAATAATTTCTTGTCGGTACTTGTGCCTCAACTGACACTCACACTTTCTGTCTTCTTTACTTTGTACTCGCTTGTATTCACGATCAATTTGTTCTGGGGATTTGCGATTCTGTGCATTGGACCACTTGCTCCTGTGGTTATCTTTCTCAATTTCCTTCATCAAGTGGATACGCTCTCTCAAAGGCTTGGACTGGTGTTCTTTTATGAACAGCCTTTGAACTCGTTGTTTGATTACATCTACGCCAGTCATCCGGAGGGCCAGGACACTATCATGAGGGCCAAGTTTGGTAACCAGCACAACATGGATTTGAACTCAACGTTGACTTTGATTTTGTATGAGTTTCCAAGAATGTGTATCACTTGGTCTACTGATAATTTGGTTGTGTTGCTCACAATTTGGATGATGGTTATACCTGGGATTGGGCCTATCATCACTGTGTTCATCGAGGCTCCAACGAAGGGGAGAACGATGCATGAGAGATACTTTTATTTGAAAGGGATGTCTGATAGACAAATCGAATTGAGATCTAATGACTTATGGTGGCATTACTACTTGTTGGGTATGATTTGTGGTGTTTTGGAGTTGACTCCGTTTATATCCACCTTGTTTGTCTTCACGAACAGAACTGGGGCAGCCATGTGGGCAGTCGATCTTGAAGAACAGTACATGAATCAAGTTAGAGGGAACTATGAGACTACAACTCTTTAGCAAATTAACAAAAGTGTTTCATTTTTTGGGGGGTGGTGTGTGTGTAGCTAGAGTACACAATAAAGATAGTGGGGGGATGGAATATGTAAGAAGATATGGGGGAACCGTGAACATCATAAATGGGGAATAAAAGTCAAAACCAGTTTGATTTAAATATTGTATGAAGAGGGCGGGTTTACTCGTTCTTCTTGGTCAAACCAACTCTGACAGCCTTGATCTGAGTGTAGTTGTCCAAAGCCTCAGCACCCATCTCTCTACCGATACCAGACTCACCGTAACCACCGAATGGAACCTGCTGGTGGAAGTCGTTGTAAGTGTTAACCCAGACGGTACCAGCCTTGATTCTGTTAGCAACGTCAATAGCCTTGTTGATGTCCTCAGTGTGGATACCAGCAGCCAAACCGTAGTTAGTGTTGTTGGCCATCTCGACAACCTCATCGACAGTCTTGAACTTGGAGATGGTAACGACAGGACCGAAGATCTCCTCCTTGACGATTCTGAAGTCCTCCTTAACGTCAGCGAAGATGGTTGGCTTGATGAAGTAACCCTTGTCACCCAATCTCTCACCACCGGTAACCAAAGTAGCACCCTCTTCCTTACCAATCTTAACGTAGGACAGAATCTTGTCCAACTGCTGCTGGGAGGTCTGAGCACCCTGGAAGACACCATCCTCGAATGGGTTGCCGAGCTTCAACTCGTTAGCAGCGGTGGAGAAGGCCTTGACGAGCTCATCGTAGATACCCTCCTGGACGTAGACACGGGAACCAGCACAACAAACCTCACCAGAGTTGTAGAAGATACCAACAACCAAGTTAGCAACGGTCTTCTCGAGGTTAGCATCGTTGAAGACGATGTTTGGAGACTTACCACCGAGCTCCAAGGTGACCTTCTTCAAGTTGGACTCAGCAGCAGCCTTCATGATGTGACGACCAGTGGCGGTAGAACCGGTGAAGGCAACCTTCTTGATCTTTGGGTGACGGGAGATCTTCTCACCGACGATCTTACCGAAACCTGGGACGATGTTAACGACACCAGCTGGGATACCAGCCTCAACACAGAGCTTGGAGACGTAGAGGGCAGAGAGTGGGGTAGACTCAGCTGGCTTCAAAACGACAGTGTTACCAGTGGACAAAGCTGGACCAATCTTCCAGGACCACATGAGCAATGGGAAGTTCCATGGGATAATCTGACCACAGACACCAATTGGCTCTCTCTTTGTGTAGTTGAAGTGGGTGTTACCAGAGTCAATGACGCTACCAAACACCTTATCGGCCCAGCCGGCACAGGATCTGATGTAGCTTGCGGTAAGGGCGACATCACCACGGGCACAGAAGAGGGACTTACCGTTGTCCAAGGACTCGATACCGGCAAGGATTTCAGCATCTCTCTCAATCAAGTCAGCAAGCTTGATAAGACAACGAGATCTGAACTCTGGGTCACCAGTGGACCAGGAGGAGTTGAAGGCCTTGGTGGCAGCCTCAACAGCAATGTCGACATCGTCTTCACGGGCCTCGTAGACGTGTGTGATCTCCTCCTCGGTGGAAGGGTTGAGGACCTCGAAGGTCTTGTGCTGTCTAGATGGAACGAACTCGTTGTTGATGAAGAGACCAGTTGGCTGCTCGTAGGTGACACCGTTTGGCAAGGTGATTGGAACAGAAGTTGGGATCTGGGAGTAGAATCTTGTGGCTCTGAGGGCCATGGAAAGGCGGAGCACGTTTGCTCTTGATGTGACTGTGTTTGCTCTGAACATTGTTGGTAGAGGTCAATTGGCGGGAGGGAGGGATCCAGTAAAAGGTTAAAGGGGAGGGCCAGCGTATTTATAAGCTTGCGGCGGGGGAAGTCATGGGGACTGAAGGGACTGGGAGGTGGGGGACTTTCTGGGCGTACCATAGGCGGATTCCTACAATTTACACAACGGCGCGCGCAACTCGCTGAGCTGCGGCTGAATCAGAGGGTTGAGCCGTACTACGGAACCCGATGGGTAAGTGGGGTTGGCGTTTCTGATAAGCGACCAGTTGGACTACGTGTCAATTGGCTGTTTATTTGACGGGTATTTCCTTGTAATTTGTGTGTGTAAGTGGAAGATATAAAAGGATTTAAGCTCTCGACACCTTAACGCCGAATAGCGGGGCAGTGAGTCTGGGGTTTCGTCTCCACAAATTGCGGCGCGCTCGTTGTTCGCGGCCTGGTTGGCTCCGGTGACTCCCCAACCTCCAGAGAGGGGTAAAGGCAGCATGCTTGTGGTGGAGTTAAGAACGCGCTATCTGATCTGGTGCTCCACGTCTCTTAACTCCAGCTCTCTCAGCCTCTCAGCCTCACATTTGTATCAATTGATCTCTCTTTTCTCTTCTTTCTCTGCTTTCTCGTCCTCTTTCCTCTTCAACCACACCCCGGAGTCCAGCCCTATACCGCTTACCTCAACCCAATCCGGACACCTGGCGCAAACTTCTCCCGAGCAAAACATTCGCCCGGAACAAAATTGTCACGGACCCCGCGGGCCTCGTGGCAGGGGCCCCTTCGCACAATGTCCGCTGGGAAGGGCCAAGCAAAAGGACTTTACTCCATGGGACTCTCTCTCTCTACCCAACGTTCTAATCACCGAACCCTCACCCTCGAGCTGACTGTACCCTCTAGGCTCTCGTACTAGGACACCGGTAATGCGTTTCGGAAACTCGCTCAAAAGTGTGAGGGGACCACAAAGAAATATCGGCCCACTGCACTACAATTCCTGGGTGACTACACTGGATATCCCTCTATTCTGGGGTGTATTCACCATGCACAATTTCAATTCATAGTCTCTAAAGCTCAGTCCCCCCTTTTCGGATCAGGACGCTCCTATTAGTGTACTCCGGACACGGAGATGAAACTAGGACCTCTTCCCCCGTCAAAGCCCTACCAAGATCATGTACTCTGGACTCCGACAGAAAAAAAAAATAGACACAGAAATTCCACGTAGGGCAGACAAACATCATGTACGCCTACACATCCCCCAGGGACCACTAGAACGGCTGATTAGCATGGAGAGCAGATTCCTCCAAACGGCTGTAGTACGTTCCTTGGTCAATTTGCCGGGTCCCGACTCCCGACAAATCTGATGCTCCGAGATCGGAGTTCAGTAATGGAGACCGTCATGTTTCTATGTGCTTTGTTCATGGTGATGGGGACCGGCCGGGTCGGGTGGACCCATATACTATGACTTCGAACTCCGACAAACAGTACCTTCTCCCCCACAAGGCATGTTCATCTTTTTTTGGTGTTACTCCCATTGGTTAGTCCTGTGGATAGTATCTTCTTTTCAATTCCCTATACCTCGTGAGAAAGATCAATGCTTCAACCTCTGATGTGTGTTAGTACATGGGCTGAAGGGATCAGAGGGACACACACATACCTTTATACACAAATTCTCCCCTTTCCAGTGCCTTATCAACTGCATCTCCTTGAATATCTTTATTCTTCATAAATCCAGCTTTTAGTCTATCCCTAAAATATCCCAGTCCTTGGCTTTTTTCACCGAGTTAGTATTCAAAGAACAATGATGTTTTTTTTGACAGGTCTTGATGAATCGTCATGAGATCATAACAAAGGACACACTCACGGGTAATCCCTCCCGATCCAAAGCATACGCTTATAGAGTTCTCTTACTCTTGGATCCATCGGATGAGTTCTGGTTATCAACAAAGGGATGTGCGTTGCGATGGAAATTGTGCCCAGGGTGTCTATTCCCCAACTTTTTGGAAGTTTTGCAGTGGATTCGAGTGTGGCCTTACCAAACATTTCTTGTCTGAGGTTATGATTCAACAATTACGAGATTAAAGACAAAGAATGGGGAGTTTTCTAAGATGAATTGGTCCTACTATCTATTAGGTCAATAGTCATCGTTTAATCCCCAATTTCCGAAATATGGTTCCCAGGTCAAACATCTAACACCGAGCAGATTCCATGACACTTAACACCCAAGTCTAACATCAACCACAGCACTACAACACATCGTGTGATCATATATGTGTATTACACCCCAGTGTATAATGTATGAGAGCGCAATCACCAAAAAAAAAAAGAAATAAAACCCAATCATGAATCCTTACAACATCTTCCAGCGAGGGGGTGCCCCATGTGTGGTTGCCCCCAATTATGCATAGTTCATCAACAGCAAGCTTCAAGCCCTGATTCTCAAGATGAAGTTAACAACAACGGCAACGAGCAAGAAAATACAAAGCATTGTTGGGCCGAATCTGTCGTCGTATGGACCACTTCCTCTTTTTCTAATAGCCACAGCTCTCCAGTGATACGTTATGAGAGCATACACCATGGTGGCCATAGCGACAAATGTGAAGAGTCCAGCGCTCACTTGACCAACTTTATCACCAAAGTTGAGTAAACCGACACCAAGACCACCAAGAATGACGGTGAAGTTGAGCCAGGAGAGGAAAGTACGCTCATTGGCAAAGAACACTTTTGGTTCGACTCGAGTTGGAAGAGCAATTCTCTTGCCTGTGGGGAGATGAAACTGTTAGTATATCGAGGGTTCTGTGAATAATTGAAACATCATCTGGTTCTAAAGAAAAGTGTGGTTATCAATTGTCAAATAATCAACAAAAGCCATCAAACACATTATTGTTGTAAAGTTGAATGTTTCAAGTGTTGTAGGTCGATCTTTTCTGCTGCCTCTTCGGGCTTTCGACTTCGATAAGCACCCTATCAACGAATTAGAAGGATGAATCTTCGGAGGCTGAACATACCTGGAGTTCTTTGAAGCAATGGAGCAGAGGACATTGTGTATCTGATAGATATTGATAGTTTAACTCAAGGATCAGTGTGTGAGTTGAATACTTTTTTTTTCTATTTGACAAAGGTGCTGCCTTCCACTAAGTGCCAATTTAGAAAATGCACGTGGGAGTTCGCGAAAAATTGGGCTTCCTTTAATCTGATGCTGCGGGAAAAACACTCAAAAATGGCTTGATTAGGAAACTTGCTGATTATGGATACAGAAGTGCGAAGATCCGGGGAACTTATCTTTATGCCTTTACATCTTCTACAGATCAAATTTCCCAATAAAACCATAAATATGCATTAAAACGTCTCTTAGTAATCTATACCAACCCATAAAACCACGATATCACAACTCTACAATGTACTTTTCGTTGGAAGCACCAAACTCTTCAAGATCTTCCAATCCCTTCAAGATACCAGCAATGTCCTTGTACAACTTGATGTTCTTCTGAGGTTGGATCTCATTAGATTCAAGAAGTTTGTGTGTCTTTTGGACAAGTCTCTGACCAAACTGAACATCTTCGTGGAACTTCTTAATAAGGACACTCTTCACTGAGATACCTTCCAAGAGTTTCTGGTCCAATGTCTTTGATGGGTTAGAGACAACGGCAACGAGTTTACGTTCTTGTCCTTCAACTTTGTTCAAGTTCAAAAGCTCAACAACCTTATCTGTGGTCTCCTTACCAACAACATCAACACCGTCTTGAATACCCTCTGGGACGATCTTTGTAAGCTCCTCTTTTAGTTCCTCGACAGTTTTGAATCTGTCAAGAACATGTGTAGCGCCAATCTTCTTCAATGCTTCCTCATGCTTCAATGATGAAACGGCAATGATCTTCTCATATCCGGCAACCTTGGCCAATTGAATAACATATGAACCAACACCACTAGAACCACCCCATATGAGAAGACTCTTGTTCTCAGAACTCTTCTTTTCATCATCTTCATCAAACAAGCCACAATCCAACTCCTCCATAACACTTGAGGCAGTGACAAGTCCAACACCAACACCACCACACTCTTTCAAATCCAAGACCTGTGGTTTCTTCCAAACAAGTCTTCCATCAAACACTGTGTATTGCTGGAATGTTGAGGTTTTGAGTTCTCTGTATGATGTCGAGACCATAAAGACCTCATCTCCAACTTTCAAGTCTTTAACATCATCTCCAACAGCACGGATAACTCCAGAGGATTCACGGCCTTGGACCCATGGGAAAGAGTAGACACCAAAACGGTACTTCTTACCCTTCCAGTCAATAGGGTTAAGTCCAATGAACTTGTTCTCAATGAGCACTTCATGTGGCTCAATAGTGGCAACGGTGTGATCTGTGATATGTGTGAATGGGTCCTCGAAGGATGTGATGACAAGAGCAGATTGCTTTGTTGGAAGTTGAGCAACGATTTCAACTTTACGCTTCTTAGAAGGCTGTTCTGTGGTTGTTGTAGTTGTCTCTGTGATTGTCATTTTAGAACTCTCGCTCTCGGAATCTGAACTTGTTGTGGATTCAGTATCGAGCTTATCCTCCAGCTCTCCCTCACCGTCAGTGGAGACGGAACTAACACTGTATGAGCGTTCCTGATAGCTGAGTTTTCTCTTAAGTGAGATGGCAACTGGCTTCTCTGCCTCCTGTGGGATCTCAACTGTGGCCATGGTGTATGCGTATACGGTGTCGTTGTCGTGGGAAAATAGAGTGTGAGTGTGTCAAGGGGAACGCAGTGGGGGGCAGTTTGCTTTATATGAAACTGAGCCTTCGGTGACACCCACAGTGTGCTCACCACACCTCCTCTTTTGCCCACTTCAGTTAATTACACCGACACTCAATTGCTCCGTTGCCACACTTGCTCGCCATATACTCCGACGTGGATTCCTAATGCAGGCGGACAAACACCTCGAAAGCACCGCTTATGTATTCGAATCCGGCAACAGTGTCGCGCTTGTCAAAAGGCCGCAAACGCCACAACTTGACAGAAACTTTGCATTCGCCACAGTGCAAGGAAGGAAAAGCTGTGCAAAAGCTTGAAAGGAGACGTGCGCCGTATTACTCCATTTGGCCTGAACTCCGGTGCTTGGTTGACTTGTTTGGGAAACGGAGCCCCGAGAGTTGCTATCTGCTCTACGCGGGATTCTGTGATAGCACCAAACAAAGGGGACACGTTTTATTAGAGACCTTGTTCACGCATGAATTCCATTTCGGCTTCATATTCATCTTCAAAGTTATCCTCGTTAAATTCTTCCATTGGCGGAACTTCTTCCGATGGTTGTGCCGTAGGCTCATGTGTAACTTTAGACTTTCCCACATTGGCGAAGAGGTCGTCATCATCATCAAAATCATCAGACTCATCAGACTCAACATGCACGAAATATCCAAAGCTTCTTCCGGCAGTCCTATCTGGAGGTGGTGATTCACCAATAGGTAAATCTGTTATGAGTCCGTCTTCGTTGATATAGGATGGCCGTGTGGTTGGTTGTGTACTCTTTTCCATGTCTTGTTGACTTGGCATCACTTGGTTTTGAGAGATATCGTCTTGTGTGGGTTTCCAATTGAATGCTGGTTTTGAACTTGGGGCATTTTCAACATTGTCATCAAGTGTAAGGATCTCTTTATCCTTTCCTGAATCTTCCTCCATGAACTCCCTTCTTAGTGTTCGTACAGACCGCGCGTTTCCGGCTCTTGCAGCCATTTCGATAAAATCTGAGAATTTGGCCTTTGGGAACAAATTATGACCCCAAAGTTGGTAAAAACTTAGGAAATTCGTCAAGTTCTTGTACTCATCCTTATGATTTATCGTCTTTCTGATTCTTGTCTGTGCTGCTTTGCGAAGATATGGAAGTCCCCTGATTGATGTCAAGTGTGTATCTTGAAGGTTTCGTGGATGTCTCACACGGAGTGGTTTGACTGGTTCAAAAGTGAGGTCATCAGTTGTAGTGTTGAGTGCGTTAAGACCAAGAACATCATCGACATTCGCCACCTCTTCAACATTTGCAACTTCCTGTGACATTTTGTTCACAACGCTCAGAAACTACACGCCAGATCCACAAGGAGACGCGTTACAAGAAACTTAACGCGTTGCAGGCGAATTCGCGAAAACCTCCAGACAAAAAAAAACATCAAAACTCCCCAAAACGGAAACACCAAATTCGCGCAGACACTCGACGACACACAAATGACCATCCCCCCGTTCCCCTCTTTTATGTGTCAAAAGTGTGCTTAAGACCGCCTATTGTTCCCTCGAGCCCTCTTCTGGTGCAGACAGCGACGTACACCGGCGTGTCGACTCCCTGCACCGAGCCGGGGGTGCCGTCAATCGCCTCCCACACGCACTCCGGATAAACACCTGGAATTATTTGTTCTTGGAGCCAATCAACCATCGGGAGGATCGCGCTGACCGGGTTTCATGTGCCTGTGCATAAACCGTCGCCCACGGAGGAATCGGAGTAATGGCCTACAGATGTCTTCATCTAAAATCGTTGGGATTCGTAACACGTAAAAAGGAATATAGACAGTCAAGAAAAGAATATGATGAGGTAAGGCACATGGGGGACATATCACACATGAATGTAAAACATAAAAGAAATGCGTCATAGCAATCATTTTTGCATCAAATGTTCGTTTGCGTAGGACAAAGAAAAAGAAAAGCCAAGGATGGCTAGAAGAAAAAGAAGCACCAATTGATCATAAAAGCGTAGCAACAAAAATTGTAGGATGTGGATATATGGATGAATACTCGGAGATTATTGATATCCCTCAATAAATATCTTTATCGGTGTGGGGGTCATGAAGAGGGATATCTGCGAGTAAGATCTCATTTCCACCAGAAATCTCCATCAGCCATCTCATCTCCTGTAGTTTGGAACAACATGTCTGAAGCGTCACTCTTGAAAACTCCAGAGTTTTCTTGCTTAAGGAAATTGAATTCGATTTCTTCCTCCTTGATCTTGTTCTTCAAGAGCGATAGTGATGGTGGTTGGAATTGTGCGTCTGAAGAGATGGAGTTAAGAGAAGGCTCCCAAAGACTTGTACTCAAGAAATCATCAATTTTCAAAACTGATTCCTCCTTGATGGATCCCAAAGTAGATGTAGATCCAGACAAACTTGAAGAGTTTGAAACAAGAGAAGGCGTAGAAATCTGAGAAGTGTTATCATCCTCTTCACAGCTCTCGAGGTTGAATATACTTGAAACGTCATCCTCCATTGTGTTTCTCTTCTTGTGGAACAGCTCATCCTCTTGGACATGGCTCTTGAAGTATGGAGTCTCATTAGTTTGCTTGAGTGCCTTGAGATCAGCAACAAGACGAGACAACTCTTGTTTCAAGAACTGATTCTCATTCTTCATCTGTTTCAACGCGTTCTCCATAGCGGTGAAATCTTGCTTCTTCTCCGGAGTTGGAGTCTTTGGAGATGAAACTGTAGTGTTTGAGATGGAAGATGCGGGAGTGATCATCTGAAGAGCCTGTAGTTGCTGTGCAATAGCAGGTTGTGTAGTCTGTTGTTGTGGCTGCATCTGATTCTTCTTCTTATACGTCTTCTTTGGCTCCTTCTTTTCTTTTGTGGAGGATGCATTTGGTTTTCTACCAGGACGTGGTCTTGGTGGAAGAACCCATTGTTTTGAAGTCTTGATGACAGTTGGAGTTGCAATCTTCTGCAATTGATTCAAGTTGATATGGGAAGTTTCTTTGGAAAAAAAAGGTTAGTCAGGTTCTGTCTCATCAGAAGGGTAAACACACACACAAGCCATTGTGCTTGAGACCCATGTGCAGTGACACATACTTGTATCCATTATGTTGACATGGGATAGTCCGAAGAACTTATGCGGGGGGACGAGAGCCACAAGGGACGTGGGTTTATGATGTCGAGAAATCCGAGAGTTTTTGTATATTCGTTGGAAAACCGTGCTGCATGTTCGTCGAGGCGACTGGCTGGAAAGGGCTGAAGGAATGGTCCGGCTTCGCGCTTCCGAGCCAGCGAGCCCGACATCTCCCGTAGGCGCTTTACCGGCCAATTTCACCATGTTCTGATGATGATTTGGAGATAGAATCACTTGGAGTCAACTCCACTGCCACCTCTTTATACTAATCTCCCAAAATTGCGCATCTTTTACCCCGGATAGGCGCCCAAGCTCCCTCCAACGCCCCTGATAAGTGCTCTCCGCTGTTCCGCGGGATGGGCCCACCGCATCGCAACACCCGCACACCACACGGTACGCGCACGTCTGCCACGCGCACCGAAAGGTCCAAAACAGCCAATCAGCGCGACGTTTTAGGTCAGACGCGCGGCGGGCGGCTGTTTTCAAACAACAAATTTGGCCGTTTGTTCTGCGGGATTCCATTACAACAGTGAACATCCACACACCACGCGCAAGGCCCGGAGAGCGTATCTCCCGTACATGGAGTTAAGCGCCTTTTGGCGGGAGGCTCTGTTGCTGGTTGCTGTTGTTGATGTTTTGGTGTTTGGTGTTTGGTGGTTTCGTGTTTGGTGAGAGGTCCATGTAGTGTCCCAGACCTTAAGGGCTTTCTGTGTCATCTGAGCTCTCGGCATTACGTGCACGCGGCAGTATACGGATCCCTCTCCCATTGCCCGACTAGTGTTGGCTGGAACGCCCCCTTGCACTGTATAACCAGCGACGTCCCCGGGTGGTATCGGCAGGTCAATTCATCGAGCTTCCCATTTAAGGTACACATGGTGTGCACTCCGGTGGAAGCAAGCCCAGAGATCCAGATCTGATAGCAGTCTTCTCGCGATGGTGCGCCCGGCTTGGTGTATAGAGCAATCTCGAAGCCGCTCCGGCACCTTTCTCCACACAGCAGCATTAGTACTTCATGCAGGGCTCATTGGATGCAGATTGATCAATTCGCTTTGACACATAGCATTCCCCATAGCCCCTTTTCAATTGTTCACAATGCTTGGTGTCTGTGTCTAATTGCACAATTCTTGTCGACTTTCCAGATCAGAGCGTAGAGTATGTGGTGACTAGCTATGGCTAATGCATATGTGAGTGATTGGTATGGCAAAGCCCGAGATTGATGAGAGTCATACTGGCGTACGGCACCCCTTGAATCTGAGTCTTGGTTGGTAGCTAATTAGATCACGCGTGATTCACCTCATATGTCTTGTGTGTCTTAGATCTTAGATTGTTGATCTCACAGTACTTATCGGCGGTATATTAACGTGTGCATGGACACTCTCCCAGATAACACAACACCCGATTACATTCTACCTGAAGTTCGTATCTTTCATTGCTGGTATGCTACATTTTATATCATTCCAAAGCAAAACACGTTCATATTAAGTATAGGAAGAAAAAAAGATTCATAATCAGATAAAGATCAAAAGCGCTTCGAGCTTATCTGTAACATAGCACTTGCTATCCAGCCGGCTGGGAATACACACATATCTCAGGTAGTACTCAGCAAATCCTCAGTATAACAAATCAGAAAGTTTCTCAACAACATTTTTAATCACATCCATGGAAGTGCCCTTACCTTCTTCCTCTGTATGTTCATCAAAGATCTCCAAAGTGCCAGCCTCCTGATACAAATCACCTGGGATCTTTCCAATGTAACATGTGTCACCGAATCCACCAACGTAATAAGCCTCCTCCACAACAAACTTGACCCAATGACTGGCATGAATAGGGTTACCTGGGACCCAGAACGTAGCGTCCTTGTGTCTTTTCAAGAAACACACCTCAGCAGCAGGGATCTCCTCGGCGGTTAAATTCACAAGGGAGCCTCTAAGACTAATACGTGGGGATCCAGCAACGCTTCCAGGACGGGAACCAGGGTATTTTGGATTGACATGCTCGTTAGTTGGATGATCACCAACACGGATGGTCAAAGAGACAGGGGATCCCTGAGCGATGTTCTGGAAAGAGGAACCAATGTCAACGGCCAAGATGACCGGGTTTCCATCACCGCAATCAGCGTAATACTCAACAAATGAAACTGGGAGGCCGATATCATCACCATGCTGATAAATTGTGTTCACTTGGGTTAAAGATTCACGGGAAACTAAAGTACGTGCGTGGATGGCAGCAACTTCAACTGGTGGCGGTCCCATAGGTGCTGTATCAAGGATGTTACCATCTATTGGATACTGAGCAGGCACAGCAAGGGCACCGATTGGGGAGAAGGCGATGAGTGTAGAGATTTTCATTGTCAATTGATGAATTGGTACTTAATGAAAGGATGGTGGAAGGAAGAGAGGGAAAGTACACGTCGAAGTCTGAAGAGGGAAAAAGGTGCCAAGTTTATAGAATTGGGGTGTGGTTTGGGGGTCTGCTGATTCTATGGTAGGGCCACGCACATGTTTTTATGACAGATATCTCCTCTCGGCTGATCCCTACAACCCGCATACAAAGCAACACCCTCAATAAGCAACTATGTCACTACGGATCTATTTAATTGACCACGGAACAGAACTATGTAAGGCCTGGCGTCAACATTTGAAGTCTTTCGACATGTCAATGATCTCTATGGGTCTTCCGTCGTTTGTTACGATCGATTCCATTCCCTTTAAATCCATCCAAGAAATCAAACCACTACCAAACCCACCAGATTATACCACTGCAATTGTTTCCCCCGGTAACTCCCTGGGCCACATGAATGGAGGTCTTGATAGAATACTAAACGAGGCATTCTCCGCCGAGGGCAAGGTCAAGGCACACATCGTTGGTGGGTACTCTCCACCGGGCACAGTTCGTATAGTGCATTTTGACCAATACACCAAGGCAAGAGAGTTGTGGGATGCCCAGTATTTGATCCATATGCCCACCATGAGAACTCCGAGAAGGGTCCACTCGCAGGATCTCGAGTCTCTAAGGATGGTGTTTGATTGGACTTGGAACATCTTGAGTGCTGTCACTGATCATAATGCTCATAACGCGTTAAAGATTGGCACTGTTATCATATCGGGATTGGCAACAGGATATGGGCAAATCCCCGTGGATATTTGTGCACAGAGTATGATTGCTGCCATCGTGATTTTCTATTATCAAGGCCTTTCCGATCAGCATAGAAGCTGCCTTGCATTGAAGTATCTACAGGAGGACATCAATTGGATTACAGGAGCTCCTATAAAGCTTCGGAACATGGAGTATGATTCATTAAAAGAAGGGCTTCCTTCATTGTTTTTCCACATCACCGAATAAGAAGTGTTCCAATGGGAGATCCTCCGGTTCTTCAATCTCATCCCATTGTCTCTTGACTGTTTGTTTGGTGATTTTGGATGTGTTTAATTCAGTAGCCAACTTATCCATGACCTCTTTAGATCCCTTGGATAGTTCAGTTGGTGGGTATGTCGTTTCCTTGAGAAGGGCTGGGATTGGTGGGATAATATCTGGGGACTGGCAATATTCTTGAAGGTTGATATTGGCCTTGGCACTCTCTAATGCAATTGTAGTTATGACTTGATTCAATCTTCGTACTCCAATTGCGGGCTTCACCAGAATATCATGATGTGAGATTGACTGATTGGCATTCATACAGTTGAATATCCTCTTTTGGTCTTCAAAGTCTGGTTCAGAGGTTTGTAACAGATCTAAATCCATCGTCTCCACGAGTTCGTCCATGAGCTCAAGGGCATTTTTGGAAGGAAGTAAAGGATGTTCAGTGATGACTTTGCCTGATGTAGTCACCAACTGCGTTAAATCTGGGAAGTTTGCAAGTTTCTCATCTTCGTAGAATGGTAGACGAATAAGCACCAATGATCTCGATTCACCTTCTTCAAACTTTCTCTTTTTCGATCCTCTGTTGATGTAAACTGGAACCAATGCCACTATTTGCACTTCCGAATCTGCTTTTTGGACATACCTTGCGATTGCAACTGATGACAACTCCGTTAATGAATCCACCAATGCCGAGACTGCCAATTGAGCCTTCTCACCATTTCCAACGATGAACACAGCATTACTCATCAGATAAGCCCTTGGTAATTGATCTTCAGGCAACACTCCGAGGATGTCCAACCCTGGTGTAGTACGATACACTTTTGCTTCCTCCAACGCTGGATTGAGTACAACTGTTGATTTACCATATTTGTAACCTTTCACCATTGCTTCTTTTGGAATCACTTCAATCTCATATGGTCCATCTTCATCATCGTCTTTGTTATAATGACGGATTTGGTGTTCTCGTGTGTATGAAATGGGTAGATACTTGCCATTATCGACACCGTATGTCTTTCTCGTTACTGGATCCACGGTCTTGATAGCATTATAACCTTCCACTGGTAACTGAATAGATTCTCCAATGTTTAATTCACCACGGAAGAGCCTTGTAGGTTTGACTAGTTTGATTCCTGGGTTCAAGAGGAGTTGCTCAAGATCATCACCGGTTAACACTCTGGAATCAGGTAGACATCTGAATAACCCAACCCATGAGTTCTTATTAAACCCACGCTCATTGGTCAATGTCTCATCAAAGTCGACACCGACTAAAGTCATGTTGATCTGGGACTTGATGACCATATTGATGATGACGTCTGAGATCTCTGTGTCCAATTCAATACAACTTTGGGAATTGGTCAATATGACAACGTTCTTGATGAATTTTCTTTTCCCAACATATGATGCTATCTTCTGGAATGCAAACAATACTGCACGTATTATACCCGCGGACTTGGAACTTGGTGTTATTGTTGAAGGAGAAGGGAAGAGGTGTTTTAAGGTGGAGTAAGTAGGAGCAACAAAGTCAAAAGCCTCATCCACATGATCTAACCCAGAGGAATTGTTGGTCTTGGAGGATTCAACGTATAGCATTGAGACGTAGTCGGTCTTTCTCTCTCTTAATACCTTCGTAGAGATGGAATCTCTAACGTAGTTCATTGTGAACTCCATGTCGCTGAGGGTGCGTGACCCTGAAGGTTGGGACATGTTGGCACCGACGTCTTGGACGAAAATTGTGACCTGTGGAGTGTTAGTGGGGCTTATAGGATTTTTAGAGGGTGGAACTCACTTCTTTTGAAGCCATTGTCACTAATCTGTTTGTTAGTTCTGGATGTTGATTGGAGGTTATGGGAACAATAGTAACGCGTCTGTTTTTTTACGCGACTTTGTTAGCCACTCTGCTACTTCCACTGCTTATACGACTACAGAGTACCACATCTAAAGGTCATAAGATCATTAGTCATTAACATCTTCTAAACGGTAAACAGATCACAAAGGAGGTGTAACTTTAGATAAACAGTGCTCTAAAACGATCTCCTCCGTGACTCTATTCATCATCTCCTTTACCAAATCCAAATCACTGCCCCATTGTAATGTCGGTTCTAACAATGGATTAACAAGCTCAATCTTTAATGGAATCAACTTTCTTGCTGCCAACTTTACTATTGTCGGGATCACAAACTCCTTATCGAATACCACACATAACGTCTTTGATAACAGCTCCAGCTCATTGATGACTCTTGTGGGTATTCCCTTGGCAACACACCGATGATTCCTTACAAAGATGATGATGTCATAAATATATCTTCTCATCTCTGGTACTATCGTGATTGACTTCGTCTTGTTTCTCATTGTGAGGAACTTTCGTATTTGTTCCGTTGATGTTGTTGAGCCGGTGAATTGGTCAGTGTACTCAAGTTGATACGTTGGATTATAGGGCTGTTTGAACCAAAAACATTCTTTCAAGTTATGTGGGAGTGGATGGGACGTGATTCCAATGATTGTAAAGATCTCGTTGCTTATAAGGCTCTTGTCTTTAAACTTGCCCGTTTTCATAGTTTGGTAAAGGTTCTGCATTCCTTCCAACTTGTCGATTTGGACAACATAGATTCCATTCCCAGTAAATAACCCATCAAGATCGTTACATCTTAGGATCTTAGTCCCTGTTTTCCAGAATTTGTTAAGTATCATTCCAACTTCATATTCGGTAGTCAAAGGGTTATTCGTATGGATGAGCACATGCTTCTTCGCAACGAGAGCGAGAACAAGGGAGCAATAGACGTTAGAGTCCACAACTATCCCATAAGAGGAACAAAAATGGTCCAGTTCTTCCTTTAGTGACATCGTTGATGGGTCCCTTTGTGGAGTGTTGATAGTTAAGTTCCGTGCTTCTCTCCGCGAATTATATGTGCAGGGGCTTTGGGCTTATAATGAGGGATATTTAGTTGATTATTGGTCTATTTCTAGGGCAGTTCTTCTTTATATGCTTTCAAATATCAAATATGCACTAATAAGAAACTTACAATTAGTCTCCAGTGATTAAATGGAGACATCATGAAATGATGACATAATCAATTACATAACCGGTCACGTGACAGCGTAGAACATGGAGAAATTTGTTGGCAAGATGGACACCTTCTTTAATAGCAATAGATTAAGAGGAGACAGTAAGAAGATTAAAAGGATGCTGAGAACATCTATTCCTTTAATAAGGAGTAGTGTAAGATTCACACGTACTTTATCTACAGAAGATAAGCCATGGTACTTACGTTCAGATCAATCATCCAAGTTGTCCACACCGATCTTCAAGTCCTCGATGCCTCAACTTCCCAAGGACTCTCCAGTGTTCGTTGAGCCACTAATGAAGCAATTAATCGATTTGGGTTTGGACGATATCAAAGTGTTTGATCTCAAAGGACGTGAAGAGGAGATTACAATGGCTGCTAATGTCGATCTTGTTGTGGTATGCCAGGGTAAGTCCTCCAAGCACGTTCAGAACGCCTCTGAGATGTTGGCTACACATATTAAGAGCGAACATGAGACGATCCCAACTATTGAAGGTCTAATAAAGTCCAACTCCACAGTAAGAATGAAGAAGAAGTTAAAACAGAAGAAACCTGTGAATGATTTCGGGTTGGGTGTTAATAGTTGGATCATCGTGGACACGAAGATGAAGATGTTGATCAACCTCTTGACTCCAGAACGTCGCAAAGAGGTTAATTTGGAGTACCTCTGGTGTGATCCTTCTGAACGTCACCTTTACGAACAAAAACTACAAACATATGATGATGACTCGATCTTTGGAATCTTTAAGAGATTCTATTCAACTTCAGCAATCTCCGACGACTCAAAGGCCATCCAGGCATTCAAGATTAAAGATATCACCACATTTAAGTCAATTATGAATGAGTGTGATTCCGTCAAGACATTATCAATCTTGGAATCTATCATCAACGAACTTTCATCTTCAGATGTTGACTCATTAATGAAAGAGTCTCCAAAGGAGTATCTACAATTCATCGACTCATGCCAACCATCAACGCTCTCCATTTGGGAGGCACGCAATAAGGCACTTGAACTGTTACACATGGTGTATCCTTTCCATTTTGCATTCACAAACCTCACAAATTCATTACTGGTCCAAGCAAACTCTGGTGTGGAGATCACCAAGGACCAGATGATCAAGTACACAGAAGCATTAGCAAAGAGTTTGTTCTATAACCCACCAACGAGGGTATTATCCCAAGATGAAGTTGATTCAGCAACAAATTCCAAGTTGTCACAGTTCAGTACCGTTTGGGAGTCCTTTAGTGAGCAGCTTGATGATCAGTTGGTGTTGAACGTCTTGAGACTTTGTACTCAGCAACACATGTTTGAGAGAACAGATGAGGTCATTCCAGTGTCTAGAGCTCTCGATGTCCTGTTAGAACTATTCAAGACAAGACAGTTGGGTACACAGGTTGTAGAACTTGTGCTTGTGAGTTATTTGAGAGCTAATGAAGTTGAGAAGTTCTGGGGATTCTGGGATTCATTACAGACGTATACTCAGGGTGACAATGAAGTTGTGATTGACCAAAGACCATGGTTATTGTTGATTGATATCTTGGTTGAGAACCATCATGAGAAGTTGATTAATGAGTTATTGAACAGAAGATTGAGAGAGGCCTTGGAATCCGGGCTCAGTGTTACACCCGAGTTTGCCAGATCTGGCTTGACGTTGTTGAACGAGTTTGATGAGTCCTTATATCCTCAGTTGAGAAGCAGATTTGTATAAATTGCGGAGAACTACTTGTATATGTGAATTTCATGCCCTGATCTATTAGATATGTGTTCTATCGTACTTCTAGCATCAGTCCCTTAAGTTACTATTCAAGTAGTCAACAAACAATGGAATGATACGATCAACATCCAGACTTCTCACTTTATTCAACATCACAAATGTTCTTCTTAATCTCTGTAATTGAGCTGAGCTTACTCCCTGTGATGGAATATCAACAAACAGGTCCTCATCGATCTTAACACGTCCAGTGTTCAACTGTGCCAACTCGACAACTTTCAAGATAACCATCTGAGTTCTCTTATCCAACTCTTGCGCGTAGTTTGTTCTTGTGGCAGGTTTTAGCAACGTGGCAGAGTTCACAGTCGGAGCTTTTTGTAATACGACTGCGTTCCAAATGTCATCGAATGGGATGGATTCATCATCAAAGGCAATTGGGATAAGCGGAGAATCCCAACGACTTGAACCATCAGGTTCTTCAAATCTCATGCTCAGCTGTTCCAATAACACAGGATCCCATTTCTCTCCTGTTTTTGTAGAGTTCCATTCGAGACATTGACTGACTGGAGCCATGACGTAGACGACACAACTCGTTGTACCAATGGCCTTTGCATCACAATGAAGCTGGTATCTGAATCCTTTAATGTATGACAACGAGTCCAGTATGACAATTGTTGATGGGGATATATCACGTTTCACTGCAGACATCTGTGTTCCTCTTAGAGACTTCTCAGTGTTTGACTCTCTGTACTCTTCACGTGAAATGCCGAGAGACTCTTCATTGTGGAGGATCACTTTAAATCCATACCCGGGAGTTCCTGGTTCGAGTGACGATATCCTTTCATTCAGTTTTTGTTCGAGGTCCTTGGCACGTGACGATTTGCCTGAAGATGGAAGGCCGCAGAAGGTGATTAATGGCATCTTTTGTTGGTGGCTTTAAGGTGTTGATGGAAGAAAAATCTTTCGCGTGGAGTAATTTCTTTACTTGATCCTCCATAACTTCAGGACCAGTTAAAAGGCACACAGAACCATAAAGAATGAGGTTTATTCCACGGATATCGTTTCCTGATTATAACATAAAACTCTCAGACTTCAAAGGCCACCATCAAAAGGCTCTGAATAAGATGACACAGATCGCCCCACAGCTTGATCTCATCTTTGAAGTCAGGGATTCAAGAGCACCAATATCATCACAGAATCTACTACTGGATAGGCCATTCCAGAACAAGAAGAAGATAATACTGTACTCCAAGAAGGATTTGAGTACGATTGACACCAACTTATTGAAGAAATGGCATGGAGAGCAACCTTTCATGTTCATCGACTGTCGATCCAAGAGAGATGCTAAGGTGTTAATTGAACTGGCGAAACAACAATATTACAACATGATACCATCACCTCCATTGGGATTGAGAATGCTTATTGCCGGTATGCCCAACGTCGGTAAGAGTACACTTGTCAACACCCTACGATCAGTAGGGCTTAACTCTAATAAGAAAGTGGCAAAAACGGGAGGACAACCTGGTGTGACAAGGGCAACTTCTTCAATCATCAAAATCCATGAACAGCCTGACATCTTGTTATATGACACACCTGGTGTTTTCTTACCGAAGGTGAAGCATTCGACAACGATGATTGTAATGTCACTCATTGGTGCTGTCAAGCCGAACGTTGTTGATCCAGTGATCCAGGCTGATTACCTCCTATACATGATCAACTTACAGAATTGGAAGCTTTACAGCAAGTATCTGAATCATCCAACGAATGACATTTCGGAACTTTTAGAAGCTGTGAGCAAACACGTTGGCAAGTTTAACCGCAAGAGTGCAGATTTCGATGAAACTGGAACTGCTATCCATTGGATTGACACATTTAAGCAAGGTAAAGCTGGTCGTGTAAGCTTTGAACTTGACGCAGTTACATTGGGACAAAAGTTTGATTTCCAAACGTCGGTGAAACAAGAAGAGGAGAGATTGGCAAACATGGACATTTCGTTGAACAGAGAAAAGGAGAAGAGACCATTATCTCATAAGGAGTACGTGGCTAACAATGCAAACCAACTTTTCAAGGATAAGCTTTGATCCGTACAGTGGTCTAATATATGTAACGTTACCTATGTCCAGGGTAAGGCGATTATAGTCCGTATAGAGTAATCCGCCGTGATCCTGCTGTGCACTTAAGGTTTTGGGTAGCATTGTCTCTCAAAACCGGTAGACACCAGATTGTACGATTCTGCATGAACTCAATAAAGTGGCTATATATATGCCACTCTAGATCATAATTTTTGTTGGATTATGTTCTTTAGACCCAATTAAACAATGCTCCCGATCAAAGTCCTTACTCTACTGGCCTTTGCCAGATCCACACTCGCAGTCGATGCGGCCACAGCTGCAGAGCTTACTGCTATTATTGACGATATCGATGAGAATCTTAACGATTACATCACCGAGATCACCTCTGGAAACGTCCCACCTGGTGAGCTTTTGAGTTTGTACCGTCGTGTGGAGACATACACTGATGATTCTTACACCACACTGTATGATGAAGTTGACATGGATGAAGTTCACTCTTATATCACCACACTTCCTTGGTACTCTTCCCGTCTTTCCAAAGAGATCTCAAGTGCCACTGCTGCTCTTCAGAAGTCTTCAAGCACAAAGGCATCTTCTAAGGCTTCCTCAAAGGCAGCTTCTACTACAGCTTCTTCAAAGGCCGCCGACGGAACCTCTGCAGCTACAGCCACAATCTTTTCAAGTGCTAGTGGAACTGTACCTTCTGGTTGTGTATGTACTTGTGTCTGTTCTGATGTTGGATCAGACGATGATGGGTCCGATGATGGCCACTCCCACGATGCAGAGGCCACCGACGCTCCAGAAGGGACTGCGAATGAGGAATCAGGATCAGCAGAAACTACAGATGAAGAGTCCCCTTTAGGTGTTTCTTTATCCTCTGCTGGAGCTGGAACTTCTTCTAAGAAGAAGAACTCTAGTTCTTCCAATGCCGGTGGTGTTGGTGTCACAGCAGAGGGTTTGGTGTACTACGTCCCTGTGTTGCTCGCCATGCTTGCTCCATTGTTGTTGTAAGCTATTGTGGCAATACTTTGGAGTTGTACCATGTGTTTTAATTGGTCTTTATTTCTCTCTACTGTTTAACTTAGCTGTTTATCTTGTAAAACTCTTGTAGTTAAGAGAGAAGCGTGCTGCCCATACCACACCCGCACACCACCATAATCCAACATGAAAAAAAAGTCGGCCAAAGTCAACCATCAGCTTCCAGGTAATGAACTGCTTTGAAGGTACAAGCAGACGAGGATGCTTTCACACACATTCAAAACACGTTCCACAGCACAAATACCAAATCTGTCACGAGCAGCATTTGCGCTTGATTCAAGTTGTCATGCGGGTCCTATCCAATTTGCCCGTGGTAAACGTACAAAGAAGAGAGTTGCCACAGTGTCAACGGGTCTTCAAAGAGTCATCTCACAACTTTCCGTGATTTCAGCACGTAAGAAAATGCCACGTATGTTGAAGTTATCCCAGGAGGATCTTATTCGTCATGATACCATCCAGAGAGCGTGGTCTGAGTTCCAGAGGGAGAAGAGGGAGATGAGACAAGAACAGTTGGATAAGCAGTATGCTTCGATTGTTAACGCATTGGATGATTTACAATTGGTTGCTCCTGAGTTGTATAAAGTTGCTGCTATTAAGGAAAAGGGTAAGAGATTCCCATTGGATGCTAGAGTTCCTGTTGATTATCCACCAAACACAGTCTGGCATTATCAAGTTGCCCAGGATGAGAAGAAGGGAAAGAAATGAGGATCGAAAAGAGGCCATGTACATATCTGCATATGAATAATATGATAATGAAGTGAAGAATGTGTTTATAAATGGGGAATAGCTATTAGGTGAATTAAGACCCGACGTGAGAGTTCTATGGGCCACGTCTTTGTCGAGAGATAAGTTGAGGTCATGGGCAATTCGATTACCAAAGTCTTTGCCAGAAACTGTTTTGTCCACCCTTTCTTTCAATGTTTGGCATCAACAACCAAGCCACGAACATACAGGTGTAACATCCGATGAAGATTGGATGAAGGACAAAAGTACCAACAAACTCAGAAACCATACCAACAGTAAATGGCACAGCGGAGCCACCAGATGATCCAAAGGCAGTACCAAGTGTCATTGCACAGAATCTGATCTTTCTTGGGAGAATTCTAGTAAGGAGTCCGATCATCATTGGATACACTGGACCGATACATAAACCGACAAAGGATGCAGCGACAGCCTCGACGATGATGTTTGGAATGAACCATGCAAGGATATCCAAGGCGATGATAACCATCATTAATACTATGATTGATCTTCTGACTCCAAACCATTTGGTGAATGCATGAGTTAGGAATAAACGTCCAATTGTAACACCACCCCAGAAACCAGATGCAACGTATCCGATCTTTGCTTCATCACCACCACGATAATCAATGAGATAAGTGACCATCCAACCACCAATTGATACTTCTGCACCTTGGTAGAAGAAGATGAAGATACAAATAAGCCATGATCTGTAATCCTTCAGTGCTGATTTGAAATCATGTTTTGGCTCAGCTTCAGCAGCAGGTGTTGTTGCCTCTGGAGCGTTCATGTAGTCCATCTCAACGTTTGTAGAAGAAGATGGCTCTGCAGTTGGAGGAGTTTGAACATCTGTAGTTTCGACATTTTCCCATCTCTTGAGGTCAATATGACATCCTTTGAATGCCAATGCTGTAAAGACCATGTTGAAAACACTCATCGCTAGTGGGATGAAGTAGAAGTAGTTCCATTTAAGTCCTGAATTGACCATAAGCGTTCCGACCAAGGGAGATACAAACGCGCCAAATCCATAAGAACCATGGAAGATACCCAAGAACTTTGAGCTGTTTTGTAATTTGGATAAAAAGATGTTGTATTGGGATTGTGAGATGGCACCAGCAATACCACCAAGGAAGAATCCCACGACTAGAACTGGGAAGAGTGTTCCACTGCCTACCAGGGCAAACATGATGATGTACAATCCACAGGCAACGGTCAAGGTTTTTTGTAGTCCAAGGAAATGATCAATGTGGTGTGCTGTGAATGCAACCAAAACGTAGCCAATTGCATTTCCAAGCCAGAGTAGGGAAACAATACCGTAAGAGATGTTGTAGTAGTCCTCAATGTGTGGGAGAAGAGCACCAAGGGCACCGTCAGACATACCCAGTGTGAAGATAAAGCAACAACCTGCAATAACTCTGTACAAGTTAAGAGGAGGGTTGCGAATAGACATGATGTCTTGTTGTAATTCAGGAGGGATTTTATCATCATAATCCAGAAGTTTTGTGATGGTTGTAGCTGTTCCTAGCTTCTTGAGTGGTGGACGTTGCTGTTGTGGAAGGGCATCAGTTCGGGATACGAGGGAGTTCTCAAACATACGCTGTGAAAGTTCATAACCAGGAGTAGTAGGAAGGGACTCTGGTACAGGAGGAGGGATGACGGATGGAAGATCAGTGAATGTAAGGCCTGCCCTTGTTCCTGGGATAGAAGACTGACGACGACGGGAAATGGTTTGAGAGACATCTTCTCCATCTTCATTGGATATAGCCTCCAATTTTTGGCTTAACTCCACAGGGTCAGGAGTGCCGGTGGTTTCACCCACAGGCTCTGGAGAGAGAGTCTCTTGTGGCTGAGACATTGTCTGGCTGTGTGTCTGTGTGCGTGTTTAGAGGGCGAGAGAGTGTGTGGCGGTGGAGAGAGATTTGAAGGGGCTGATAAATTGGTGGAATAGCAGCGAGATCAAAAGCCACGAGACACTCAACTTTTCTTTTTATGTGGGGAGAGAAACTTTGGTGTGGAAGGGGTTCTGGCACGTGATTGGTCCTTGGAGTGTGTGGTGGCCTGCTACTGTTGTGGTGGGCACGGTTTAGAGACCAAGGAGAGAAGGTCTACAATAAATTCTAAGTGGGAAGGGGCTTCTGTAAACATCCGGAGAATCGGGTGAAGGCGGCGTCGGATGCACTTGGGTTATTCCGAGATCTGCCCTCCCCTTTCCACGTGACTAGGGCTTCTGTGCGTTGTTGGCTGGTTGGTGGGTATTGTGGTGGGTGTCTGGTGGTTGGCGGTTGTTTACTGGTCTGTATGAGTGTTGTAATGGGCCTTATCACCCTTCATCTGGTAGCTGGCACGTGACTAAACCCTCTTTTTTCATTCTGCCCTGGGGCCCCTGGCCGCTTATCTGATGCATGCTAACCGCTCGGGACATTGAACATGTTGATCACTTCAAGTCTGGTGTCCATGTTAGTTCATTGTCGGTTTGGTTTGGCAGTGGGCAATTATCCTGTCTTCTCCCGGTGTTTGTGTTCTGTTGGACTATAATGGCTTCTTATATGCCCGGAGCCAGACAGTCAGAGTCTCAGTGCTCAGGGTTCAGGTAGCTAGGTGTTGGTACAAATACCCGGACACTGGTAGTAGGTGGAGTATCCTTTCTGGTGTTTGCTGAAATGTCAGAGGTCTAATTGGTATGTGTATAACTCCCAGCCCCATGCTTTGGTGTTTCGTGCCCTTCTCAGACACTTTTCTAGAGAATAATAGTGTGTCGCGTGGAGTATGGGGTGCAGACGACTGGCTGAGATGCGTGTTTCACTATTGAAGTACTTTTGTATTCCGTACATGGATCTGCCTCTCTGAATCCCCCTCTTATAATATCTTTGAACAATTGTTGAAGTTTTCTAGTATGACCAGTAATACACCAAGAAGCGTAATTGATCAGAGAGAGGGCTTGTTCTGCACAGCATGAAAAGTTGACCGCAACACTTAACAAGGTCTCCATTTCTAGAGCTTGTTACAAATTCCAATCGCTTATTGTGATTCAGATCATAGACCTTGAAGAGCGGTCAAAGATATACAAGGTACATCTCCCTTGTAGTGGTGACTTTGGCCGGTCACAGATATTTGCGGTAGGCTGCAAGATTCCCAACCCGCCAATACGACCATACAACCTTAGAGCTTGATTTCTGCTTTATTATACCATAAAGGTGGAGAACACCAAACGGCTTATTTTTTTTTTGTATGCCTTGTTCTTTGCAACAAGGGGGCGCCTGGGCTACTTGGTATAAAGCCATGGTCTAGCCGTCCTTCTAGTGTGTAGTTTGTGTTACTGAGTGGTTCAAGCCATCCAAGATGAATGTGATTAGATCGATACATCAAGGATTACAATCAATTGTTCCTCAAAGCAAAAGATCCAAAAACTTTGCATTTGCTCTAGTGGTGATTGGCACGTCATTGGATAACATTAACGTTTCAGGGGCGATCACCACATACTTCTCCGTATACGAGACCTTCCATACCTCAACAACAACTGTTTCATGGACTCTATCCGCATATTCTCTGACATTGGGATCATTCATTTTGCTCGCCGGTAAGGTATCTGATGTTATTGGTGCCCATGTTGTCTTTATGGTGATGTTGGCTTTAACTTCGCTTTTTGCACTGATCTGTGCCGTCGTTGAGAAGCAGATCATCGTGTTGATAGTGTTCAGGGCTCTTCAGGGCATCACTGCTGCGTTTTTAATTCCTGCTGGGTTTTCAATTGCTGGTAATTATTACAAAAGAGGAACTCCGTTACTGATTGCCCTGATTGCTTTGATGCTCAGTATTTCCGCAACTTTTGGTCTTGGTTTGGTTCTTGGTGGTATCTTCAGCGTCACGAGCATTGGATACAAAGCATTTTACTACTTCACGTTTGCCGTTGGTGGTTTTGTGTCTGCCCTGTTGTACTTCTGTATGGTTCCAACAACACGTACTAAGGGCCATAGAACATTGAGGATCAGAGATCTGGATTTTTACGGTTCCTTTGGCTTTGTCTCTGGTTGTCTGTTGATCATTGTGGCGTTTACACAGAGTGGTCTCACTTGGAATGATCCTTCAATGTATGTGACACTCCCACTTGGGCTGTTGATCATTGTATTGTCCTTGTGGTTTAAATTAGGATACATCCAGGGATTCAAAGAAAGCGCTCAGACTGACAAGGAGGCATTGACCGTGCAGGATGATTGGCGGTATCGCTTACAACCTCTCTTCCCTAAGGAAGCACTCAAAGTTCCAAACTTCATTCCATACCTCATAATCACCCCACTGAGTTTCATCTCTTCCATTTCTTTGAACACAATCCAAGCTCAATACTTTCTGTACGTCGATGGTAACACTCCACTCATTGCCGGATTGAAGTGTTTCCCCGTTGCGCTTGGTGCAACCATCGGCTCTTTGTTCAACCGTGAAGTGATCATCTACAAACTCGGACTGAAATGGGTTCTAATGTCTGCTCAGTTGGCTGAACTATGTTGTGCCGTCTGGATCTCTCGCCATGACTACACCAAGGCGCATAGTTATTGGATTTATGAGCTTGCACCTTCTTTCATCTTTGGATGGATGTGGAGCGTCTATTTGGGGGTATACATCAACGGTGCGATGAGATTCAGCCCAAATCATCTACAAGGTGTCGTTGCGGGGTTATTACAGACTGTGGGACAAGTTGCTACATGTTTGGGTAATTCTATAATAACTTCAATCCTTGGAGAGTTGTTCATTGCTTCAAATGTGTTGCAACAGGGTGTCTTGGGTAAGAGGTTCGATCATGCGTTTTACTTCCTCTTTGCGGTCATTGCGTTCTGCTCGTTGTGTATGTTGTTGGTTGATAATATGAAAGAGTATGATTTGAGTAAATCAATACCATTGGGTGAAGATGAGACTGATGATGAAGATGATCAAGTTCCAGAGATGGAGGATTCAATCATTAAGGATAACGTTATGGTTGTCGTCCAGGGAAGTTCAACATCTGAAAGCACCATAGATTGATTCAAACTCATGTTACAAGACACCATTCATTGTGGCTTTGTGTGTTCACTTTGGATGATTATCTTCAACTGTTCAAGCTCTTTATCATGTCTGATCAATTCCTCCCAATCATCATCGGTGATACCAACAATCTTATCCAACAGCACACCACATGCCTTGATCTTCTTCTCCACTCTCTCACTCTTGTTTTCTCTTTTATAACTCATAACACACATACCTAAAACGTCATACTTATGCCCTTGTAATCTCTCCCAGCAGTTTAACTCCACGGTGATAATACACTCTAGGCATTCGTTGAAAAGCGGTTCGGAAACGTCAATGAATGGGTCAGAGATGATCATGCCTAGATGATACAACAACCTTGGAAGGATCTTGATAGTGGTTGATTGTAGGATAGTTATTAATGTGCGTAGTTGTTTGAGGAGTTCTTGGAGTACTTCGTGATGATCACTCACAGCGTTGAAAGAGAAGAGGATTCCATCGGTAATTAGTGGTATGAGATGGGCATTAAGTACAGATTCAGTTTTCGAGGAGACACGGAAAAGAGTTGTAAGTAAAGGGTAAACAACACTCATTATCTCAATTGACAGCTTGGTGGGGACAAGCTCAGGAAGGTATGTGAGAAGTGGTTTCATAGCGTCGTAAAAAATGGTTGTGAGGCCAGTAAGTCTTAGGAAATCTGGGTCAATTTTTGCAAGTATTAATGAGAGAAGTCTCACACCGCACAGTTTTATTGGTGCTTCATGATCATCAAGAATATTCAATATCGTAGGACTGAGAATCCACCAATTGTCTTTGATTCCCTTGGTATCAAGACACTTGATGAGTACCGATGTGAGTGGGATTGCCTTGATATGTTTTTGTTTCCAATTCTGTCTTGAATCTTCCTCTTGCATGAATCCCAATTTCGGACGAAGTGCAGATGATACACCATTGTTTATATTTTTGTAGCCAGCTTGGGAAACTTTGGAGGACTTGGATAACACGGTCATATCCTCCTTGATGATCTGAGTGAGTGATTCAGCTGATGATGTATCGACAGTAGACAAGATGTCATTGGCAAGCTTAACGCATTCAGAGTCAGACCAAGGTGTCTCCATGGCATAACATCCAACAGTAGACACAACTTTATGCGAGAGACCTGTGTGTATCGTGCATTCCTTCACAATATTCAAAAGAGTCCTCGACTTCAGCTTGAACTCAACTTGCCGCGTATACTCAGGTTTCTGTGAAGTAAACTCATCCACCCACCAAACCCATGATAATGTCGCTATTGTCAATTTGTCCAATGCTGATGAGAGGCACTGTTCAATTTCCTGTTGTGATAGTGTGTGCATCCTTGAGATGAGCACAGCGGCCTCTGGACGATTGTGTGGCTGTATGAGAAGGTCATCAAGGGTAACATCTGAACTGATTTCTGCGATTGCTGTTCGTGTCAAGTCTGTGAGGTGTGTCAATGGAAGTCCACCCAACTTGTCCAACACGGATTGCCTCCAGCTCATGAGTTGGCCCCTTTGTGAAGGGAGAGATCTATGATACGGAGCCCGTTTTCAGTTCATGAATCGCTCTCTTGAGAAAGATTATGTAAGCTGTTACCGTGTTGGTAACCGAATGTCGCGAAAGCCAGAGAAGACGTGTAGAGAGATGAGGTGATCTGGCAGGATTCACCTCTATAGGCAACTGGATGTATTAAGTGATTACCCTCTAACTAGTAGGGTGTTGGAGGAGGGGAAGGGGGGAGGGGGGAATCCCCATCCTTCTTATATACGTAGTCGTGTCTCCGAAGTAATGTTCCTCCCGTAGTGGACCTACCGTAGTGGCCCTACTAGGTGTGTCGCGAAAGCGAAAATTGTACGCGAGACTCGAGACTCGAGACGTCACACAACTTGTGCTCTAGTTAGCTTCTAGCCTCCAAAGGTCTTCCGGCCATATGAAGCGATCCACTTGCTATATCTTTGCCTCGCATAATGAATCCCAACACTGCGGAGTATACTGGCTGAATGATACTGGACCATGTCTTTAGCCATCCAGTACATTGACTCCGCTTGAGACCGTCCACAACCGTTAGTTAATATCGTGCTAACTGTTGGTGATGAATATGGTTGCGCCACTGTCGATTACATACTGCTTTAGGTGAGCGTACGAGTCGTAAGGAGAAAGCTGTGTATATTCCGTTGGTTGCTATTCGCTCCTGAATAGAGTGGCTGTCATACGCTATTGGGTCGAACTGCACCATCTAAAGTGGTCTGTCTGACAAATATGCTGAGACATGCTGTTATCTCTATTGAGGGCTCCGCTTGATTGATTGGATATAGCTGTTGCCTCTTTACTACTTTCACCAGGAAACGTTTGCCTTGTGGTTGAGGCACTTTTACAAATTTGTACGAATGTCCACCAAAGCAAACGCATCCACACAATTTCACATTTCACATTTCACATATGTGACAACAAAAATGTTTCCACGTAGTTGCTTTTATGCGCTGTAGTCTTGTTCATGAATTGAAAGTCATTCGTCGTTTGTTTGGCTGACGCGCTTGTGAAAAGGACCTGACGCGTCTTTCAGTTCTTCCCCACTCCTCCCACACACGACAGGTACAACGACTACGTATTCAACGATCATATCGCGTCTTGTGGCTCTAAAGAAAGATGTCCACGGATCAACAATCATTAAAGTTGGAGATTAAAGCATGGGAGCGGCAGTTCCGTGATAAGGAGGGTCGTAACCCTGCTAAAGAAGACATCAAGAAGGATCCTGCCATCGGTAAGCATCTCTGAACCGACCATCAGGTTACATAAACTAACAATATCACAGCGGCAAAGTATAAACTGTATAATACAGTCAAATTGAATGGTCTCAGAGAGAAAAGACCAACTACTGCTGTCCCATTGACACCCAGTAAGAAACAGAACAGACAACAGATCACTCCTGTGAAGAGAACAAAGCATAGGGCTCCTGAAGCTCATCTTCAAACACCACACAAAACGTCACCTGCCCAGCCAGCAGTACCACTTATTGAAGTAACTGAACTAGGACCAACACCTCAACTTAATGGTCGTGTTCTCAGTATCTTTGATGCCATCACTACCCCAATCAAAACCACGCCCATCAAGGCCAAACCTGCTTTCCCATTATCCTCGCCTGAATTCAAGACACCAACCAAAAAGAAGCTTGATTTCTCTCAAGTGATATCAGATGATGAAGGGGATGTATCTTTCAGTAAAGATCTACCATCAAGTCCACTCCCGGGAAGCCAGGAACTCAGTGTATCCCAACCAAATCCGCAGCTCTTTGAATCCGTCTCCTTCAAAACACCACAGAAGAACCACGTGAAGAATATCAATATCCAAGAAACACCAGCATATCTCAAGACATCTACGTTACAAACAGTCACGTCCTCGCCCTCTCCACTTGCATCACAACGTATTAAAAAGGGGCTTACAATGCTCATCCAGGAGTATGAGGATATCCAATACGAACTCAAGTATGGCGACTATGATGATATTGACATTCCAACCGTCAGCGATGATGAGTCGGACTCACCAGTACCATCTGATCAAGAGAATCAAGTTGAACTTACTGAAGATAAGGGCAAAGCCGTATACAAGAAGAAGAAGAGGAAAGGTCCAAAACGTCAGCATCGTCTTGTTCGTATCCGTGCTTTACCAAACACCGAAGAAGATGGTGTCATTAAGGAAGGTAAAGATCTTAAAGAACAGATTAAGAATCTTAAGCCTGTCAATGAAGACATCATGGAGTCTGATGAGTCGGAAGAATGGTCTGATGGCGGTAATGAATACGTCAGAGAGAAGATTGACTTCTCACAGATGAAAGGACGCCGTAAACCTGCTGGAGTATCAAGGAACTTTAGAGCATACAAACTTAGAGGAAGAGGTGGAAATAAAACTTGGGGAAGACGTTCAAAGGGATATTAACTGCCCTTGCACAAGTTACGAAAGTTCACGGTTATGTAAGATCATTAATACATTACCAAACTATGCTAATATCTATGCAAAAAGCGTACATGCAGAAGCTTTAGAAAGCAGTGAGCAACTGCAACATACCTTCAATCTTCTGAGCTTCTCTGGCCTTTTCAACCTCCTGCTGCAACTTCTTTTGAAGAGTCTGCATAATCTCTTCCAAGACTGTGGATTTCTCTATCGTTGGTCCATACATCTCAATAACAACGGCAACCCAATCAGAAACGATGTTAACAGCACGGACATCTTCAATAGCCTTGATTGACCAAGTAAGCAATGGCTCCAATGTAGATTCATCACGGCCATACAGTGATGCTCTCACTTTACCTCTCTTCTTCAACTCCTCCAACACGGCAACGGTCAGTTCACGGGCAGTACCAGGGACAAAAGCGGCATCAAGAGCCTCAGACCATCTAAAGGCGTTAAGGTGCTTCTCGTACAATCTGAGTTTCTTTGTTGGTTTTGGCTTATCACTGACAACTCTGTGTTCTTCCTCACCGTGGTATTCAGCACCTCTCATCATCTTCTTGAATGCATTGGACTTCTCCTGCTTGAGACCTTGCTTCACTTTTGGTTCGGTCTTTCTGGTCTTAACAGCCAATGTACCTGATACAAGACCAGCAACGAAATGCTTTGAGTTTGGTGAAACGCCACAACTGAGAACACCACGACCAAACTTCCAACCAAACTTGACTTCCCAGTTGACTGGATCAAACACCTTCACATGACCATCAAGAGAACCGGCAAGGATACCACGATCAGCGCCAGCTGGTGCAAGACATGTAACTGTCTTCTGGAAGTTACCCATCTCGTGTACCTGCTTACCTGCAGTCATATCCCAAATCTTAACAACTGGTCCACCAGCAGTCGCCATACTTGTCGGTGTCAATGGGAGGATATCCTCAACTGGAGCATGTTGGTTGAACTTAACAACTGGTTCTGATCCAATACGAGCATCAAAGATTCTCACAAATCCATCATAACAACCAGTAACGACCAAATTGGATCCTGGAATGAATGCACCAGCTCTGATATAATCTTCATGATCATCAAAGGAGATGAGTGGGGTTTGAGTGTCTGAGAAGTCATAAAGTCTGGCAATACGATCATCTGAGGCTGTGAGGAGTTGTGTACGGATTGTTGGATGGAATTTAACAACATGTGTAGGATGTGTGGATGGCTTGAATGTTCTGATCAATCCCTTATCACTTGTTTGGAACATCTGCACAAGACCAGATGCATCACCAGCCATGAGGAGTCTGCCTTCATAGTTGTACTCACCGCAGTACACGGTGTCTTTGAAACGGGAGTAAGTCTGGGAAACTTCACGTGTCTTTGATGAGAAAACATTGATTCTTGTGGATGAAGTAACGGCGAAATCATGTGGTGATACTGGATTGAAACAAATGTGACTGACGGCATTAGCCTCTTCTACCACTCGTGTGTTGGTGTATCCTCTCCAGAAACGCTGTTCAGGCGTTGTTTGTGCTGGAAGCACTGGATTTCTTGGGACGTGCATCCTCTCCTGATTACTGGACATCTTGATAAATTAAGAGAAGCGGATTGACAAAACTTAAGAGGGAAACAACAGGCTCATCGCATATCCAAGGGATGCCCTTAACCCAAAAAAATTTCACGCGCTTTCAGGAATGTGGCGCGTACCGGAAACAAAAACATCCAAACACCACAAGAATCCCGGGGAGAACGAAAACAAGAGATCTGCCAGATCATTCACATAATCAACCCTCCTTGTTCTTCTTGTCTTTTCAAGTAAACAACAGGTCACAATGCCATTGACTAAGGAGTCTCTTTGGGCAGCATTGCCAAACACGACACGTGCACAGACAACACACCTTTCCTACGACAAAAAGGGTGACAGAATTGCCTATGCCAGCGGCAAATCCATCTTCATCAGGGAGGTTGAGGACCCATCCAAGGCGATTCAATACACACAGCATACATACAACACCACCGTGGCCTCTTTCTCCACTTCCGGGTTCTACATGGCCTCCGGTGATGAGAGTGGAAACGTCAAGATTTGGGACACAATGGGTGAGGATCTCGTTCTTAAGGGAGAATACCAAATCATTAACGGACGTATCAATGCCATTGCATGGGATGCTGATTCTCAGCGTGTGATTGCCGTTGGTAATGGTAAGGAGCGTTATGGACACGCCTTCTCCTGGGATTCCGGTAACACTGTTGGTGAGATCTCTGGACATTCTGCACAGATCAACAGTGTTGCAATCAGACCAGTGAGACCATACAGAGCCGCTACCGTTTCTGATGATTCGGCATTGGTGTTCTATCATGGACCACCATTTAGATTCGAGGCTAGTGTTAGAGGAAACCACACAAACTTTGTCAGAGATGTGAAGTACTCCCCTGATGGTGCATTCCTTGTCTCAGTTGGTGCTGATAGAAGCATTGTCGTATATGATGGAAAGACAGGTGAGTTTGTTAAGAAGATTGGTGAGGGAAAGCACGATGGTGGTATCTTTGCACTTTCATGGGTTGATAATGAGAAGTTTGTTACTTCTTCTGCAGATGCTACTGTTAAGTTGTGGAATGTGAACTCTGGTGAATTGCTCAAATCTTGGGGTTTCGAAAAGAAGTTGGAGAACCATCAAGTTGGTGTCATTGCTACACAGAAGTACATCATTTCCTTGTCCTTCAGTGGTGATCTTAACTACTGGACTGAGGACTCTGAAGAACCGGTTAAGATCGTTAAGGGCCACCAGAAATCTATCACTGCATCTCTCGTTACCAAGGCTGGTGAACTCTACACTGGTTCTTATGACGGTAGAGTCAGCAAATGGGATGTCTCCACCGGTGAGGCTTCTTATGAATCTGCTCATTCTAACTTGATTGTTGGTCTTGTTGAAGGTTCCGGATCGGTATACTCTGCCGGTTGGGATGATAAACTCCAAACACTCGATGCCTCCACATCTGTTGATATTCCAGCTCAACCAAAATCCATTGCTTCATATGGTGATATCGTCACTGTGCTAACAGAGGAGACTCTTATTGGTTACAGTGCTGGTTCTGAAAAGTTCTCCACAAAGCTTGCAACACCAGCCACTGCCGTTGGTGCATCTGAAAAATATATTGCTGTTGGTTTCCAGAATAACAACGTTACTATATTCTCATCATCTACTGGTGCTAAGGAATTCGACCTTCCACAGGGTCGTGCTGCTGCCTCATACATTGCTTTCTCTCCAAACGGTGCATACCTTGCTGTGGGTGACGTTAGTGGTAAGATCATTCTTTACAACGTTGAGACTAAGTCTATCGAGACTTCAAGATGGGCTTTCCACACTGGTCGTATCAACAGCATTGCTTGGAACGAAGACAACAACCACGTCGTTTCTGGTTCTTTGGACACAAACATCATCGTTTACCAAGTTGATAAGCCAATGAAGAACGTTAAGTTCATGAACGCTCATAAGGATGGTGTCAACACCGTCCAGTGGTTGAAGGATGACGTTGTCGTGTCTGGTGGTAGTGACGCTACTGTTAAGACCTGGAAAGTTACCTACTAACTTATGTCTAAGATGATTACGAAACAAGCAAAATACAAACAATTAGAATTTGATTTCTAAAGACTGAAGACGTGTGTAGTTGTTATCTCATGCAATTAAATGATTTATAAGTCGTGAATAATGTTGAAGGGTCATGTCATTAACGCTTGCGCTCCTTTTTGAACTTGTATGCTGTTCTTCCTGAAGCATCAGTGATCTTTTGCTTGTTTCCCTTCTTCATACCTTCACGTTGTATATCCATACGCTCTTCAACTTCCTTGAGCTTCTTCTGTCTCTCCAAGTGTGCCTGCAACTGAGCAAACTTCTTTATTCTCTTCTTGTCCAAAGACTCTTTAACTTCATCCTTATCTAATGTCGGCACGAGAGATTGATTTGTCTCAAGTTGATTGAGTCTAAGTCTGTTCTCTCTGGATGAGAGCAAGTTCTTATCTGTTCCAAAGTGCTTAGCAGCATCAAAGTTCTCTTTCTCCTTAACATCATTAACAAAGACTGTGTGCTTTCCTGAAGCTTGGAATATCAAGTTTTTCTGGATTTTGTCAATCTTCTTCAATTCTTCCGAACGTAATGTCTTGATATATGTAGAATCTTGTGTCTTGAGAAGTTTGACCTGGTCTGTCGAGAGCACTTCTGTATCACGTTCAGAGATGAGAATGCCACGATCATCAGTTCTCTTGTTAACCATACCATGATAATACTCATCTGGGTTTCTCTCTGCAATCTTGGCCTTAAGTGCCTTGAGTGTTGTCTGTTTCTTGTGGTAATCACGAGCACGAAGTTGGTAATCCTTCTTCTTCTCGAGAAGACCGTACTTCTTACGCTCACCCGGCTGGGCACGCTCACGATGCTGTTTCTTCTGGACGTTGTGTACGAGCTTGGCCATTGTCCTTTGATGTCTGTGGAAGTATTACACCAGTTTTGTTGCTTTTGTTTTGTGTGCAAGTGTCCTTGATTCCAAGCGATGAGGCATGAAGAAGAAAAAAAAATTGTGTGTTGCAGTGCTCATAACCGTTCTGCATTAAACGAGATCGCGACTTGTCAAGACTAAAGACTCTTTCTCGTTATCTCTTTCTCTTGTCAATCATCTTTTCAAAGTTATCCGTTGCTGTCGTTGATTTAACCGAATACATTAAGTTGAAATGGCATCCATTAGCGGTAATAATCCATTTGCTGCTGATGCTGAGGCGCAAGTCATTGCGGAATCCACAGGGTCTACAATCGCAACACCAGCATTACCCCAAAGACCGGCACATCCTTCCATTCTCGAGGAACACACTGTCCATACACCTATTTCTGCTACGGGTTCTATTCCAGAAATTAGAATTGAGGCACAACCTTCTCAACCAGCAGCTCAGACAACCCACAACGTCCCGGCTGAGGACGATATACCAACCGAGGCCCCTCCTGCGTACTCTGAGATTGATCCACTCTCACCAAACCCGTCTGCTCCTGCGTCTCCTTATCTGGGATCCGCAACTGTGGATAATTGCCCTCCACCGATGCCAGCTCGTCCTGTGAGTCCTGCTGGTGGTTATCAAAGACCTGCTGCTCCAGAGCCCCTGCGCCTCGATACGAACTACCAACGTCCATCGGGTCCACCACCAACAATGTACAACTCCTCACAGGCACATTCAACGAGTTACTTGTCTGCAGCATCACCAGCATTACCACCAAGACCTGTTTCACCGAGACTGCCACCAAGACCGAGATCAAGCCAATACCCGGGAGCAGCGGGGACCACGTACGGCGACGGGGACAGACCACCACTTCCTCAAAGAAGAAACTGATCTGGTCGAAGTTATACTAATTGAGGAAGTTTGAAGTTTATAGCGACACCAACAGAGATATACAGTTTGCTCCTAAAAGCTTAGTAGTTCCCCCTAAATCGCCCCGGCCTTCAATCGCGATCTCACACAAGAAAACCGATGAGCTCCAGTCACTTTTCCCTTGAGACTCTTCCATCAACACATCGAGTGATATCCACATAATTTGACGTATCAGGCCCATCATGAGTCTATCACATTCATTCCCACAGTTTCCACAGTTCAAAATCAACATCCATAAGTTCACAAAAGTCACAAATAGCGCTACAGTAAAAGAGAACCTCCTTGCCGGTGAACCTGCTTACAACTTTGCATTCATCAACTCATCCACAGTATTATCTCTAGAACAACTCACAGCTGCTGTCTATCGTGCCATTCTGGATTATACAGAAGATAAGATTCGTACCAGAACGTTACATTCAGAGTGCATCTTTGCCCTTTCACCAACCCAGAACATCGTTGATGCCTTGAGACGATTTGGTATCCAGGATGATAGTACAGATCTTCTCGTTGTGAAAGTGATTGAAGAGGGAAAGGATGAACCTGAATATGACTTGAGTGTTGTTGATGGTGAAGAAATTCCAGTTACAGAAGAAGAAATTGCCAAAACTGCTGATCTTGCAGTTATTAAGAAGGTAAGTTGCCTACAAAATTTAACGATAAATCGTTGTTCATTACTAACATTCAATCACCAGAACTATAAGATTCAATCTCAAGATGTAAAGGTCATGACGAGACAAATTGTGGGTGCAATCCAGCTCAGGGGTCATTAATTAGAAATGAGAGGTGTTGAAGTTCTCTCTTTTTCAATGAAGCAGTTCAAACCAATAAATGCCTCACTAAGCACACGTTCATAAACCTCTGTCGCGTTGAATCCACCAGCCAAATAATCCTTCTTTGCCACAAGTTCGTCGAGGAATGGATCGTAGTACTTCTCCCTTGTCTTCCACTGTTTCTTTGTAATGCGATCTCCATTGAACGGAGTAAATGGAACAGTGAGTTTTGTAGGTTCCTCTGATTTGGTTGTGTTTGCAGCTCTGAGTGCCTCCAATTGCTGATTAAGTCTTCTGCGACGTGCAGAAGAACGTTTCAAAGCAGATTTCTTAGCCTCTTCAAGCGCCTTTCCAGCGTCGGTGTTGGTAGATAACGTATCCAGCAGACCTTTCTTTGTCTCCTCCCAATCAAGTCTATCCTCCATCTCCGCCTCATTTTCCAGTAGACGTCTCTTAACCTTAAGTTCTTGTTCAAGTTCTTCACGTTTCTTAAACTCTTCCTGCTCTTGCTCTCTATTCTTGTTGTTCTCCTCGATTTTGATTTTGTTGCTCTCTTCGTATGCCTTTAGTCTCTTTTCTGTGTCTTCAACGTCGACAGAGTTCACCAGGTTAAACACAATATCTTCAACATCCTCCAAATACTTGTTAAAGTCATCTAATGTTTCGAAATCATCCGATGTCTTATTGAAAACCTGGCTGACTCTCTTTCGTACATCAATCTCCCTCTCCACGCCAATGTCATCAAATATCTGTGTTTTGAACTTGTTCTTTCTCAACACTTTACCACATCTTGGATACGGACAAGGTGCTGGACCCATAGAAAATATACGATCAACACATGATTCACACATCTTGTGATAACATTCTGGATTGACCAAGAACTTCATGTCAGGAGACAAGTATCGGTCTGTTTTACAAATCGGACACATATCCTGCTGTCGGTCCTCTGCGATTGTGATCGTTAATAACCTATTCAATGTGATGTTCCCATATCCTGACATACCTAGTTCCACCATTATGAAGTATTTATATGTTTATGCGATGTTTGGGATATCTTTCCGTGATGTATTGGCATGTAGATGAAGTGATGAAAGAAACAGAAACGCCACTTTCAACTCTACCGGGGTGCCCTAACCAGTGCTTTGCATTATCATGTTCCTAACTCCGTTGGTTAAACACGGAAGAATTAAGTTTCGAAATCTGTTCCTCGTGGCCCAATGGTCACGGCGTCTGGCTACGATTTAAGTAGTTACTTCTGAAACCAGAAGATTCCAGGTTCGAGTCCTGGCGGGGAAGATTTCTTTTTTTAATTTTGTTCATTCAAAACACCCGGACACCAGCTTGGCTGCGCTTATCTTGAAATCACGAACTTCGCGTACGTTTATTGTGGAGGCCCTCTCCCTGTCAAAACTGTCAAAAAGAACAACTCACAATACCCCAGTAATCTATCTCCAGCCCTTAATTCGTTTCATCATACATAACTCTGGAATTCCATCTGACCGATAAAAGCATTGCACAATACCCGCCAATCATGGATTCAGAGAATGACGTGTTTGTCTTGCCACCATACTTGCTAAAGACTCCGTATGGTGAGAATTTACAAAAACAACTCGTTCAACCTATACCTTCGAGGCAAGAATTATCACAGTCAACACGGCTATCAGCTACAGGTGTTATGGGTAACATGCCTGGGAGATACAATGATCCCGAGTACGATCAAGCGTTAATCACCATGCTCTCAACTTCAGGACTCGTACTGAACGCCCGTCGTGCCTCTGCTGATATCGAGGGGGACTCATCCATGCGTGATCATTCATTCTCTCCAGTAGGTTTGGAACAAGGTCCAGATCTGAGCAGCATACATTACAACAATGACCCCATGGATATTGACGGTGATGATGACGATCAAGACGAAGATGATGATGAAGCTGATATTGACGACATTGATAATCCTCTGATTGAAGCATCCCAAGAATCAAGAAGATCAGCAAGACGTGGAAGTGTTCATTCATCACGCGCTGTTAATAAAGGAACACCCGGTCTCGGTTCATTCAAATATCCACTCCCAGTCAAGTGGGTTTCCGCTGGTTCCTCACAGATGATTATCACTGACAAAGTGAATCTGAAAGTGGAATCTGTACGTGCACCTATTTCTACTGGTGTGGGGAAATCATATGATTATCACAGTGCTAAGGGAGATGCTATCATTAATATCAACACCGGTGTATTCTATTATGAGATCAAAATCACATCTGCTACGAACAACAACAATAAGGGATGCTGTGATGTCTCACTTGGATTCATGAATTCAAATCTTACAAACATTAACAAAATGGCAGGTTTGGAGAATGGTACTTATGGATTCAATGGCCATGACGGTAGCACAACTGCCAACCAAACAGTGACGAGACGCTATAATCGTAAGTTTGGCCAGGGAGACGTGATTGGATGTGGTGTGAACTTCAGTACAAAGACGGTGTTCTATACGAAAAACGGTGTCTTCTTGGGTCCTGCTTTCAAAGATGTCAACAAGTCCGTTATACCAATTATCAGTATGAAAGCAGGTAACGGTGTTGTTACGAATTTTGGTATGCAGCCATTTGTTTTCGATATTGAAGGTTACATTGATCAGGAGAAGCTGAAGGTCTCCCAAAAAGTGCTTGATTACACATCTTCAGGACACACAACAAGCGGATCTTCCACAGATCCTTCAAGTGACTTGGAAATGAGAGTCAACACAAACACTGATAAGGAGATACCAGCACTCATGCAGAAACTTGTTTCATCATACTTTGACCATTTGGGATACGTTGATATTTCCAAGACATTCGCTGATGAGGTTAAGAAGGAACGTCTGGAGACTGGAACAGGATCTAACGCTGATAAGTCAGACACATCCATGAACGATCAGAGCGAGGCAACTATCGAAGAAACACATTTGAAAGTTCGTCAACAGATCCGTAAGTACTTACTGGATGGTGATGTTGATGGTGCTATCAAACTCACCACTGTTCATTTCCCAAGTGTGTTTAGGGATCATGAGGAGATTCTGTTCAAGCTGTGCTGCAATAAGTTCATCCAGTTGATTAAACATTCACACATTGATGAAGCTATCCAGTTTGGCCAGAGTTTGAGAGAGAAGTACAGTACTAATTTGGAACATCAGGAGTTCCTCAATGATATTTTCAGTTTGCTTGCATATGAGAATCCAGAGACCTCTGAGTTTGGGTACCTGTTGAAAGAGGATGAGATCCTGAAGATCTCTGATGAATTGAACTCTGAGATTCTAAAGAGTTTGGGTAAGTCGAGTGTTTCGGATTTGGAAAGACTAGTGAGACACACAAAGGCTGTGCTGAAGATGTGTTCGGAGAAGACACAGTTGGATACGCTCTTGTTGACTAATGAAGACTTTGGTCTGTAATGTATCTACGGTGTGGTTCATAGGTTTAAGGGTTAATTATACGCATTCTTGTTTTTTATATTTTGATCGTCATCCTTAATTATTCTGTAGTCTTTCTAGAAGCTTCTCAAGGATGTGTTCACTGAGTACTGGTGGTCCATCTGGTGTGACAACGTGATACATGTTGTTACTCTCATAACTTCCCTCGATGACCTCACCGCCATCACCAACTCTAACAAATCCAAAGAAATCTTCCGTATCTGGTGCTCGTTGGTATTCAGGAACTTTTCTCAGGTCAAAGATTGGCATGAATTCGCCAGCATAATGTGAGGATTCAACAAGATATGTGAAGTCGTCCTTGACGTGCTTAGAGATGATGTCATTAAGTTCCTTCATGAATGGTTTATTCTCTTTGAAGTTCTTAGGGATAATCTTGTCTTCTTCTGGGTAATCCAGGTATGCAGTTCCAATGTTAACATGGGAAGGATCTTCAGAGAAGGAAACTGTGTATGCGTTCGGTGTGCTGGCAACCTTGTGGAGATAGAGCTGCTCCTGGTGGGGATACTTGAGGGAGGAAATAGCACGTAGAGAAAGCCTTCTTGGAGCGTTTAAAAGCACACGTGATCTGAATTGATTTACAAACATCTCCTTCTATACGTTTTATCTCTTCCTGTTCCTTTGTTTGTTTGCTGTTGCGAGTGTTGAAGTTTGAGAAGTTTTGCTTTGCGCGGAGTCGTTCGAGATTTCTTTGTCGATTGCGGTGTGGGGTAACTCCATCATGACGTCGACATAGCAGGCAGTTGAGCAACTAACAAAAGGGTCCAATTAAACTGGTAATTACACGAATATTTATTTGGTGTGATTCATCTGTACAATAGAACAAATCCTTTTTCTTTTTTTCACTGTTTGGTCTGTTCAGGGTGGTGCTTCTTCAACAATGCGCTCTCCTTCTTCTTCTCCAATGTCTCAATAACCTGAGCATCAGTTGCTTCTTCACCAAGTTCCTCTTCCAAATCCAAGTTTTCCTGGATATTCCAGAGTTCAGCGTAAAGAGACTCTGGATTCTGTAACAAGGTCTGGTGTGTTCCCTCTTCTCTGACATTACCCTTATCAAGGACGATGATCTTATCGGAATCAGCCACCGTTCTCAATCTGTGGGCAATAGAGACATTTGTAGACTGGTGCTCTCTGAAGATGGATCTCATTGTCTTCAGCAATGACTGTTCTGTATGGGTATCCAATGCTGATGTAGCTTCATCGAAGAAAGTAATTGGTGCACGCTTAAGCAAGAGACGAGCAATGGCAAGACGTTGTTTCTCACCACCTGAAATCATCATACCTCTCTCACCAACAATTGTAGACAATCCATCAGGAAGAGCCTCTATGAGTTTGTCGAGCTGTGCCTCTTTGATGACTCTTTGTACTTCTTCATCAGATGCCTTCAAGTTACCATAACGAACGTTCTCGATGATGGTGTCGTTGAAGAGTGGAGTATCCTGAGGAACAACACCAACAGCACGACGAAGAGATTCGAGATCGACATCACGAACATCCTGGCCATCAATGAGGATACGACCGGATTGGATATCGTAGAATCTGAACACCAATCTGAGGATGGTGGACTTGCCTGAACCGGATGGACCGACAATTGCAACTTTTTCACCTCCTGGGATAACAAAGCTGGCATTCTTCAGGATTGGACGATCTGGATGGTATCCGAATGTAACATTCTCGAAACGAATCTCACCTTTAGTGAGCATGAGTGGTGGTGCGTTCTCTTTACTCTTGATTAACACCTCGTTCTTCTGAAGCTTGAAGAGAGTCTCCATATCCAGCAGAGACTGTTTCAATTCTCTGTATACAGAACCCAAGAAGTTAAGTGGCACAGACAACTGGAAGACAAGTTGGTTAATGAGAACAAGGTCACCAACTGTGAGAGCTCCAGATGCAACACCGTCAGCAGCCATGTACATCATTGCAGTGAGAGCAGATGTAAAGATAAGGTTCTGTCCACCATTAAGGAATGCCAAAGATGTAGCAATCTTGATAGAGTAATCCTGGTACTTCTTCAATGCAGCATCGTATTTAGAAGCTTGGTATGTCTCGTTGTTGAAGTACTTGACACTCTCAAAGTTGATCAAGGAATCCAATGCAACACTAGCGGCCTGGTTATCTGCTGCGTTAGCTTTACGTCTGAATCCAGTTCTCCAAGCTGTAGTTCTAATTGTGAACACTGAGTATGCAAACATGGTCAAGAGAGTCACGGCAGCGAAGGATGCACCGTAGTTGTATGTCAAGATACCACTAACGACTGAAATTTCAAAAGTGATAGGCAAGATATGGAACACCATTGCAGTAAGAACATAAGAAATACCCTTGGTACCTCTGTCAATGGCTCTTGTTAAACCACCGGTTTGTCTTGAAAGATGGAATCCCAAGTCAAGGTTGAGTAAATGGACAAAGGTGTTATGTGCAACCTTACGAATGGCACTCTGTGCAACTGTGGCAAAGATAGCGTTTCTCAATTCTCCAAAGAGAACAGCACCAAATCTAGCACCACCATAAGCAAGAATTGTAGCTCCAATGACTGCTGATATCGTTCCCATTTCACCCGCCCAGTCAATGTTCATACCATCGATAATGGACTTGAAGTAAAATGGAACCTGCACATTGAGCACTTTTGCAAGGATCAAGAATGATAATGCACATGCAACACGGATCTTGAATGACAGTTTGTTTCTAGGCCAAAGGTATGCCAATAAGTCACGAATGATCTTCAGTTGTGAAAGGTTCTCCTCCCTCTGTGTAGGTAACGCATTGTCTGATTCCTTTACGGGTGTCTCCTTCTTTGGTGGCACCTGTGGAGTTTTTGGCTGGCTATAGAGAGCTTTGGTAGTGGATAATAATCTGTTACTAACAAAGGTATGTTTGTTCATCATAGGATTGCTGATGAACGTCCATTGTGAAGGCTTTGATGTGGTCTTAAGTCCTCGTGAGAGTGCAAGAACGCCTGTGTGTGAGCGGAGGATCCGTACAGGAGCACTGGCTGGGGCCAGTGGGCGTCCCAATGGCAGCAGACGACTCACTGGACGCATTGTAACCGATAGAAAAAGAGTCTAATGAAGTGTTTAAAGGGGTTTCTGAAGGGTTGAAAGGGCTGTATCTCAGTGTTAGTTTTGCGAGCTCGGCGACGCGGAGCGCGACGGTGTGGCTCCTACCAGGTCAGATGACCTCGCGTAATTAACCCTGTCATCCTGGATCTACAAGCGACTTTGGTTGGTTTTGTTGTTATGTGCAGTTAATTCATGTCTAATTGAAGAATTTCGTATATGTTCGTTCCTGGACTGTTTCCGTGGCCTGGGTGGCTGGAATGGTGCTTCAAAGTGGAGCAACGGATTCTGTGGCTGACCTGAGCTTAAATCCTTCAGCAAGACACATGAGATTTGAGTGTGACTTTCAATCTAGAAAATTGTTGGATAACTCATCTCCATAGCTTCCACCAGCTATTGGAATCTTGTGTCTTCTTCTCCTCGATCTTCTTCAATTCTTCTGTGATTCTCACTTCGAGTGTCTTGACCTTCTCCTCCCTTTCAAGATCGATAGCGTAGTTATAGATGGCAACACCAAGAGCAATGAAAATGATACCACCTCCCAATCCACTAAGCACTAACGTTGAAGCGGTCTTCTGTGTTGCATCTGAACGTGGACCCCAGTTACCGAAGTAGATGTAGTACAAAGCTCTCTTCTCCAACTGTGTAAGTTCTTTCCAATCCTGTTCTGCACGTTCGCTGAGATGTTCTATCACATCTGCCTGATCAAGCTCCTTCATCTTGGACCATCTGGCTTCGATATTCTTAAGATCTGGGGCGACGTTTTGTGTTCCATCGATGGTGGAAGAGAAGGAACGATGTGATAACGTTGAGGCCACCAATGTACGTGAAAGGGATGCCGCCTGGGATAATGTGCGTGCTGTGGAGATTCTAAGCATTGTGAATAAGGTCAGTATTGACTTCTCGGTATAATAACTGTCAAATGGGTCGTCAAGAGTCGGCGATGAGTGTTTGAGGTTGGTGTCTCTGTTTGATTTTACCGCGATCAATTTTCTGGAGTCGTACCAGATTCGCTTCAGAGAGCAACCCACCACGCCTTTATCCCAATTACACATACAAGTGATCTTTGTTGTCTTCTAAATGTCTTCAAACCACTTTGAGCTTGCAGTATGTTCCTAATTGAATCGTTTTGCTCTTGGAAATGAAGTCTAACCCTTGCAAATTAGGCAGAGTACAACTCTTTCCCCTCATGGCAGGCACCAGTCCAGCCTGAGAGCAACCAGTTCCTTGCCTTCAACACTTTAGGCATCAGTATGTTCACTTTTCTGTTTCGACTACTGGAATACACTTACTAACAGCTCTGTAAAGGTTTGTTACTTCTATCCTTGGCCTTTTTGACTGAGAAAACTACCCTTGTGGGGAATATCAAGTATATCTTGCTGTGTGCCGGAGCCTCGTTATCTCTTGGATTCGGCCTTGTCTTTGCCTCTGATTATGTTGGAGTTTATGTTTGATACCAAATGATGAATGAAATGATTCTTATGAGAGTTTTTTAGTGTTGTACGTAGTCTCACGTTCGTATACGAATAGCCTTAATCCCATAGGCTCGAAGTAACTACAACGACGTGTTTGAAACTTGAAAGCACATAGAATGACATATATTAGCCCCAGCTTTAAGAAACCATCCCACGTTAGCAGAATGAGTTTCCACATATGCAGGCAATAAGATGATACTCATGTACTGTTGGAAAGATGATACTGCTTGAAAGCACTTGATGAATAGAATTCCTCGAGAATCGAAGACCCATTATTTGCAAGTTCAGCCCCTCAGCAAGCGCCAGGCTATCTTCCCATGAACTGCGATTTTGTGTATGTCCAACACATTACTTGGTACAAGCTGTGGAAACATGTTCAAATGTAAAATCCAGTATTTGCGACCAAGCGGCCGAGCTATTCCTTAGGCACTGTTTCACGAACTTCGGAATCCCTAAAAAGTTTCATTGCAAAGGGGTGACGTTACGTTATCATGTTCCGATTTTGCACCCTGGATTTTTGTGGTGTGCGGTGTGCCAGTACCAAAACACCTTTCCGGCCCTGATGGAATACAATCAACAAGTGTCAGGAAACCCTATGGCTCACAGTTGACTATCTGGGAAAGGTTATTATCTCAAGTCATCTCGAGATAACACAACAATTCAGAAGATTCCTAGGTTTCCTGTAATTAACAAGAATTAGCTGGCGCTGCAGTGAAGCCCAAAATGCAACCCTCGGAAATGCTCAATGAAGAAGCTGTGTAGAGCGGTAGAGGTTATCGGTTATCCTCTAGTCATTAATACCCTTCGCTCTAAATAAAAGATAGTAATTCCTATCCTACATCATCCATCCAGATGGCAGATTCCATTATATAATGCCATATATATAGCCGTAGTTTGCATTGTGCTCTTGCTGTGGTACGTCCGATACAGCTTCATGTTGGTAACAACCATTGAAAGCGTCACCAATCACAAAGACTGAATCTAGAGTCTTGATTCTGAATTCCTAGAAGACATAAAGGGTCTTAGATAAAGTTTTACTGGACTACAGAGCAGAGATTTGTAAGAGTGTTGTCTTCATTAGACCACTGGCGTCAAGCTCCTCAAAGGGTCCCCTACAGTTGATCAGAATGAAGCATCTCCCAATAATTGTTCCAATCCAGCAATAAGTTCTTCGGATGGCCAGCAACAATATAGACTTAAGAATATCTGCTGGAACAGCAACCCTTTGCAGGCGTCGGAGATCCAACTAAGTAGTCATATGTGTGGAACCAAAGAATCAAAAAGCAGGTGAACGTCACTTGGATTCAAGCACCTAGTGTACAGTACAGCTAGAGGTTAGAAATGTAAGAAGACCACTTGAGTCACGTCCCTTAAGTCGTGATTACAAAGAAGCATTAAATGGTCCGCATATGACGCCCTGCTATACCTTCTTCTGTATTGAAAGAATGTTCGGTGAAATAATGAATGGATATCCCCAGATCGACAGCAGTTACAAAAAGCAATTAGCGAAATCATAAAAGACATACCATCATTGGCTTAACACTACCGCCATGACAGAATCTCAAAATAGTTGGGAACTCCTTGGCTTATATAGTATTCACAGGCGGGCGGGCGTGTCTGCTGGTGCCTTTAGAGCTAAGGCGTGTTACCCCACATAAACAAGGCCCCCGTAAGCTCATGTCTAGTCAATGACATCATTAAGGAAACTCTAAATATATGCTCTAGGCCCCATGGCCCATGGAACAACATTAGTGGGATACTCATCATTAACAACAATCAATTGTTCTGCCGAGGTTGATATGCCTCCCGATAAACAGCTCGGCGTCTAATCCGACTGACACATACGTGAACGGGGCAACAGTGACGTCTTTCCCTGCGCTGTCGGCCTTTCTTTTTGGTTTTACGGGGGCGCAGGGCGCAGGTCACGAGCTCTCAGCTCACGAGGCAAGGCAGATCAGCTCGTGGTCACCCCATTGCACTGCACTAGGACATATCGTATTCCGATCAATTTCATTAAGGGGACTCGTGTGTATTGTATCTGGAACAGTGTTTGAGGCCACAAGCCCTAACTGTACTAGGCTAAACTGGTCCTTGGCTCTCAAGTATCTGGCCTTGCCGTTTGCGCCCTTGGCTAGATCCCCGGGCGCTTAGGTATCCCTTATTCTGTTCCCCCCGGGAAGTCTATCGCTATCTATCAGTGTCTCGTCTGGGCAAGTTGTAGTGTGATCACTGCCAAGACATTGGAAAAGAACGTGGGTTGCAAATTGGATCCCTGATGAGGTTGAGGGGGGGTCAGCCCCAAGGGCAAGAGGCCTCCCGGGACAGAATTTCTTTTTTTGGGGGATCCGGCTGGTGTCTACAACAGAGAGAGAGTGGCTGATACGTGGTACTGGGGAAGGTTTATGGTTTTTTTCAAGCCAATTGGTGTGCAGCACGTGTGTCTGTGGCCTCTGTGTGCTGTTATCAAGAGTTGTCCCCTTTATCAGTACGGTATTAAACTCGTATCAGGACCCGTTGATTGGCTGGGGAGCGCCTGTCCCGTTTGTCTCCAATTTACACAAGCGGACCAAGAAATTCTGTGGGACGTGTGGCGCGTACCGTGCTTTTGTGCGTATTCTTGGTATTTCCAGGGTTATAGAAAAGAAACTGCTGAGGGGAGTGTGTATGGTAGATTAACTGAATCTTGTGATGTGTCCCTCTGGTGAAATTGGTGTAATTTAGTCTCTCGCCATTGCAGCAGGGACCCCCCAGAATCACGTGCTTCCCTCCTATTGTCGCAGATTGACAGCGCGGGTTGTGTCACAATCTCCCAGAGGCCGCCAAGAAACAGAGTTCACCCTCACCGCAAACTGACCCACCTCAGAACCGTGTTGCGCTGTGCAGCAGGACACGGCTCCAGAACTTGCCATGACCATGTGGGCCTCTTGGCCCCTGATATCAGCTAACGCACTATAAATACTAATCGCCCTGCCCTTCTCCGCACCAGGTCACATGTCCTTTGCTCAACCCAACTACAAACAAATACTTTAACCTGGCATGCCACTCAATGAAGCCAAGTTGAACCACTCCACTACTGTCCAATCGGGCGACTCCGCCCAGCTACACGAGCTCGAGCACTACCGCCTCACCGTCGACAACGTTGCACAGCTCTACCGAACGAACACGCTTGAGGGTCTCTCAACCGCTGAGGCGGAGGCTAGACTCAAAGAGTACGGTGAGAACACTCTTGGTGATGATCAGAAGATCTCCCTTGCCTCCATCATCATGCATCAGACCTTCAACGCGATGATTCTCGTCCTTATCATCTCTATGGTGATTTGTCTCGCCATCAAGGACTGGATTTCCGGAGGTGTCATTGCCTTTGTCGTGTTCATCAATATTTCCATCGGCTCTTATCAGGAGTACAAGGCGTCAATGACCATGAACTCCCTAAAGTCCCTCTCCTCTCCAACTGCTCACGTTTACAGAAACGGAGAACTCCAGACAATCCCAACCAAGTTCGTCGTTCCTGGTGATATTGTCGTTGTCAAGGTTGGTGACACCATTCCTGCTGACCTTAGAATTTTTGAATGTCTCAACTTTGAAACCGACGAGGCGCTACTCACGGGTGAGTCGCTTCCGGTTGAGAAGAACCAGGATGCTCTTTATGACTCCATCGTTGGTGTTGGTGACCGTTTGAATATGGCGTACTCCTCATCCGTCGTCACCAAAGGTCGTGCTACCGGTATCGCGGTCAAGACCGCTCTCCACACCGAGATTGGTGAGATTGCTCAATCTCTCAAGGCCTCCAAGCGTCCACTCAAGACTGGAGATGATACCACTGCTTTCCAGAACTTTATCCACTTGACCAAGCACGCTATTGGATCTTTCCTTGGTACTACTGTCGGTACTCCACTCCACAGAAAGCTCTCCAAGTTGGCCATTCTCCTCTTCTTCATTGCCGTTATCTTTGCCATTATTGTCATGGCTACCCAAAAGATGATTGTCACCAGTGAAGTTGCTATCTACGCCATTTGTGTGGCTGTTTCCATGATCCCATCCTCTCTTGTTGTTGTTCTCACCATCACGATGTCGGTCGGTGCTAAGGTGATGTCCACAAAGAACGTCATTGTGAGAAAGCTGGACTCTCTCGAGGCTTTGGGTTCTATCAATGACATTTGTTCCGATAAGACTGGTACTTTGACACAGGGTAAGATGATTCTCAAGTCCTGTTGGATCCCTTCTGTCGGTACTTTCCAGGTTGAAAACGCTAACGAGCCATTCAACCCAACTATCGGTAACATCACTTTCCAACCACACTCTCCTCTTACTCTTGCTGATGAAGAAATCTCTGAGAAGAATGATGTTTCTGCCAACAAGGATCCATTGTTCGTCAAATGGTTGTATACTGCTACTCTTGCTAACATTGCTGTCGTCTTCCAAGATGAGCACAAGCAATGGAAGGCTCATGGAGATCCTACTGAAATTGCCATCCAGGTGTTTGCTCACAGAAACGACTTTGCAAGAGAGAAATTCACGGAAGGTGATGATGCTGAGTACCACCACTTGAACGAATTCCCATTCGACTCTTCTATTAAGAAGATGTCTGCTATCTACTCCTGCAAGTCTGATGAATCTTCCAACTACGTCTTCACCAAGGGTGCTGTTGAGAGAGTCTTGAGCTCTTGTACACAATGGTACGTCAATGGTGAACTTGCTCCATTGACTCCTGAGGATGTTGCAACCATTGAGGCCAACATGAACACCCTTTCCAGTGATGGTCTCCGTGTCTTGTCCTTTGCTCACAAGACTGTTCCAAAGGACTTTGACATTAACTCTCGTGATGCTGTTGAGTCTGATCTTACTTTCTTGGGTCTTGTTGGTATCTATGACCCACCACGTCTTGAATCCCGTGCTGCTGTTAAGAAGTGTCACAGAGCTGGTATCTCCGTTCACATGCTTACTGGTGATCACCCAGGTACTGCTCGTGCTATTGCTGCTGAAGTTGGTATTGTTCCACACAACTTGTACCACTATGCACCAGATGTCGTTAGTGCCATGGTTATGACTGCCCAGCAGTTTGATGATCTTTCTGATTTTGAGATTGATAAGCTTCCTGTTCTCCCACTTGTGATTGCCCGTTGTTCTCCAAAAACCAAAGTGAGAATGATTGAAGCCCTGCACAGACGTAAGAAATTCTGTGCTATGACTGGTGATGGTGTCAATGACTCTCCATCATTGAAGAAGGCTGATGTCGGTATCGCTATGGGTATCGCTGGTTCTGACGTTGCTAAGGATGCTGCTGATATTGTCCTGTCTGATGATAACTTTGCCTCCATCATTAACGGTATTGAGGAAGGTAGACGTATGAATGACAACATTCAGAAGTTTGTCCTCCAATTGCTTGCTGAGAACGTTGCACAGGCTTTGTACTTGATGATTGGTCTTGTTTTCAAGGATAAAGATGGTCTTTCTGTTTTCCCATTGTCTCCAGTTGAGGTCTTGTGGATTATTGTCGTCACCTCTTGTTTCCCAGCCATGGGTCTTGGTGTTGAGGCTGCTCGTCCTGATATCATGGAGAAGGATCCAAAGCCTACGAAGGAGTCTGTCTTCTCTTGGGAAATGCTCTTTGATTTGTTCGCATATGGTGTTTGGATGGCTATTTGCTGTCTGGCTACTTTCTGCATTTGCATCTATGTCTTTGGTAACGGTGAACTTGGTCAAAGTTGTAACCAGGACTATTCTGATTCTTGTAACGCTGTTTTCCGTTCCCGTTCTGCCTCTTTCGGAACCATGACTTGGTGTGCTTTGATTCTTGCTTGGGAAGTTGTCGATATGAGACGTTCACTGTTTGCTATGAAACCAGATTCTGAAACCCCATACACACAGGTATTTAGAGATGTTTGGGCTAACCAGTTCTTGTTCTGGTCCATTATGGGTGGTTTCGCATCGTGTTTCCCAGTCGTCTATATCCCAGTCATCAACAAGAAGGTGTTCATGCACAGTCCAATTGGTAAGGAGTGGGGTATTTCTATTGCATTGACGATTGCATTCTGGGTGGGTTGTGAAATTTACAAGGCGTTTAAGAGATTGTATTTCAAGAAGGAGATTGCTCACAATCCAGAACATGATTTGGAGAGAAAGAACCCATTCGAGAAGTACGTCTCATTCTCTAGAGCAAACACCGCTCAGGTTTAGAAGGTTTTATTATGTAACTGTTTTAATTTTTAATCGATCTATGTATATGAGTTTTTCTTATTTCTCTTGTAAGAAGTCCAAGACTTGCTTATCGTAGTCCTCATGGTTATCCAAGAACACGTTATGACCTGCGTTGTTAATGATTGAGAAGGCAACGGGGACACCAGAACTCTCAACTTCTTTAGACAACTGATAACCAGCCTGTTGGTTCATCCAATCGTAACTTCCATAGATAATAGACGTGGGAACTTTCAAGAGATGCGCCCTGTCCAAGATTGGGTTCAATGATAAGATCTGATTAGTCAGGATCACTTTGAGGTTCCTATATGCGTTACTGCGTTGATGGAACAATGCGATGGTATACTTGACGAGGAGTTTAACCTGTTCATCATGGCTTGAACCTCTTGAGTATCTCATGCTGAGGTATTTGGATATGAGTTGTACTCCGAATGGACCCAGTGCTCTAGTGATATTGAACCCCATGGCAGCGATCCACTTCGGAACGAACGGAGGACGGTAGTATCTTGGAGAAGCTGGATTATCGGTGATTATCCCTGTATCTTCGGTGTTGTTCAACGAGAATATGTTACGTTCCACTCCTGCCGGCGAGCATAGCACAAGTTTGTTGACCCTCTCGGGGTATTTGAGGGCGTATTTGAAAGACATGAGTGCCCCGAATGAATGTGATACAACGTTGATCTTCTCAAACCCGTGTGCTTCTCTCCACTGTTCAAATGCTTCAACGTAGTAATCCTCAACTTTCTCAACTTGTTTCAGGTTGCTCTCTTTGTTCTGTTTGATCTTATAGCGGACCTGTTCTCCATAATCGTTCTTCTCCTTGATGAACTCGGCTTCCTGTGTCGTCTTGCACACTTTGAGTGGTCTTCTATCACTAAGGCCCGTATCTGGGAAATCAATGGCGTAGAGATTCTTGATCTGAGCAGTGAGAGCTGGGAAATTTCTGTGATAGAGAATGCCAGAAGCAGCATGGCCGTGGATCAAGAGTGTGGGTGTGGTGATTGATCTGTCCCCTGAAGCACTCATATGGAACTCATGGAGCCCAGCAACTGTCTGGCGTTGTAGTTGAACATCTTTGGGAAGCTTAATGGTATTTACAATTGCATCCTCATACTCTTGAAGCAGTTTTGTGGATGGTGTAGTGAGCCAGTTCCAGAAGAAAGAAGAGGATTGTCTCAGCGTCAGGTCATTACGGCTTCCCGGAGCAGCTCTGATCTTATCCACGATCGATTTCTGGCGCTGAAAAGAGGAAAATGTAGAGAATAGCCTCCTCTGTACAACTAAAAGATTGAACTGTGTCCTTGAAAGCATTTCTGGCGGCTTAAGAGACGTGGAATTAGCTTTAGAGCCCAGACCGACCCGGGGAAAGAAGTGGCAACATCGCGGCAAGAAATCAAAACATACAGATGACCTTTCTCTTGCCGGCTCTAATCAACAAAGAAACCAACGAACAAACAACAATCAGTCACTACAATGAGTGAACAGAGAGGCTCATCGACACTCCAACAACAAACATCGCCTACTGTCACGGTACCTTCCACAACTCTTCGTCTCCGCGCATCTGCAGAGCCTGAAGAGCCTGAGACAAGACCAAGGCGTTCAAGGGTCCGCTGGGAGGAAGGAACAGTTGATAATGAGCACATGAACAAGAAGAAGTCCAAGATTTGTTGCATTTTCCACCCACAACGTGATTTTGATGATGAAGACTGTTCTTGTGACTCCGATTCCTCCTCGTCATCGTCAAGTTCGAGCTCTTCAGAGTCAGAAGGTGAAGGCAAGAAGACAAATGGCCAGAGGAAGAAGAAGAAGACCCTTAAGAAGTTACCAAGTCCCAACTCTTATGAAGTCCAGCCTGATTATTCAAAGAAGAAGCATAAACATCCTCATGACCACGACCATGACCACGGCCATGACGCTGGAAAGCCAGAAAATGGTAACGATAAGCAATAACACTCTACAACTACATGACATCGGCTGGGATACAACAAAAAGGTATAACATTACATTTTACTCCATTTCTTGATCATCACAACGTAGACTCGAGACCGATGAGTAAGCTGAAGGTCTCACGAGGCATCTTGTACTGAACCATACCAGCGAACACCACACAGTTCTTAGCAATGAGCTTCAACTCTCTGATCTTCTCATCCTTAATAGATCCGTTGTATGCACTCGAAGCCAACTGCTCCTTTCTCTGTGCAACACAGTTCATCGTGATGATCAACAAGTTTGGAATGTTCTTGAGCAAATTCTCATCGAGGTATGCGAGTTCTTCAGCCTTAAGTCTTGTCTGGCTCAAGTCAGATTGTGGGTTGACTGGCAAGACATCAAGCTCTTCAATCTGTCTCAATGTCTCATCCCATTCCTTCTCAATGAAGAGTTGTCTGATATGAGCAACTCTCAACAACTTCTTACAGATACTCCATTTCTCAGCGGAAGTACTCTCATGGATTTGGAGGAAATTCTCTGCAATCAGAATTGGATTGGTCTCGCTGTTGCCGTCAACGAGTGGTTGATCGAGCTCTGTGTTGCTTAAGTACTCACCGAGCAATTTGTTGATGATAGAAATAACGATATGGTACTCCTCGGCAAGTTGGTAGAGCAACAATCCATCGTAGATTCTTCCCTCTTTGTCAGCGGTGATTGCGGCTTGCTCAGTAACCTTATTCAAGAAGTTCTTCTCCAATGAGATCAGGGACTTTCTCTGTTCAATCTTTCCTGGGACTCTAACGCCAGCAGAGTTAACCTTACCAAGCAAAATTGCAAATTCTCTGGTCTCCAAGATCAACTCTCTCAAAGCTTCATGACAGGTCTTGGTTTGATCATCGAACATGCAGATCAAAATCAAGTACTCAACTGCAATTCTTGGATCGGAGAACTTGAAACTCTTAATGTATGAACCCATCAACTTACTGAAGTTCTCGCCTCTCTGGGTTAACTGCTCACCAGTGGATGAGCTCTGCAAGAGGTTATAGTACGCCAAGCCAATACACAAATGAACACCATCAATCTCACTGACATCCAAGGCGTACTTAGCAGCCTCATCATACAATCCACAAAGCAACAACACTTGCAAATAATTCGAGGAGAACTTCTGTGGACCATATGACAAAATGGATTGTTGGAAGTCTTGAAGTGTGTATCTCTCATGAGCTGGGTCATATTCTGTCTGTGGGTCATCCTTCACGAGCATCAAATGCATCCAGATCCAGTCTTCAACTGTCAATGCAATGTTGGAGATGTTTCTTCTAGAGAGTTGACAACGGCCAAGGATCTTATAAACGGCGTAACGGTATGGATCACCATCGACAGACTTCTTGATGTGGTTGTTGAATTCGTTCTGAATCTTAGTCACGAGTGTCTGTGGAAGTCTCTTATCCTTGGATGAAACATACGCCTTGAAATATGGAACAAAGGACTGTTCAACCTTTTTGAAAACAGATTGGTGTTCAAGAACCAAGTTGAGTGCTTCTTGCTCGTAACCACATCTGAGTAAGTAGAAAATAAGGGCCCAGATTGGGATTCCATTCACTATGAGCAAGTTTCCATTTGAATTGAGCTTTTGTGTGTCGATGAAACTCTTCACCTTGTTGACAATAGTCGGTAGACCCTTCTCAACGGCCTTGGTTTTGTATACGAAATCAACAAGTTCAAAGAACTGAACCTCCAGGTAAGTCTTAGCCTTGGATACAATTCTGTTCTTGAATGTCTGGATATCTGATGCTGGTCTCTCTGTAGCTCCTCTAAGTGTTGTAACAATCTGCCAACTCTCACAGAGCTGCTTAGATTTGGAGTCAGAACCATTCTTGAAGATCTCAATGAATTCTGATGCAAAGTCAAACTCGTCTTCAACCTTGGTGTTTGTCTGCAATGACTGTCTGTAGTTGTTGAGTCTGTTGACGATCTTAGCACAACGCTCAAATTTGCCCCTTGTAAGGTAGTTCTCGTTGACGTTGAGCTTGGATGTGCTATCATCAAGAAGTCTGGTAGACTTACCCCAGCTGATAGCCTTATGTGTGAGAGCCTTGGTAGTATCAGAAGACTTACCAAACTTGTAATCTCCTCTGTGTTTATCCTGAGATTGTTGTTTGTTCAAAACAATACCGAAGGCCTCTCTGATCTCATCTCTGCGTTGTTTCCAGTCTAAAGAGATGTTTTGGTTGACAAAACTATCAAAGTCTCTGGCAGCAGAACTCAAAGACTGTTCAATGGCTGACAAAATATTCTCATCCTTCTTAGATCTCAGATATCCATCAAGATCGACACTCTGTGGTTGCTGTGGCTTGGAACGAGTCTCAAGGGTCTTAGTACGCTCCAACTGTTTAATGTGGCTCTCAAGGGCCTCAATGTCAACTTTACCAGCAAGGAGGTAATGAGCCTTGGTCAAACTGTCACCAGATGATGCCTCAATTGTGCTCTTGCGTAATTTATGAGTACGCTTGCGGATCTCATTGATTCCAAGTTGAATGGAACCCAAATCAGAATGACGAGCAGGCAAATCCCTGGAGGTTTCAAGAAGCTCGTTCAACAACGTCTTGCCTGTAGACAACGGCACGACTGGTGCGGTTGTCACCGAAGCTGTTGACACAGGTGTAGTGGCAGTAGCAGCACTCATATCCTCTGTAACGAATTACCGCTGAATTGGAGCAATTTTGAGGTTGTTCGCTGTTGACCCTCGAAAGGTAAACAAATCAAAATTTCGAGGCGATGGGGCGATGGGTTCTCAAGGCCGGGTAATGACACCCTCGGAAGTGCTTCAAATCCGACCGCATTATACACATTTAGTCCAATTTCTACAATAATAAAGGCTCTGGACTAAATAAAAATATGCCAAAATGCTCAATTAGTCTATAAATATCATCAAATCACCCTCTTTTTCTGTCTGAAGAACTGTTCAGTACGTGCAATGACGCCACCATGGTCCAGTCCTTTAACAATACGCTTCTTAATCCAATCACTTAGCTTCTTCTCAATCCTTTCAGTTGCGTATCTCTTGTCGAATAAATAAATTGTTGCATAGTCGTTTCGATGTCTGATTGATCTTCCAACACTCTGGTTCACTGCACGCATACAAATGTTTTCGTAGAAGTCACGAGTGGCCTCCTGTGCAAGCTGTTTGTTCCCATTGGTACGTTCCATGACTTGATCCTCGATAAACTTCCTCTTGGAGACAATTTCACCAGAAAATGCATTTGGGAATGGAAGTCCTATAATCATAACTGCCCTGGCAAGGTCATCGGAGAAGTTGATACCCTCGGAAAGACGACCACCAACGACAGAAAGGAGAAGAGCACCAGATCCCTTTGACACTTCAGAAGAGTAATCACTAAGCACGTCACTAGTTGAAGATTCACTGAAGATCCTCTTAAGTCTGTCAATCTTTTCATAGACACCGCTCTGTTTCCAAGCATTCAAAACATCGGCCAAATACTTGTAACTTGGAAGGAAAATAACAACACCACCAGGCGTCTTCTGGGAGATCTCAAATACTGCTTCACCCACGTCATTGATCATCGAAGTGTTGTTTCTCTTATCAAATGAAAACACAAATTCTTCCTTTCTCTTACTCATAACAAAGACGTCAAGGTTCTCCTTTGGAATCACGTGGCCACATGTAAACTTCTTGACCTTCTCACGTTCAACGTATGGGAACAAGTAGTTATAGTAGTCCTCAGTAGGCTCCATAGTTCCACCAGCAAGAATAACACATTTTGCCTCATCAACAATGTCTCTAAAGATCTCAGATGGATCTAACAACATGTAGCTCAGTGAAATCTTCGGGCCCTTGACATCAAAGAAGAACTTACCTTCCTTTGATGGGTTGGAAATGGACTTCAAGAACTCAACCACTTTGAACAATATTGGCGTCTTGTGTTGCTCATCTTTACCCATGTATGACTCGATTTTGTAAGCAATCTTGGAAACCGTGAGATACTTGTCAAGCTTGTGAATGTTCAACAAGTCACCTGTCGTGCCTTGGAACATGTCCATGAGATCGATCGGATGGCCCGGAAGAATCTTCTCAAACTTCGTCACATACTTCAGGATTATGTCAATGATCTTTACCAATTTCATCAAATGAACTCTGTTTCCACCGTTCATCTTTCTGGTAAACTTCTGCAAGTAGGTCTTCAAAGCGACTTTGCACTGCTCAAACTCCTTGACTGACACACTGACTGAGTGTATGGCCGTTATGGTATCCAACAAGTTATGAGCTTCGTCAATCACCACAATGGAGTCTTTGATGGAAATTCCAAGTGCATCTCTTGATTTCTTAGTAAGCAGTAGTTGGTATGGCAATGTCATGACTTCTGAATAAGAGACTCCTCTTCTGACGGAGTAATAGGGGCATACGCCAATGGATTCTCCAAGTGTGGGTAGATCTTCAATGTCTCTGATCTTTGCAAACACAGAGTCTCTGAACTCAGCAGCTTTATCTTGCATTTCCTCGTTTCTTGGTCCAGGATAGAATTCACACCTGTTCTTGGAATCAGACTTCTGATGATCGAGGCAGGCTTCATTCATTAGCGTTACGTCGTTGATCTTGGAAACCTTTTGGTGGATGCACAGTTGTTTTCTTGATCCCAATGGAAGATATTTCATGTGTTCTTCCACATCTGAGTACGATGATGGGAATAATGGAAGTCTTAGTTGTGAAGAGAATTGGTTAAGTTGAGAATGTGTTCTTGATGCAAAGAAGATCTTCGTTTTTTGGTCTAGGAGTTCTGAATCTTTGTTCTGTTTCCCTCCTAGTTTCTTCATTAATTGGTTGATTTCAACACCAAGCTCTGCATTCTTCTCTGCAAGTGTCTTTGATTCCATCTTGTCTTCGTCATCAGAGTGATAGTCATCTGGGAGATACTTGTCATCAGTCTCAGGTACGTCTAGCTCCACCTTCTTAAACTTCTTGAAGCTTTTTTCCTTAAGATCTGTGACTCTTCTGGATGTTTCCAACTTCCTAGAAACGTCGTCCAGGTGTTTTTCGTACTGCTCGATGGCATCGTTCTTGCTTTTGTTGACCATTCTTGAGTACGACTCCTTCACCCAAGTTGGCTCATCATCGCTCTCATTGTCGTCATCCTGTACGCCGCGATCCAGTTTGACTTTGTTCTCTCTTAACCAAGTCATTGCCGAACATATCAGTGACAGTGTCTTTCCAGTTCCTGTAGGACTTTCAAATAAGCCGATCTTGTAGTTATTGGAGAAGACGTCATACAGAGCGCGCATGAACTCAAGTTGGATGTCGTAAGGCTTGTACGGATGGTAGAACTTATCTCGTTCCGTGTCAGCTGCCATTGTGTATAATATTTCTTCGTACTCGTATGTTCATGGACTGGTTTATTGGGTTGAAATGGTTGATTTGGTAAGAATTTAGAGTGGTGGGTTGAAGGCGATAATGGGGAGATGACGCGAAACTTTTCGCGTCAGTCTCGCGTTCTATGTGTCAACGGGCCTCGGCATTATCCATCGGAATATGACTTTTGTGGCAAAACTTTGTCTGGCACTCACATACCTATAAATGAACTTTGATCTTTCTCTGATGTCTGATGAATCATGACTTGATATACCAACTTGGAAGTGGCGTCCTTACCACTGCTCTCTGTCACCAAATTTTTCAGACTCTTTTCCTCCCAATGTTCTTCACATTTATAACGTTCCCTCTTTTCGTCTTGTGCCTTTTTGTCTATCTTGTTCTCCAGAGAAGAATGGTTTCATTATACAAGAACGCTCTGCAACCTGACCAAATCATTCCATTGAAGACAGGACCCATTGATCGTATCCTCTTGAGAGCTGAGTCCGCTGATTCCATGAGTGTCTTAAGTGCAGACCACAAGAAGTTGTACAAGATTACCAGAGACAGAAACAGTACAATATGGCATATTCGTGCTTCACATGGAAAGAACCTGGCAACGATCAAGAACTCTAGAAAGGAAAAGTATATTGTCATGTCTGCAATGAGTCCTCTTTCCAACTCTCCGTTGGTATCTACACCTTCGGTTATCCGAATGTCTACCACATTGCTCGCTACACGTAACGTTGCTCACGAATCAGAATTTACATTTGGATCAGATGATTCATTAAGGTGGTGTGGTTTGGATCATATGGAGATTGTCTCTACCTTTAATGGACCTGTTGGTATCAAGACTCTTCGTCAACGAGTTGCCTTCTGTGAGGGAGTTGTGGGGAACGATATTGTAATCAACTTTGATTACCAGAAGATTAACATGGAGATCTTGGTTTCAACACTCTTATTGGTACTTTTCTGTGAAGGCACTGCAATTAAGAGGGCATTAAGAGGGCACTCAGAAAGAGAGGAAACCCATTCAACATCAATGATGCCCCAGTTGACAGCAGAAATTACTTCACCGTATAACGACAGCCACTGAAAATGCAATTGTCACTGAACTCCAAGATTGTTCTTGTCAATGGGCCATATTCGTTTAACGTATCTCTGTTTATATCAATGAATCTTCTCTCGGTGACAGGATCGATTTTCACCTTCGTTGATAGGATTGGTAAGAAGGTGAGACTGCATGTAGCCCATTCTGTCTCTGTGTGTGAAATCATAGACTCTGGATTCTGTTCAGATGTGAAATCAAAAGACTCACTGAAGCCATCAGCTTTAATAGTTACGTCCTTGACAGGTGCAGGAATCTTCTGGCCAGCCACGAGGTAAAGGTTGTTCAGGACTGCCATATCAAAGATATTTGTCAAATTCATTCTTTTGGCGTTGACATATCCCAAAAGAAGACTTGCATACTTCTTCTTAATGAACTCATCTTGGTCTCTGGAAATCAAGTTTTGAGAAGACCAATAGTTGATCTCACTATCATTCTGAATGTACTCATTGAAGAAAGTTTTGAGATCGACACTGTAGTCTGGTTCCGATGTCTTGATTGGCTTCTTATCGATCATCGCGCCTGTAAGTCTGAACTCCAAGAAATGTGTCAAAGAACTGGTCAATATGTCAAAGTCGTTCTTCATTGGGATGAATGCAATCTTGAACACATTTTCTGAAGCGATTTTGTATTTCATTCTGGCCTCTTGTCCAAGATCGTAAAGAACCGCGAGGATGTTGCCGTTATAGTTGATGTCGCTACCATGTACTTTGAGGCATGGTTTCTTGGTGTTGAAGTCATTGAACTTATTGTTCCATTTCTGAATCTTCTTCTTAAGTACTGGTGCTAGTACTTCGTCTGGAATCACTTCGAGGTCTGAGTTCAACTGGGCTGTCTTCGTTTGAGAGATGATGAGTAGATTAGATCGTCCAGAAGGAAGGATTCGTGATGTATCAAGAACCCCGGTTGATGTGACATTTAAGTTTTTGCGATTGATAATTCTTGAAGCCTTGCCACAAGTCACATACACAATAGAGGATTCGTTCTCAATATGGAGATCTGAGATTGTGAATCTATCTTCAGTTTTCCACTCTTCGACTTGGGACCCATTGATCTTGAAGATCTCATTCTTAGAAGACACAGCAAAAATAACACTATTAAGAACCTTTAACAGTGTAATGGGGTTGTTTGTGACCTTGATAAAGTCTCTTTCTTCAACTTCTGTAACTTCAATGGTTCTTATATGTCCCGAGGCCAAGCCTTCAACTAGCAACATGTCAGAGTCTGCTGCAAGCCAAGCAAGACTGTGTGCCTTTTCCTGATCAAACTGTGATTGTGTAGTGATGGTATTCTTGGTGGTACAATCTCTCCATACGGCACCATCTTTTATCACGCATACACTGTGATAACTTGTAAGAAGAGCAAGATAACACACACTGTTGTGCATCGGTGACCACTCCATCTTGGTGAGGGTCTGAGTAGCACTTGTAAACAGTGTCCCTGTGCGCTCATCCACCATTTCGGCATTGAATAACGTGGTATCTGGGAACTTTTCAACATCCACTTTCTCCATTACGAAGAGATCAGTTGCAGTTTTGACCTTGTCTTTGACATACTTCGGTGTGAAAATAGTGAGTTGGCCCGTGGTGTTGATGGCAAGGGAGCCATCAGTCGCCCAGCGCAAAGAGTCAACAAACGAGTTCAGTTCAACTCTTGCGATGGATAAATCAGATACCATAATCGTAATAGAAAGTCTTGGTGAACTTGAACGGTATGTGCGCCTTTGTCTTAGTTTGTTGTTAAGGTGTTGAGACGCGTCTAGTGTGGTTCCCTCCAGAGGCTGCTAGCGCAAAAGTAAACAAATGTATGGTGGTGTCTGGGTGTTTGTTCCGATTATATCCCACCCGCACATTAGGGCTTGATAAAATACGTTTTGGAGCTTTGAAGAGATTTCAAGGTGTCTATGCTGTTCTTTTGACTGGGGCTAATAGATGGGTCAAGTTTCAAGTCTTGAATCGTTTGTTTAAGTAGATTTAAGTACAATCAAAGTCAAAATTCTTGATTCTCGGCCAAAAAGAGCATCTCTGTTCTTCAAACCTTAAAATTTTTTGGAGGTACATACTTCAAGAGTCGTCAAAAACTCCGAATTTCGACTAAAAAATTAATTCATTGTTTTCCCAGAGTTTTAAAGTATCTATACCCGACTTTTCAACCCCACAAGATCAGATCTGCTTTGTTGAGTCATGTTTAATCAGTCTCAGAGCGTATCTGCAGCTAATTATGTGTCACCTCACAGTGGCCGTACCAATTTCGGTCGCGCGGCCTTATCGTGAGGTGATGACATTTCATTCGATCCAAACAAATCACCCTATTTGTCCTTGAAACAGGATAGAAAAGGGCGTCACTATCACCGGTTCTCTGTTAGGAATCCTCACTTCAAGTTTAGTGAAGTAAATCATTTCGTACGTCAGCTCATCATGTTGTTGAAACTCCCCGTTGAGGTCTTACTTCAGGTGACAGACCACCTCACACCATCGGATTTACGCTCCCTGTGCCAGATACAGGAGCTTTCAGCACTTTTCGTCTTTATAAGTGATCATGGAATCTCGGAGGAATCTACATACTTCAAACCACATCCGGATGTTAGATGCAAGCATCTCTTCCGTGACGAGATCTATATTGACACATCCAGGTATTACCTTATCGAAGTGAAGGGTGCACAGTCGCTTGTTGTCGCAGAGGACAAGACACAGCACACCAGACGCGTCATCTCAGTTTTGAATCAGATCGATGATTTTCAGCTGGACATTAAGACTATCTTGAAAGTCAAGGATCGTTCAAAGAAGTACGTTTTCAACAACTTCCCATACATGACAATGCGCAAGCTTGAGTTGGACCCCAAAATGGTGGAAGTTTACCAAACTCATAGCGTTTCTATGATCGATGCTTGTTCCATTGATGAGACTCTCAAGTTGAAGTTTAAAGATATTGAGAGCTTATTGATTTCAACATCACACGAGAGTGTCTTTGCCAATATTGATTTCCCCAGTGTGCCATCTCATTCTCTTACCATTTACTTCCCGAAGCATGAGCCTATGGATCTATGTATTGGTGAAGCTCAACATGCTCTATTGTTTGATTATGGAACTTTGAGAGAATGCGAGTTTCCAAAGCTTGAGAATCTCGAGCTCAGACCACAGAACTTTTCCTACGTGGAATCACTTAATGCACCAAAGTTGACAAAGTTGAAAGTGATCTGTGATACCATCGCACCAAGAGTTGATTCGTTCAATGCACCGGTTTTGAACTCTTTGACCATCTTTGAACAAACCCTCTTTGGCGCTGAACAGGAAAGAGAGATCATCATGGCTGATCAGTACGGTACTGATAGTGACACATTGTTTACGAACCCAGCTCTTTGGAAGAGCCTCAAGTTCCTTTCACTAAGCATCAACTCTGGAAGACTCTTCAGCTATACTCAATACGCTACCAGCTTAGAAGAAATGGAGGTTACAGTGAATTCCCCACTCTCTGGTCTCACCACTGAGAGACTTGAGTTCCCAAACTTGAAGAAGCTCAAGTTGACAATCGCTTCAGGCAGCAGAAGTTCCATTCCTGTTTTCAACATCCCAAGCCTTGAAGCACTCCATATCAAGGGTGATGAAATGATGAATACGATCCAGAGAAACATGATTCTTGATAAGCGTCATCCAAACTTGAAATCACTCACGTTGGATCACTTCGCCTTGGATTCCGTGAAGTCCGTCCTTGGATTCTGTAACTTCGAGAAACTTACAGATCTCAAGTTGTTGTACATTGCACTATCACCAGATGACTGTATCCATGGACTCAGATCAGAAGCCAGTTTCCCTAATGTGTCACATATGGAACTTAACTGTGGTGTTGGTGACTCCAACTTACTCATGGTCAAGATGAACACTCCAAAGTTGAAAGAGATCATCTGTAAAGTTGAAGGCACAGCAAGAGACAATCTTGACCTTGATCAGATTGTCAATATCAACCCCTGGGGAGAGTTCCAGACGAACCAGCGTACGATGTTGTGGATTGCAAATTATATCACACTTGACACTATCATCATCAGTGGTGTTACGGAGTTGCATCTTAACAATACACCATCTGTCGATGAGATTTATCATGGCGGTTCTGCTGATTTGGAGAAACTTGATTGTGATGGTTCAGTTCAACATTTACACACTTTGGTTTACAAGAATAGAAGTCCAGCAAAGCCAATTCAGAGTGTGGTTTGTCCATGCCCTGGATTGGTGAGACGTGTGCTTCAGAGTTCTGTGCATCCTCGCTCTGGAGCGTTTACCTATTGAATTTATCTTTTTTGGGGCGTTGTTATGGTTGGACTATGGAACTAGATTATGGCTTGGTTATTAATTGAACAAATAGACTTTGTATTAGAAACATGACGAGGATATGTGTAGCGTCATGAATGATGAGAAGAAAAAAGGTTGACAGACATGAAGGAGAATACAAGACTTTGTAGGATGGTCAGATGGGGCTTAACCTCTGAGGAACATGTACCAAATGATGAACACGAAGAAGAGGCCCACGCCGACAACTGGGGCATATTGCTTTATGAGAAGATCAAAGTTGATCTTGCGTGCCGCTTTTCTGTACTTTTTAGACTCCATTCTGATGTTACTTGAGACTTCACTCATCTTATCCAAACTATCACCTCTGTAGAGCAAGTCCTCAATGTTCTTATGCAGCACGGATTTCACATCCGCAAGTTCACTATTGATCTTGTCAAGGTTCGATTGCGCTCTCTCATCCTGGTAAATCTTCTTGGTCTTTTGCATGTAGTTATCGAAACTGACATATGCGTAAGGTCTCACATCAGGTCTCATTGCATCGTTTCCATGAGAGTTGAGGAACTCCTGAGAAATCTCCTTCAAATATGAAAATGCAAGCTTGCGAGGGTATGACTTGTCACATACGACGAAGTAAACGATGGATTGTTCGATGAGATAGTGGATTTGATAGTCGCCAGACTCAATCGACGCACGAAGTTCAGAGTTGGGCGTGATACGACTGACGATAAGCTTCACTCTCTTCTTCTGGTCGACGAGAGCAGCATCGCTGTCTTCATCAACGGATCCTGAGAGTGGGACACCTGGTATAAAGTGTTAGTCCTATGAGTCCTTTCGCTAAGAGCGCGCTGTCCTGTTGTTTCATGTGACTTCGTGATTGAGAAGGCGCCCTATCCTGTAAGAAGAGGAGACACAACATACCGTCGTTTCTGAAGATTAAAGTGGATTTGATCATTGTGTTTGTTCAATTGTAAAGTTGTACTGCTACTGCGGTTTCATATCTGGCTCTCAAAACAACACCGCTGTCAAAAGTTCTAAGCGCGCGCTTCGATCGAGGTACATATAAACCCGGACACCACTGCCCCTACATTGTTTCGATCTTGCCAGCACTGTTTTCCCTCATTAGGAGATAAGAGCCCCCCGTGATTTCCGGCTTACGAGAGTCTGTGTGATAACGATGTGGAAATTGTGGACAATTGGCCTCTTTGTTTACACCGTGCTAGTCATGCGTGTATGCTTTATGGTGCCGTGCTTCTCATTGTACAAGAACGTGGCATCCTCTACAAAGTTTGAAAGAAAGTCATTGATGGTCCTCTTAGGATCAGGCGGACACACTGGAGAGATGCTCCGTATGCTATCAACTGTGAAAACACTCAAAGACCTAAGGAAAATCACATTTGTTGTGTCATCAGGGGATAGCTCATCAGTAACACTGTTGGAGAAGTTTGCGGAGAAGAATGGCCTTCCTCAGAGCAAATACGTCATTTTAGTACTGCCCCGTGCAAGAAGTGTCGGAGAAGGACTATTGTCATCTGTCAAGTCCACAATTATCTCTACGGTATCGACATTCCTCCAACTGTCAAGACAGGGCCACCGCATCGGTCATCCTGATATCTTCATGACCAATGGACCAGGAACATCCGTCCCACTCTGCCTATTCTTCACAACCTGGAACTTCCTCGGAGAAAGCAACACAAGAATATTCTACATTGAGTCCCTTGCACGTGTAAAGAATCTCAGTCTGTCTGGAACACTGTGCCGTCCTTTGGCTCATCGGTTCCTTGTGCAATGGCCGGGACTCGCTGAGAAGACCCATACGGAGTTCCACGGCATCCTCGTATGATACCTGATACTCCGAAATGGCACTGAAGCCTGTCACGTGACCCAACGCTGTGTTATGTCATTATATCGGAGTCAAATTCCTTTAAAAGCGGCCGTTTCTCTCAATGCGGAGATTTGTGCGCCTTGCCCTGCTGATGGCGATACCTTTTGTTGGCGTTCGGCGAGAATTCCCGGATATTGTCAGCGGGGTTCGGGGACACTTGCCGCTTTTTGTAAAGGGAAGACGCATCTCATCAACTCCCATCAGAAGTATTTAAACCGAAGAGCTGCTCCCCCGCCTCTGTTGCCATTGAATATACAACTGTCTTCGTATCAACACCTAACAAATGTCACAAACCACTACACTCACACCAGCCGCCACACTAAAACTCAACCTTAAGCCTGAAGAGAAGGAACTGAGACAGGTTGATAAGGCCCTTCCAGAAAGAGGAGTTCATAACATTGCATCGGGCCAGTATCCTTATCGCTTCAAGAGACCAACATTCACAGACAAGTACGAGGAGCGCGAGTGGATTAAGACCCACTTGGCTGGTGCCTTTAGAGTCTTTGGAAGAAAGGGATATACCGAGGGTTCAGCCGGTCACATCTCCGTCAGAGATCCAGTCGACAGAGAGACCTTCTGGATCAACCCATTGGGTAGACACTTCTCCCTCATGCGTGCATCGGATCTTGTCCATGTTGACAAGGACGGTAATGTCATTGGTGGAAACAAAGCTGCCGTGAACGCTGCTGGTTTCAAGATCCATTCAGAATTGCACAAGGCTCGTCCTGACGTTAACGCCGCCTGCCATACACACTCCGTTTGGGGAAAGGCTTACTCCGCTTTTGGTAAGCCATTGGAGATGATTAACCAGGACGTTTGCGTTTTCTATAAGGCACATACTGTTTACCAAGACTTTGGTGGTGTTGTTCTTGAGGCTGAAGAAGGAAAGAGATTGGCTGCTGCCCTTGGTGACGGTAAGGGAATTATCCTTCTTAACCACGGTCTCTTGACTGTTGGTGAGACTGTTGACGAGGCTGCTTATCTCTTCACTCTCATGGAGAGATCTTGTGAGGTTCAGATGAAGTGCGATGCCATCGACTCCAAGTTCCCAAAAACCTACGTTGGAGATGAGGAGGCTGCATACACTTATCACATGACTTCTGACCCAGAGTCCTTGTACGCAGACTTCCAACCAGACCTTGAATATGAGATCGAAATGTCTGATGGAGCTTGGATGAAGTAAGTTATTGACAAACACAGAAACATTATTTAAGTACCTCTAATTCTGATGACCGGATCATTCCTTTTTAGCCCGCAGTTGTAAGCCTTTGATTTTTGTGTCAACCAGTAACGCCAGGAGATAAGAGCCCATCTTGCCTGAGAACAGCCTAACTCCCCCCACACACAACACACAGCACACGATTAGAGATGATACGATTACCACTACAGAGATCCACTGTAGATATCTTTTCCAACTGTTCATACACAGTGAACTTGGCTAACAATACACCTATCAATATTAATGCCACTTCATTGATTCAACTACCCAGATCCATCCTCCTGTACATTATTGAGCTTCTTCTCCATTCCTCCTCCAATGTTTCACCATTGATCACTTGTTGCAAGAGATTGTACTACATGTTCTCATACACCACAGAGACCCTGGTTGTCGAGGAGCTTATAGATTTCCAATGGTGGATAAGATCTACTCTACTGAGGTCACAGTTTCTTGAAGACCAACCAACACTAAGAACTATGCAATCATTATTGATAAGATCCAGAATTCCACAAATGGGTAATGCTACTCTCGATGACCTCATAGAGTTTTCACTGATCATAAGCATGCTTCCAACATTCTTCCAGGGGGCAATATATTTGAAGACATTAACTCTTGATTTCAACTCTCCTATTGTAATGATGACACTGTTAAGAGTTCTACCTCCAAGACTTGAAAACTTGAATTTACGACTTGACATGTATGATGGAAATCTTCATCTTGATGAACGTATGAGAGATTCTTCTTTGTTCCAGCCATACCCTGATCGTCCATCATCACTCAAGCAGTTTGAGTTCAAAGCTACTCGAGGCGCACCTCTTTTCCTTGATGTTGAGAAAATGTTTGATCTATTTGCAAGAATTCTGCAAGGACAAGCTGCTAGTCCTACTGATGCTCTTTTCAACTTGTTTAGTGTTGAGAGGGCTAGGAAAAACAAGTTCACTTGCTTGATCATTGGCGACTTGGTCTATGGAATTTTGTTAAAGCACAGAGAGACTCTCGAAAGAATTTGCTTTGAAGGGATTGATATGGATCTCATCTTTCGAAATAATAGCAGACCATTCCAATTACCAAAGCTCAAGTTATTGGAGTTTGATTCCACTTCTGACAAGAACTGGCATACTTGGTTTTACCAATTCGAGGTAGAGAATGCAAACAACAATGGGTTCAAAGGTTTAACAACCCCCGTTTTGGTCTACAAATACTGGATATATGAAGATCACAGAAACTTTCCAACCCACTTTCTTTACATGAAGCACGTTTCTGAAGGTATCCCACAGCATTACGAACCATTCAAGGAGTTCCCCGAGATGTGGACTTGGCCGTATACTCCTGGAAATCTATCATTCTGGATCTCCTTATATGAGGAATTGGAAATCCCTTTCTTATTTGGCAAATGAAAGTATTAACTGACCGACTATATGTGAAATTAGTAGTATTGGAGCTCAGACCCGAGGCTCTGAGAATTTGCGGTTTTGTGGCGGCCTCCATTGAATGGCCGATCAAGAATATCTACCCCCCCCCCACACACACACACACACACACACACCCTTTTTTTGTTGAAGCACAAACTGTTTAAACGTCACCATCAATAATGGAAGCCCCACTTACTATTTTGGACCTCCCTCATGAGTTGCTCCTTCGCATTTTCCACAAGTTATGGAGAGACAATTTCCCTATCATCCCATTCATCACATGCTGCAAGCACATGTATTTCGAATTCAAACACTTGATCTACCGGTTGTATGCGGTTGAGTTTAGGGAATACAGCAATGCTATCAGGGTTGCAGAGTTGAATGAAAATCAAAAAGAATTTCGGCGAGTTCCAGGTCCCATTATTGACTGTATTCTGGCGAGGGTAAAGTCTGAGATTGGTGTGAGAAGCATCCCGCATGAGCAGTGTCTATCCACAACACTTCCTGGGATCTTTGCTTATACAACGAGGCTTCGAGTTTTGACGGTCAATTGTAACACACTTGGGTTGTTTGTTTCATTGATAACTAATTTGCCTGTATCTCTCGAGTTTCTTCATATTGAGTTCACCTGTTCTAAATCCAGAAGCACCCGATTCAGGTGTCCAGAACCGCCGTCACTGCGTTATCCAGAGACGTTGAGGAACCTCAAGGTGGTTTGCCACAAGTTAGATGGCTGTCGAAATATGTTCAAGCCCCTCAGGCATGGATTCAACCCCAACCAGATACTTGAGGAAAACATCCACACTCAGCTTACAAGACAGGCAAGATGGGGAAGATTTCACCGTTGGGGATTACGAAGAACCAAACCAAAAGTTCCTGAAATCATTGGGGCATTGATTTACAATCTCGCTTTTGCATCACGGAACAGTATCTTGAAGTTTCATTTGAGTAACTTTGACTTTGCATGGGTCTTTACTCAGGATTCGCCTCCGTTTGAAATGCCGGCTTTGAGGTTGTTGATGGGAGAAGTGGGCCTACTTCACTGGTGTGCCTTATGGCTCCCAAAGTTCCAGGTAGCAAACTTTAAAGAAGGTCATCCAAAAAAATATGAAGGAATCAGAGTACCTGTCATTGTGTTGGAGGACAGAATTGGAAATGCTATCCTTGTCAAGGCTATTGACCAAGTCTACGTGTATGAGCCTGGGAGAGAATCTATATTGAGTCATTTCCGCAGGTTTAATTTGAATCTGGTAGAAACATTGCATTACAAACTTGGCCTTTATTATCTGTGAATATACGTATTCACCCTTGTACTGGCTCTTAAGCCTTCTATATGAGCTCGACAATTTGGGTGACGGAACCGGAGTTCCGCGTTTGTGTCAAATCGGGCTTATAACAGAGACAGAACGCGACACATCTACACAGGAGAATTCAATGCATCTGAGAATCATGATTACTATAGACAGTGACATAAATGAATATTGCAGGTCAAGACCGTTTCCCTGGCTCCAAAGAAGAGTTCAAGCTTATCACCTTCTTGGACACTAGGCCCTCCAAGACACATCCTGGTTCTCCACTACCTTCCCCTGCTCCAGCAATTTGGCCGCCCAATCAAACGTCATCCAAAGGTACCAGTACCACACCGGCACCCTTATCTCTCAATCATACAAACTTCAACCAATCAAATCCAGAGTTTACCCCCTTGAGACCAGCACCTCTCAAACCTTCAGTTCAAGCAAGCAGCATCTCTCCCTTTCCGCTTGTCCTGGATCCAGAGATAGATTCCTTCGAAGATTTGACTATTAAGGATACTCTACCAGATCAACAAGATAGGAAAGCCAGTGATCCAGAAGTCTGGATCAGAACTCCCAGTTGTTTCACCAAATTCAGTGTGTTTCTCAACGAGCAAACTTACTCAACAATCTTCAGAATCGGCCCAGATGTCACTGAAAGAATCCTAAGGTTTGTCATACGTCCCCGCTCTCGAGAGTCCTTCTTCCATATCTTGAACTTTTGTTTGACGTGCAAGCTACTGTACAGAGATTACCACCCTATGCTCACTTTGACAAGGGCGTTCCGACTTTGTGAGACCAAACACGTGAGGTTTCCATCCCCATACACTGGTGTGGAGTTATCTGGCTTCAAGCTCTTCAAGGAAAGTCATTCTCTCAGGGCAAAACTTCCCCTGCTTTTGATTTTCTCCTACTTTGATGTCCCAACGATCAGGCAGTCCAAACCAGTTCCAGTCCTCATGGAAATAGCACCATTGCTCCTTGAATGTATCAGTTTAACTGTGCTCCAAATCAAAGTCAATTCCCTCAAGATGTTCTTTTCAATGTACCGGAATCTACCCGAAAGATTGCTGTATTTGAGTGTTAAACTTACCATGACTGACAAGGATGAGTTGATGGTGGTTAAGACTGAGGACTTGGGGACTCAGGGATCCAGAGCAGCAAAGTTGAAGTATTTCTGTTTTGAGTCCACGCATGAGTGGAAGAGTTCAAGCTGGAAGTTGCTTTACGAAAAGTCATTGCGTTTGACGTTTTTAGGCTGGAGAAAGAGACTTCACCACGGGCAAAAAAGAAGAGAGGAGTCAGCGATAGATGAGGGAGAAAAATTGGTTGGACAAGTTGTACTCAGTATCATGGATGCAGCCTCAGAGTCACTTTTATGTGTACAGTTTACTCGGTTTGATGTGGCAATTCCATTGTTCAGCTCTGGGCTTGCACTCAGTGTTTTGGGAAAGTTAAGGGTCTTTGAGTTTGATTCAACCTCTAAGGAGCTTTACACGACCTGGTTGCAATACTTTGTCGATAATCACCTTTCTCATGAACCATTCAAGACTGATGGATTTTCTCCAATGCTTATTTATCACAATAGGATGGACGAATGTTACAATGTCTTCACACTTGAAAAAGGTCGGAAAGAAGTCCCTGAAGTTGATCAGTGGAACACCTGCAAGTTGAGTCGGAAGGAGTTTAGGGTGTTGATCCAAGAGGTTTAGGAGATTCGGGCATTCTGAAGAGTGTCATACATTATCGTTCTTTCCACCAAGCAAAGTTCATTCGTCATCATCGTTCTTCTTTTTCTTTCTGGACTCATTCAGATGTCTTAATTCCTCCATATTGTATGCAACTTGAGTAGAACTCGTAGTTAACTGATCCATTTCATCGAGATGTCTCTTCTTTGGCTTGTTCTGGATGACTTTAAGGGCACCGTTTTTGGATGCTTGGGGATCGAACAAGATGGAAAGGGAACCTGAAGTTGTTCCCACTGCAATTTGGTTAATCTTGTGGTTCCAATCCAATGCTGTTACTTCAGAATTGAAGTCGAGAGTTGTGATATCCATGAGATCAGATTTATCGAGAACGTGTAGTTTGGATCCTGATGAAGCGAGAATTTGCGAATCATGGAAGTGTATCTGCGCTGTGGATGATGGGAAGTTAAGACGTTGGATGACTGGCGTAGAAAGATGGCGTGTGTCGTAGAGTTTTAAAGATGACTCATCACGAATGAGGATTAATTCTGGGGATGATTGTGAAGATGTTATTGATGTACACGATGACTCTGTTTCCAAGGTATGTGTTGGTCTGTTGAATGTGCTTGATGGATCCCAGAATGTGACTCTATTGGTGTTATCACTTGCAATGATATGTGCTGGTGTTGAAAGAACACTAGTAACTTTGACCTTTTTCCCCTTATTCTTGATAAAGTTCACTTTTTCCTGCTTGGCCTGTGAAGCATCCCATATTCTGAATGTTGAATCGTTGGAAGATGTGATGATCTTTGACTCATGTGTGAATTGACCATCTGTGATGATATCAGTGTGGCCCTTTGTTTGCTTCACATCATAGATATAACGGTCACCGCTTCTGAACTCGCTTACTGTTGCTCCTTCTGATGAGAGAAGTTTAAATGAGAGCTCGTTGGCAATGGCAAGAATCTGTTGTTGAGAATTTATGTCAAACTTTGTGATTTCATGGGTTTCGTATGGCTCAACGGATCGTAGGGGTAAGGTGTTCAGTGGATTCATAGCTTGAAACTCGTAGATATCAAGAGCACAGTCACGATTGGAGCTTATAAGTCTGTTACCGGAGTTTGAAAACTTGAGATAGTTGATATGCCTTGTTGGTGTTATTGGGAACTCATGCGATAGAGGTACACCTTCAAGCTCATCGTCATCATCATCATCACTATCGCTATCAGAATCGGAATTGTCGGATTTTGAAGGTGAATTCCTTAGGTACTTGGTGTAAATATCCTCTGAGGCATCTTTAGATTGGAAATCAGAAGGAAGTGACTCCATTTTTGTGATTACTTGCGCCCTTCCTCATAGTAAAGAGAGAGAGAGATCGTTCGCGCACTCGCCAAATTTCTTCCATAGAAGCATCTGGATCAAAACCGCCACATATCCTCGACACCTTCCTTCACTAACAACACAACACTCAAAGACCCAGACAATGGAGACACAGATTGAAGTCAAGAACCCAAAGCTTAAGCGTACACTCGAACGTTTCAAAGCAAAGATCAGTGAGGGCGATTTCTACGAAGCCCACCAGACATTGAGAACCATTGCAAACCGTAATGTCAGAACAAAGTCATACGGTGATGCCATTGATTTGCTCTATCATGCTGCACAGATCTTGCTGAAGACATCACAGCCTGCCACAGGTTCCGATTTGACAAGTTATTTGGTTGAAGTGTACGTGGAGAGTGAAACAAAAGTGAACAATGAATCCAGAGCCAAGTTGATTCAGTTGGTGGGTCTCTTCGATGCCGATGAACCTACTTTGAAGCAAGTAGGAATTGAGATAATCAATTGGTCCATTAAGTTTGGTGAGTATCCATATGGTGACCCAGAACTTCATCATGCTCTTGGTTCCAAGTTCGTTGAGAACTCCGCCTTAGCATACGACGCAGAGAAACACCTCATCTTGGGAACAAACGCAAGCGTATCGTTATACGTGAAACACATTTGGGAGTGGTACCTTCAAGATCCAGAACCAACAAATCTCAGACTTTACGTCTCAAGAGTGGTCATTAACTACTTACTCGTGTCTAACGTCAAGGCTGCTACTGAATCTCTCAACTCATTCATCTCCCACGTCAAGTCTGAAAGACCAGAGTTCACAAATTCCGAGCTTAAAGAAGGTGAATTCACTATCACAGTGTTTGACAACGTTCCAATGTTGGATCTGCTCCAATTGCTCCTCAATACAATCAGCAAAGGTGACCAAGCTTTGTTCAGAAGACTTGCGGCTCGTTACTCCCAGACTATTTCTGCAACTGGGCTTAGAGAGGCATTTGCAGTTATTGGTGAGCTTTATTTTGGTATTGTTGTGCCTAAGCAAGGAAACATGCTACAGGATCTCATGGGTGCCTTGATGGGTGGCAGTTCATAGTTGTGTGTTTTTGTAATTAAATGAGACGGATTGCTGAAGGTGTAATAATGAACCTTCAAGGATTATAAGCCTCAAATTAGATCTAGTACGCTCATTTCTCAATGCTGGACTCTTCAAGCGCCTTGGCCAATTCAGGTCTATTGTGTGACAAGAGTTCATCATGAGCATCTTTGAAAGTAAACCAACGCCTACTTCTCTCTTTGCATTCAGGATAAACCTCGTGCTCTTGCTGAACATACATCTCAAAGAAATGGAACTCACTGCGTGGTGGAACTTTCATGACGCCAGTTTTGACGTATTCGTCGTTATCGATCTTCGTACCCCACTGCTTAGGAGGGCGCATGTCATGAACGACAGGCAGCTTACATATAATTTCTCCAGTGACACCAGCTTCTTCCCAGCACTCACGAATTGCTGCCCGTGAATACTCTAGTTCATCCTTCTCGATTCCACCTTTAGGGAGAACCCACTTGTTAGGTTTGGCCGACGAACTCACGAGAAGCACGTGTGTCTTAGAGCTGTTAAGACAGACACATCCAGCAACGAGACGGGCGCCTGTTTCCTCACTGAAAAGTTGGTTTTCACGTCCCACACGTGCACTGTCAGCATATACGATATTTGAAGGCTGTTCCATCTTGACAATTGGACAGTTTAGTGTGAGCACCATACACCAAATGCAGTTGAGAGGGAAATTGGGACCGTGGAGGATGACCTTCATTTTATCCGTGGTGTCCGGATGTTCCCAGCATTCTGGGACGTGGCTCCCCAAAGTTCCCAACAAACAAACCAAAACATTGCCCCCGATGACCACTCGAACACCATCAAAATCACAGGATTGACAAAATGGACTTGAACGTGTCTGTGCAGGTCATCAACGAGGACAAGATCTTTCAGTATGTGCAATTCTCAACACAGCGGCTACCATCCGCCGTGGCTTGCTCTGGTGACTCCCGCAAAGGTACCGTCATGAGCGCGCGCTAATTAAACGGGCACACTAACCAATAACAGACGGGATGAGGTCAACAGATACTTGAAGAGTGTCGTCAAGACTGACCTCGGTGTTGACTACCATGTGATCTCTGTGTTTGGTTCGCAGTCCACCGGTAAGTCGACCTTGTTGAACAAGCTCTTCCATACTCAGTTCGATGTCATGAACGAGACCCAGAGACAACAGACCACTAAGGGCATCTGGCTCGGCTACTCACCAAAGATCGAGTCAAACGAAACTCCCGCAGAGAGGGAACACGTCTTCGTTATGGATGTCGAGGGTTCTGATGGTAGAGAGAGAGGTGAGGATCAAGACTTCGAACGTAAGGCCGCCTTATTCGCTCTTTCCACCTCAGAAGTGTTGATCGTTAACCTTTGGGAACACCAAGTCGGCCTATACCAGGGCGCCAACATGGGACTACTCAAGACTGTCTTTGAAGTCAACTTGGCCCTCTTTGGCGATAAGGAGCACAAAGTTCTCTTGCTGTTTGTCATTAGAGATCATGTTGGTACTACCCCACTTTCCAACTTGTCTAACACCTTGACCGAGGATTTGAACAAGATGTGGGCAAGTATATCCAAGCCAAAAAACGTTAAGGAGGATGTTAAATTGTCCGACTACTTTGATTTGGAATTTACAGGTTTGCCACACAAGGCCTTGCAGCCAGATCAATTTGATGAAGGCGTTAAGAGCCTCGGTGACAGATTCTCAGATAAGACAAAAGACGAGTATTTGTTCAAGAAAAACTACAAGCAGAATTTCCCAATTGATGGATGGACATTGTATGCTGAAAACTGTTGGGATCAAATCCAATCTAACAAGGACCTTGATTTGCCAACTCAACAGATTTTGGTTGCCAGATTCAGATGTGACGAAATTGTCAAGGAGGCACTCGAGGCATTTGCACAGAGATACGATGAACTTTTCACCGGAGTTAACTTGTCGATGACATCGGGTGAGTCCTTGGCTGATAACTTCAAAGAGCTCCGTGAACTATCATTCAGCGCATACGATTCACAAGCAGGACACTACAACAAGGCCGTCTACCTTTCCAAGAGAGAGACATTATCCAATGATGTTATTACCAAGCTCCAGAGTGTTTACCAGGACTTCCTTAAAGAGTTGAAGAAGAGCACTCTACTCATTTTCAATAAGACCTTCACCGATAAGACTAACAAGAAGTCCTTCTTTGAAAAGTCCGTTGAGGCCAAACAAATTGCATTCGAAAATTTCAACAAACAAACAGAACCATTGCATACTCTGGATGCTGAGGCATTCAACCACACATCCGACCTTGAGGAATTGACCTCTCTCCTTGATGAGGAGTTGGCTAAGGCAAGACAGCAAGAGGTGGAGAGCTTGGTTACACGTACAGTGAAGAAGCTCTCTCCACTTATCAAGAACCAGACAATCGAGTTCTTTGCAACTCCAGAGGAGGAAATGTGGGACAAGATTCTTTCAAACTTCAAGCAATTGTTGAATGGAGCTTTAGATAAGTTCAAAGTTGAGGATGGCTCTTATGATTTCAAGTTGGGTTCCACATCTGAAGATGATAACGATATCATTGCCACCAAGATTGGTAAGGCATGCTGGACTTCCTTCGACCAGTTCATACATGAATATCTCAGACCAGACAATGTTGTCACTGTCTTGAGACGTGAGTTTGAGGATGCATTCACTTACGATTCCAACAACATTCCACGCGTGTGGAAGAACGAGTTGGAAATTTCAAATGCATACAAGGGGGCTACAGAGTACGCTTTGAAATCATTACCATTGTTCGCTTTGGCCAAACTCTCTAATGATTCCGAAATTCTCCCAGACTATCCAATCTATGAAGATGAGGAGACCGATGATGAAGATGCTGAGCCACACAGATTTGCCCATATCTTGACTTCACCGGAGCAAAACAAGGTGAAGAAGGAGTTCTTGAAACAGGCTGAGATTGCATACCGTGATGCTAGCCGCTCAATTGTGTCTAATATCTCCAAAATTCCACCATTCATGTACATACTCTTGATTGTTCTTGGTTGGAATGAGTTCATGGCTATCCTTCGCAACCCACTTTACTTGGTAATGACTATCCTAGCTGGAACAGCATTCTTCTTTGTTAACACACTTAACTTGTGGGGACCTTTGGACATCGCTACGCAGGCTGCGCTCAGACAAGGCAAGGACTATTTGGCATCCGTGCTGCTTGATGATCGCCATCGCAGCGCCCCAATCAGAACTTCGCCAGTGAAGACAGAGGAGTACGAGATGGATGATCTTTCTGAGAAGAAGCCATACAAGGAGGAATAATCCAATTGCTTCAGTTTAATGATAAAACCATCAGTTTCTTGAACACTTTCTTAGTTGCCTCAATAGTAGATCGCACGCATGTTGCCCCTACCGTGCATAGTTTTCGCGAAAATACTTACCCAACTTTGACACATACCAGCCCCCTCCACCTGCGTGTTTACCAAACACTGAGACAACCAGCCTCCCGCACTCTGGATCACTCTGAGATCAGAAAACCCTAGAGAACCCGCCATTTTTCCACATCAACCAAACACTCATGCGAACATACCGAATCCACACGAGCCAGCGGAACCTGCACACGCCCCCCACGCCAACATCAATCGAGATCCCTCTCCCAGACGACAAGACAACACGAACAATGAACCTTCCACGTCAATGGTCCGTTCTCAACTTCGAGAACACAGAGAAAGCCTTTTATTTCGGAGTACACTACACAACCCCTGACCTGGATCACCTTGGTCCAGAAACATTCCACTACAGCATCTACATTACCGACTACTACTACACATGGCTCTGTGACATTGACGAGCAGAAGCTTAAGGCACAGGCCATCACTCGAGGAATTGATATTTCACAAGTCGGAAGAGTGTATGAGATTCTTACTGATTGCTTCAAGAATCTTTTCCAAGGTGATGAATTCGCCCTTACACTCGAACAGAGTAAGTATGATCACGGTGTTCCTCTTGATCTTAAGATCAAGATGAGCAAGACAATTGAAAGTCTTCCACTTCCATTCATATGGGACTTTGAACTAGGAAGATTACCTGATTCCAGTACCATTTCTATCTTCAGAAACTTGGACTTCTACAACATCACAGTTATTTACGCCATGTTGGATTACATTGGTGCTTTGAGAAAAGAGATTGAAGGAAGAGATAACATCATTCGCATTTCCAAGGAGAACATGGATGCTGAGACTGCAAAGATTCTCGATAGTGGTTCACACAGCAGATTTGCTAAGAAGTTTGACACAGAGAAGTTTGATAACGAATGGGCAACGAAGAACTTGGCTTCTTTCCAAGGTAAGGACATCTGGGATGACTTCCTGCCTGGAATCAATTCCAGTAATCATCACATTTTTGGCTCCAAGTTCACTGATAAGAACGTGACTACTGCTCTTCGCAGAAAGAGATCCAATGATTACGACGATGATGACTCACCAGATTCTTCAAGATTGATTGGATCTCCTACCAAGAGAGCCAGACCAAACGTTGAAGAACTTTCTGGAGAACTCAAGGATGAACTAAAGTTGAACCCTGATGATCACACAACTTCATCTGTGTCAGATCGCAACATCAAATCCGGATCTTCTTCACCAAAGACATCTCCAAAATCAGCATCGGGAACACCAAGTCCTAAAAAAGAGAAGAAACGAGGTCACTCTACCTTCGGAGTGAGCCAGAAGAGAAAGGCACACCAGACAAAGTACAGTCCCATCAAGGCACCAAGAATCTAGTTGATCTAGAGACTTCTCATACCCTGACCCTATACATGACAACATTTGCATATTAACGAAAGTTACGTTCTACGACCTTTTTCTATACCAAAAAATGCATGCTTCATGATCTCATTTTAATAACTAGCTTCAGCAAATCCCCTCCATCTCATTATTATCTGTTCCAATGCATCATTCTGCTTGTCATCCTGCTTTATGTATAAAGCTTGAAGTACATTACTCCAATAGTCCACAAAATCCTTGAGTTCATACTCTGTGGTTGGCACTCTAATAAACTTTGGCGTCTTTCGACCTCGTGCTGGGAATGCTTTGAAGCTCGAGTGTTGGAAGTACTCAGTGAACACAGAAACCCAGTATTTGATCAATATATTAGCAGCGTCAGTGAGTGTAATGACCCTGGATTTATCATAACCAATGAGTTCCATATCATCCTCGTACTCATCCCACATGCACTTGTCAATCGCACCAAGCACTAGCTTTTGAACTTCGGAATAAACTTGCTGGGAAGCCTGAGAGAATGTAAGACCATTGGACATCAAATGAGGGGTCTGTGATGGTTGATAGTGTTTGATAGGGGATTGTGATCTTGATGGAGGTAAGGATGGTGGGCGGGATGAAGCTCGAGAGGACATGCGAGAGGACATTCGAGAGGGTGAAGGAAGTCGTGATGCCATTGGAGAAGGAGGTGGAATATATGTGTCTTGAAGAACCATATCTTCATCAGCAGGTTCAAGATCTGGAGTAACACGTACCTCATAACCCTCCTCAACAGGTCTCGATAAGTTCTCCTTAAACGACATATCTGCAATCAACTCAGCAGTCATGTCTGACCTGTATGACACCGTTGGAATCTCATGTGTTAAGGCTTTCATGCAAAGATTCTTGTCATTAGATAGCAAAATAACAAGTGAATACTCTTTTTCCTTCAAGTACAGACAGCAATCAAGGATAGAGTCATCTTTCAGCGCGGTATGATCAAGCTTCTCCCTCAGCTTTTGACCACGAACAGAAGGATCCATGTTTGCAAGTTTTGAATAGGTCCAGTCATTTGCCCAACGAGCAAGATGACCAACAGTAACACCATCAACTGACTCGTCATTGGATTTCCTTGACTCCTTAAGTCCGTCAAGCTCCTTAATGACAGTAACAGGAATCACAATTCTATGGTGATATGATGCATGTAGCTTGGAGAGTTGATCAACTATGTCCAAATGCGAGATCATAAAGTTGGTATCCACAACCATATATGTCTCTCGTGATAATTTTGGTTGGACTGGAATATTGGAAAGATCTTCTTCAAAATTGAACGAGGGAATGTGTTGTATGAATTGCTCATCTTTCTCTCGTTTGTCCGTGACGTAGTCTGTGATGATCTGAACCTCTTCTTCGGTATCCATTCCAACCATAGGAATATCTCCCTCAGAATCACCAATTTCTTTGTCAGATGGTGAATGAGCAAACTTGGATGATATAGGTGAGGAAACATGATGTTTTTCATGGCTTAATGCATCGTGAACTCTCTCTTCGATCTTAAGCGCACCAACAGGTCTGTTCCTTCTGGGAGTCCCTATTGTGATGGTACGTCGCTGATCTTGATCACTGAGTCCATTACTGGAATACTTCGAGGGCAGTTCACCCATTTACGAGTACGCTGAATGCTTAACAATGGATCTTAGTGTTCTTACCAGTGCATACAATTAACGGCATCCTTTGCCCCTCCGCTTTTTGTTTACCTCTCGGCCTTCGGAAATTGAAAATGTCCATATAAGGAATATTACCCGATTTGGATGAGAAGGGCAATTAATTACTAACTACGGTGATGCAATTCATCAAGAAAACATGATCATTACGTGCAAGTACAAAACCCAATTAAAACCCCAAATATAAAAATATGTGTGTGCGTATGCTTGTGTGCATGTTCAGCGGACTTTTGTGTGTTTGACTTGTCTTAACTCAAGTCAGTGTTGGTGAACAAGGCAAAAGGCAAAACGTGGAAAGAGAAAAAACAATAGAACAAAACCCATTCAATAAATCATCAAACTTTTTTTACAATAGTGTCAGATAATTTATTTCTTGGACTTCTTCTCAGCCTTCTTCTCCTTCTCAGCCTGCTCCTTCAACACTCTCTTGACGATCTTCTGCTCCTCAATCAAGAAGGCTCTAGTGATTCTCTCCTTGACACAGTTGGCACATCTGGAACCACCGTAAGCTCTGGAGACGGTCTTGTGGGTCTTAGAAACCTGAGCGTACTCTCTTGGTCTCAAAGAGGAGACACCTGGCAAAGCGATACCACAGTCACCACACTTTGGTCTGGAACCGGTCTTCTTGACGTGCTGGGCACGGAGAACACCACCCGGTGTCTTAACGACTTTGATCTTGTTAGATCTGGTGTTGTATGGGTTTCTTCTTCTGTATGTAACTCTCTGAGCCATTGTGGAGGGTATTGTTTGGAAAGTTGAACTCTCCGTTAAGCTGTCAATAGTCCTTCAAGCGCCATTCTTCAACCACTTTTCCTGTACACTTTTTCAGCCTTCGCGAACCGAGGAGCCAATTTTTCGGTTTGCGCACTCTATGGCGACGCTCCAAGATATCGTGGTGTACGGATGAATTTCCTTTTCCGGATCTTGTGACTGCTAAATTCGCGGGTACTCCACACTTAGCTACAGCTTGCCATGATGAATCAACCATAGTTAAGGGTGATCTCTGTAAGGAGAATAGACTCAAATAACAGATTAAACAAACGTACATTCAATCAATTCACCATCTTTTGTATGTTTCATAAAAATTAAGCAGCAAAAATGACCAAAGAGTATATTTGTGGGGACTCTTAACGGAGTCTTCTAGCCTCACGCTCAGACTCCATCAAGGAGAGGATGTCGTTCTCTCTGACTGGGCCCTGTAGTAATTTGTTAGTACATTTCTCTTAATTAATTCTTGATACCTGAAATATGGGAACATACCTTAACGTTTCTGACGATGGTTCTGGAAGAGTCGTCCAAGAACTCAACTCTGACCTGGGTGACACCACCACGGGAACCGGTTCTACCGAGAACTTTCTTAACTCTAGCAAGGGTAACTTGGGTCTTTGTGTCCTGTAAGAATAGTTAGTTAGCTGTGCTTGGTGCTGTTTGTCGTTGCGTTTGAGAGATGAGATGTTTAACTGCTTGGTGGTTGAAGCTTCCTTCGATTATTCTTTTAATGTTTGACCATCTGCCTGTGCAAAACGATTTGGACCTTTTGGTTGTGTAATATTATAGGGTCAGCTTCTGTGCTGAAGTATTCTGCTGGTGTCTTTGGTCGTGGATGGACTTGGTTGGATACTCTCAAAGTAGGAGTCGTGCATCTGAAGAACTTGATCTTATTGGTAAAATAATTTGATTGATGGTGATATGTGGCAACTTCTCTCTCTCAAAACGTCAACTCTGATGGCCACTTACCATGTTGATACTGTGTTTGCTGATGCTAACAAGTCTCTAGTGTATCCACTGAGTGAGCTCGAAAAGAAAAAAGCTGAAAAATCCCAGCGCGCGCGATCCCCTAGGTCAGAACCCGGACACCACCTGTTGCGCAAACCAATTCGCGATATACTGCCATCATTGCACGGGTACGCCTCTGGGGAAGTAAACAAAGACGAGTCTTGTGTATCGTTAAGGGAGATGGTTAGTCTTCTCATCTACTGAATTGTCTAGTATTAGATATCGTGGATAAAACTCTCAGATCTATCACCTGTAGACTGTACCGTGGAGAGTGGAGAGAAATATATGCTAAAGTATTCACATCAGTGGTAGGTTATCACTTACCAACAGCCTCCTTCAATGAGACAATTCTGTTAAGAACGATCTTGCTATCAGTGGAGTCCTTATCCAAGGTGAAGTAACCAACTCTGAGAGCCTGGAATCTAACAATCTCCTTACCAGCAGTCTCCTCAGTCTCAGCAACGTTGAACTCACTGTTGGATTCACCAACGTTCCATGGTGACTTCTTAACAACCTCCTCAAAGGCTGGCTCAACAACAGAGTTCTTGAACACCTCTTCACTCTCTGGGTTGATGTCAGCGAGGAACCCGTCTGGGTGAGCAGATGGGTTCTCACTCTTGAACAACTGGTTGTAAACTCTGGTCTCAGAGATCTTAACTGGCGAGTTGTGCTTCTCAGACTTTGGAACCCACTGAATGAATGTCTTTGGCTTCTTGACAATGTCCTTGTCATAGTTGACAATAATCTTGGTGATCTTACCCTCAGCATCTCTTTCAAGGGACTTGAAGCTGATGTTGAATGGAACCTTTAACAAACCAACTGGCTGGTTTGGCTTGAGTCTGAAGAACTCCTTATCTGTCTCATCTTCGGAGAAGTCAGATCTGTCAATGTAGATTCTCTTGACAAATGGCACCTTTCTGGAACCAAATTTGTCATTACCTGGCTTGTATGGAATCTCCAACATCTCCTCAAAGTCCTCGTCCAAGTTCTCAATCTCAACCTCAACTGGATCCAAAACCAACATCAATCTTGGAACGGTGTCCTCCAAGAACTTTCTGATAGAACTCTCAAATCTCACGACCTGGATATTTGTTGTACTGGTGGTGACACCCAATGTGTTGATGAAGTTCAAGATGGCACCAGGTGGAACACCACGACGCTTGATGGCCTCTAGTGTGAAAAGTCTTGGGTCATCCCAACCACGGACGTATTTGTCATTAACCAACTTGGCAATCTTTCTCTTGGACAAGACGGTACCAGTGATGTTCAAACGACCGTACTCTCTCTGGGCTGGTCTGTAGACATGAAGCTGGTCACACAACCACTCATAAGATTCTCTAGACAAATAGAATTCTGTTGTACACAAACTGTGTGTGATGTTTTCAAAGGAATCGACCAAACAGTGAGTGAAGTCGTATGTTGGGTAGATCTTCCACTTGTCTCCTGTTCTTGGGTGAGAAGCATCCAACACTCTGTATGCAATCAAATCCCACATCTGAGGACTTGGTGATGTGAGATCCTGCTTCATTCTCAAGATGGCTTCACCTGGCTTGTAAGCACCATCTCTCATCTTTCTGAATTCCATCAAGTTCTCCTCAATTGGCAAATCACGGTGCTTACATGCGTGTCTCTCACCACCTGGAGTTCCATCCTCCTTGATACCTCTGCTTCTCTTGATCTCTTCAGAAGTACACTTACAGACGTAACCCTTACCGTTCTGAATGAGTCTCTCAGCCAAAGCATACAACTCATCAAAGTAGTCAGAAGAGTAAGTGATCTTCCATGGGGCAAAGCCCAACCACTTAACCATCTTGAGAATACTCTTGAAGTAAACGTCTTCTTCAGCTTCAGGGTTTGTATCATCGTATCTCAAGTAACAGACACCATCGTAGTGCTTGGCGAAACCAAAGTTAACAAGAATAGCCTTGGAGTGACCAATGTGCAAGTATCCATTTGGCTCTGGAGGGAAACGAGTGTGAACCTTACCGGCAGTAGCCTTCAAGTGCTCAACCATCAACTCTGGGTAAGCCTGTGGGTTCTCACCAACCTTGTGCAAATCACCAAGGAAACCTTCGGTGAACATGGATCTAACCTTCTCTGGTTCAGCTGCCTTCTTAGCGGATGCATCTGCGGTTGGCTTCTTAGCCTTCTTCTTCTCCTTCTTAATGACATCACGCTCATCCTTTGGTCCAAGCATGGCAAGCAATTCTGCGTCAATAATTGGCTTGAAAGAAGCAGCGTTAGCCCACTTCAACTCTGGGATGGTTCTAACCTCAGCCATGATCTTTGGGAAAGACTGGTATCTGGTCTTGGTGATTTCCTCCTTGTTAGCCTCAAGGTACTTAAGAACTTCAGCTTTAACATCATCTTCAGTGACGACAATTCCAACACCGGCAGCGGTGTTGAGCTCAGAAACGTCAGAAGCTTCACCCTTGGACTTGATGTATTTGAATCCCTCGTCGAGCTGAACGTTGGAAGAAATGTCACCTCTAAGGATTGCATCAGTGATCAAAGAGCGCTTTGGAATGTCCTCTCCCTTTGAGAGAACAGCAAGCTGGAGCAAGTTGAGTCTCTTAGTTTTGTCCAAAGGCTTCTCGTATGATTGGGTGGCCTCAGATAAGATGGCCTCAAAGGAGGCAGATGTTTTCTTGTTCTTAGTGGTCTCCTTGATCTTGACATCCTCAAAACCAAGGCTGCTCATAAGAGCTGTAAGGTCCTCAACAGATGACATTGCAATCGATGTTTAATGCCCTTTGTTGTGTTTTATGATAGGTGTCCCCATAGTCCGATGATTCATGGTCCACCGGACTTTTTTTGCTTGTGCGCGATGAGTGGCATTCGTTATTGACACGAGTTGTTGTGGCAGATTTTGCCGCCTAAAAATGACAGATTTCCCCCTGTTTTACGCGTCATCCCTTCACCTCATCGCTTGTTTAATTTATCAAAATAACGGTGAATAAGCTCTCAAAATGACAGGATTAGAGAGTGACTATGTTGATACTATGAGGCAGATTGCCGAAATGTGCGAGAAGGGCACTGTCACCAAAGACTGGTCCACGTACGACACGCACCCTGCATTTGATGAGCAAAACAGACCCTTGGCGGCTAATCGATACTAACACTATTGGAAAGGATTCCAAAGCAAAAAAGATATTATTTGCTTCGTGTGATTGATGATCCTTTGACTGAGCTTTCATCCGCCTTTATGGAGCTTTTCGAAAGGCTGGTTCATTGTTTGGGTGAGATTATCAACATGGAATTACTTGAGATCGTTCTCAAGATCGGTATAATCCATACTGACCCTAGTTATGATTACTTCTGGTTTGCCATTTTGGTAAGTTTTTTTTCAATGACCCGCTTTTAAAGGAGCTCCTACTAACATCCACGGAAGGAATGCAGCAACTATGGGCCGAGATTCACTCGCCCAGAGCTCATAAAGATTCTTTTTGATGAGGCGCTTGCAAACGAGTCCACTAGTTGGAAGGCGGCTTGCTTGTTGTCTATCTTGATTTTGGAATACCCCACTGTGAAGAAGCTAGTGAAGCAATCAGTGTCTTCAGACTTGAAGAGTATTGGGGCATTGTTTACCAATATGAAAGATTACGCCACTTGTTGTTACATGGTTGAAGTGTTATCACAGCTTGACGAACCAGAGTTGATGTCAATGATCTTCTCTGCCCCTGTGAAATTTAAGATTACCAAGGATATTTATGCCAATGATAAGAGATGTATCAAGTTCCTCAATCAGTTTAAGGTCAACAAGGATGCCTTTATTTGGGATTTCAAAAGAGTTAACATCAATGATACCAAAGCAGGGTCATCCACTTGTCAGATGTATGAAGATCATTTACTCATTTTGGTCGATTATGATGGTAATATCGGACCTGTGCAATTTGATCTTCAGAACATCTTCAATATCCAGAGCAATGGAGGGAAAGTGAGTTTCAACATTAAAGGACCTGTCACGAAGACACTTTTGAGTGTTGAGATCCCAGATCAATCAATTGTTGAAATTGAGCTCTCCTCTGCTAAGACTGCACAAGCATTGGTTACCAAATTGAAGAAGTCTGTTCAGATACTCACATTTTCCACACCAAGAAAAATCAGCGTTGTTAAGGAATACATCAAAGCAGCTACTGGTCCCTTCGATGATACTGTGGTTGAAGTTGATAATTCAAACAGTTTTTCTGATATCATTCAACCAATATCTGATTTGGCTCAAGATCTAGTCAAGCTTGAGAGGGACAACTCTGTGATTGAGGAAGAGGATGAATCCATCTTTTGTTCTCCAATCATCAACACCACAAAGGATACGACCACCTCCAGACATGGCAGGGCAGTATCTGTTGCTATTGCCGAAGCTAAGAAACATCAATCTGATATGGGACCACCAACCAAGAGGGCTGCAACTGTTGAAGTTCCTGACAGTTTGGGAAGTATGCCTCTAAACCAATTGGATCAGAAGAAGGGCAAGAAGCCAGTTGCTACTCCGAACTCAACCAAGAGAATCACGTCGGTTGCGGATATTTGGGATTTTGATTCCGATCCGGATGAATCGGTTGTGACCAAGGCCAAGGTTATGAAGTTTGTAAACCAGCATACGACCAAGAATCCGAACAAGAAGCCAGCTAAGAAGACAGCTATCCAGAAGAAGTTGGAAGGTGCCTTCGACCCACCAAACAAGAGCAAAGATATCATTGTTCCATCCAGTGACTCACATGCAGTGTTAAATGAGACTTTCTCAGGTCAAACATCCCCATTGGCTTCGAGAGATGAAAGAGCTGCATCAAGAGCTACTACCAAGAAAATGTTGGATCCGGAAATCACGCCAACCGTTTCGTCCCAACCAGTGTCCACTCCGCCTAAAAAGAGAAAATCTGATGATGATAGCTCCTACAATCCGAGCGTTCCTCCTCCAAAGAAGCCAGCTCCATCTAAGGGGTCATCAATGAGACAAACCAGAAGCATGATGGCGTGTTCTGGTCCTGCAGGACCACATTCAATTGTCTCACAGACATTTAAGGGCATTGAGCAGACCAAACCAGCACTGTCTGAGGTGTTTAAAGGTGGCGATAACGTTGAAGAGGATACGATGCAGGAGTCCGCCAAGATGAATGCAGAACAGATTTCCAGAGTTACATCTACTGAGACAAGGGCGGCATCATCAAGTATTGCGTTACCATTCGCAAATATAGTCACCCAACCAAATGCTCATGAGATTCTTTCCGAGGCTTACACTACGACTCTCCAGCGTCAGATTTTTGAATCTATCAATGTTTTCTCGAAGCAATTGATCCATAAGATCCACCTCATCAACGAAGAGATCAACAAGAAGGTTCAGGATGATTTGACACACAAGTACGAGGTGTTGTTCAATCAATTGAGTAAGTCGTTTCAGAAGGATATTGAAGAGATGTGTGGGTTCATCAATGATGTCAAAGGGATGTTGAATTTGCCGGAGGATGAGTTGGTTGACTACATCCAACAAAAGAAGGCTGGGCAGTAACTCAAACAGGGCGCTTAGGCAATACACACGGGTTGCGTGTTTTATTTTGTTGGGGGTAATACGTTTGCTATACGTGGAAGAGAAAATGTCTTGGTATCTAAATAGTTGCTTATCTACAAAGTGCCGTTAGTGTGTGGGATCGTCGTGTGCACGTAAAAGAAAATTTGGGATGTAGATGCGGACACACAAAGGATGCAAATCATCGCTAGCGCATAACTCGGAAAGGGAGAGAACCGCAGTATACGGAAGTACCAGGATTCAGGGAGTTTACGCAGATGGCCGAGCACAGTGTTCAGGTCTAGCAAGTAGCAAGTAGGCAGTAGTTGTGTCCGTGGGCGTCGTGGATGTCTATAGATCATAATACGAGATCAACTCAAAACCAGCGTAAGCTTTCCCAAAAGAGAGTTCGTGGACAAGCGTGCGTGGCCCAACAGAAAAAGTTTGTTTTGGTGCAGTGCGTCGCGATGAGACAGAGAGGCTCGAGTCATGACTCCCGGACAAGTTGACATGAGTCAAAACCCTGTACTCCCCACGTCGTTTAGCAAGAGTCATCGATCAGCGTTATCAACAGAGGGGAAAGGCAGAGATTCCCTAGAATGAAATGAGTCGAAGGAGGGCGACGCGTCACGTTAAAAGAGGAGTACACCGACAAAAACACAAAAAAAAATCTCACGGCGGACAAAAAGGCGCGTAAAAAGTTATTTTAGCATCTTCACCTCTCAAAAGCCCCCGAGTACGTGTCTGTCGTGTCTCCAGCATTCCAGGGGGGTGTATGAGCTTGGGAAGGTACTATATGCGTATACCTGGTAATGTATCCAGCCAATTGGTCTCATCCCTAGCACGGGCCCCCAGGTTGTTGGGCGTGTGTGGCCCGTTCGGAGTCACCCACTCCCCGCCAGGGTGTATACACAGACGATGCTTTCACCTCTCGATAACACACGCCACATGACACATGATGCGCCATAAACCCACACGCTCGCAGGCCGCTTTCGGTTCGTATGCAGCTAGCCGGGACACCAGCCTCCAGGCAGTAGCCTACGGGGAACTGCGCTCCAGGCCGTGTGCCAGCATTTGGTGCCTCGTTAGCAGCCAGGGCAGCCAAGTGTTCTTACAACTTACAGCCTCCAACACTTATGGCGAGACCGCTTGGAAGGGGGAGGGGGCACTGGCCAGAACATTTTTACTGTCGCGTGTGTGTGTTTTATTGTCTTCAAGCGACGGGTTCCAGGCGGGTCGGGGCCCGACTGTGCTTCCCGGCTTGCGCGGCGTGTACCTTCCCAACCGGATTGTGCCAACTTCTGACAGGCTGCATGATTTGTCCTTGGGAGCGAATCATCACCAAGGAACTCGACGGGCTGGCTCCTGACAATGTGAATCATATAGCACAACGGGCATTTTTATTCTCCTGTGGGAAGCCGGGGGAATGTTTCAGTAGATAAGTACTTCGTGTTATGATCGTCTGTGGGGCTAAGTCACTGGGTGCCGTCATCATGACAGAGCAATCGCGCTGTGTAGCATCAGAGTTTCGTCAAGTACACTTGAACAGGACACAGAGCCGATCATAGTTTGGCATCGAGGAGTCATAGGGTCATAGGAGAAGTTTTTGTGTGTTCTCGTAGCTTATTGGCGGATTGTGCCCAACATTTTCTGATCCGGGTGTGTGTTTGCTCAACTGGAGGGTCTATCTTGAACTGGAAGGTAAATGTTCCGCCTCGCAACCAACCAACTTTAATGGGTTTGCGTCATTGTTGGTGTTTGCCTGCGCTCTGACTCTCTCAATTGAGGAAGTGTCAGATATGCACTATTGTGCCCTGGTTATTGTGCGAGAGTGTCACTATACGCACATAACTATTACCTGATCTTCCCTAGCATATCAAGGTTAGGCGTGTTTAGACGTCGAGCTTATAGTGAGAGATCGTACCTATAGCTCGGAACTTAACGTTTCATGGATTCTTAACTCTGTGTCGGTGGTTGCCATAGTCATGGTCAGGGTGGCAGCGAGGGTCGAGATCTCGGGATGGCCAAAGACCCGCTTGGGGCCGCGGAGTGTCGTGCCAGTACGCTGCGTTGGGGAGCAGTGAACAGAGCATCAACATCCAACGCCAACAATCAGCTCATCCTATATGGACACAAATGGGTGTAGCCAGCCAGTAACCAGTAGTAGTGGGTTGGACTGCCATAAATAAGACGGGACCATTCACACAACTTTGTCCCAGAGACGTGCAGATGCTTTATGCAGACATATGCGCAAACTTTAACTTCTCTTCTCGCACGCGTCAGATCAGGAGCACGCACTGGGAAATTTTGCCATATACAAAAAGAAGCGTCTTTTCCCACCCTCCCGCCAAGCTGGGCATCGCCATCTCTTCATCTTCTCAGAGCTTCACCTCATAAACACATTCATACATCGCCTTCTGGCTTTTTTGTTCCTGTGTGCTCTTTCATTTCACTCCTCCCTTCCCTCTCTCACCCTTTTTCCCCCCTAATCCTCTGCTTCCGAAGGGGCCATCTCCCACCTTTTTTTGCCCTTGCACAGCTCAAGAGTCCTCTGATTTCCTCGTTCATCTTCCCGAGGAAGTACCATAAGCAGGTCGTCTGTCATATCTTTGCAAGAAAAGCCCCACTGTCACGCTTCCTTAGCACCTCCCCCCACGGCCTTGCGTCTTCCGCGTGTTCTCTTGCAAACTCACTCCTTCCCGCAGCGATCGCGTTATCACCAAAATCTGAAACCATCAAACCACCACCACCCGCCCTCACACACTATGGATCTTCAGGGACCAAGAGCCATGGCGGCACAGCCCAACTTGCCTAGAGTGCCACACTCACAGCTCACAACGCCCAAGAAGGTGGCCGCCACATTTACTCTTGCTGGTACGCTCTCCTCAAGCGAAGACTCTTCCGCCTCTGAGGAGCACGAGTCAGACACCGATGAAGACTCATACACACTTACGAAGCGCCCTTCATCCCAATCCTTGACTAAGGAGTCACTACTGCTTCTCAATCTTACCCACGCATCCGAGCCCCTTGCACAAATCCCAACGGCCGATACCTCCAATTTCACGACTACTCCAGAACTCACCTCCTCTTCATCAGTCACGTCCTTTGATGAACAGAGTGAGGACTCTAAGGCCATCCAGAGACTGTACAACAACTCCAACTCTTCAGTGGCTACGATTGTTCAGCGTATTGCCTCCTCTACCTCAACCTTGAACTTGCAGAACAGTCCATCTGACGCTCCAAAACGTTCATCCACCGCCCTTGAGAGGCTCACTACGGATTTCAGCACAACCTCCCTGTCAAGTTTCACTGATAACAACGACACAACTGGTGCCACTACGGATACGAACTCGCTCAAGGCACCAAAGCGTCTGAAATCTTCACTCAAGCTTCCTGGATTGACGAGATGCAAATCTATGCCATCTACAAAGACTGTTCGTTTCTCTTCCGACTTGGAGAAGGTTAAGACCTTTAACGAGTATGCCATGCCAAGCTCCATCTCGTTGGATAACTCTCCTGAGCAAAGTCCTCCATCTTCTGGTAAGCCAAAGGCCTTTTTCGATTTGAACGCTTCAAATTTCTACAACAATTCGAGTTCAGATTCGGATGATTCAGAAGAGGATTACTTTTCATACAAGAGCAAGTTGAGAAGTTCCAAATGGAAACTCACTTCTGCAAACTTTGATTTGTTTACAAGTTTGAGATCACTTTCTGTTCCTGCTGTTAAGTTGTCTGGTTTGTCTATTTCTGATAATTTGTTGAGGGGTACTGTTGAAGTTTCCAACTATGCATTTGAGAAATATGTTGAAGTGAAGTTCACCACTGATTCATGGAACTCGATCTATCTCGTGACTGGTTCATATGAGAGATCGTTGGACTTGAACAGAGACCAATTCAAATTTGAAATCAACTTGAACAAGTCAATTATGATGAATTCGTCTAGATTGCTCAAGAAGAACAGTTCCACTCCAATCAAGGTTGAACTTTGTGTCAAATACGTTTCAGGCGGTACAAGCATCTACTATGACAACAACAACACTTTGAACTACAAGTTTGAATTGGTTAACCAGTATGAGAAGAAGTCTCACAAGCATTCACGCTCCACTTCTTCAATTGACTCCAACTTTGTCCAAGCAAAGATCAACACCCCACCAAAGGTGATGTCAAGTGGTCGTTACTTCTCTGATGACACTGATTTCTTCAACAACTCACCAACGAAGATGAAGTGGCTCTCAAGCAACTTCCAGGCGTCGTTCTCGACAACACCATCCTCATCGTGTTCGTCGTCAGTACTGTCAACTTCCAAGTCAAGTTCGAACTCTTCTACAGAGACATTCACATTGAAACCAAAGGAGGGACAACAGTCTTATTCTGAGTTCCTGAACAAGTACTGTTTCTTCAAATCTGACGATCCAAAGGGCAGAGATGTCAGTGAATCCATCTATATCAGATGATCACATCTCTTTTTTTACATTATGACGCTGTACCCATACATCAATGACTTTTCCTCCCAACCATGCACACACACATGCATTCAAAATCACACTCGCTCTCTAATTCTTTTCTAATGGAGGAAGATTCATCTTCTTTCTTTGCTCTTCACTTCGCTTACTTTTTTTATTGCATCTTTTGTCAATATCTTTTGAACACTATTCTGGTTACTTTTTTTTTTTGTTGGCTACATATGGGGGCAGTCCACTTTCACTGCCTCCAACTTGGGGAATCTGGCTAGATTTGATACAAGGAGGTATCACACTGTTAATACACTCTCTGGGAAACGATTTATTTTATTTAAACGGTTTGCTATGAAATTTTTTTGATAATCTCCATTAAATGGTATCTTGTAGAATCAATTGGTCTATATAGCTGGGACGTTCATGTCATGGTTCATGTGAGTGTTTTGCGGCTGCTGCGCGCTGTGCTGGTGCTGGCTTACCATGTGTCAATGACCTCTCCGTACGATAAACTTAACGCAAACAAAAAATTAATCTAAGATGTGTGACACGATTCAATTGGACAAAAGACCTTCTGGGTAAGCGTACAAAAGTTTACCACGCACTCACAGTTTAGAGTTACGTGCACGTCACGCTTCCCGCCTCCTTCTCTTATCAGTAGACAAAGCGCAAGGATCAGAGCTGCAGGACATTTTGTGTGACCCACAAAATGATGTGATTGTGGGGTACTTTACACCATAATCTCTCAAACAATGTGGGGAACGATGACTCCCCTGGATTGCTAAGTGATCTAGCATGGCGTGTTCCTCTTGTGGGAGCTGGTCGGACGTAGCGCTTACACCCATTGGGCCGTCAAGCCAAACCCCGATGCCCAAACTCATGGCGGAGGGACGGGGGCTATGCCTTGATCGTAAATTTGATAGAATCCGAACCCCCAGAATCCTTGGATATTGAAGAAAATGCCGCTAACATACTCACTACAATCATTCCTGAGGAAGATATGTATCCTGCAGAGGACCACATCTTGTAC
>JAKTSI010000023.1:0-182886 GCA_030580135.1 Petasospora easanensis | reverse complement strand
GGTGAATGACATCACCAAGAAGATAACTGGCTCTTCCGAGGACAATGCGTACGATGCTTTATACCCCCGTGTACACGCGGTCGTGATCTATAAAATCAGGGGACCCCCGTCAACTCCGATCAGTCGTAGATTGGCGAGCCGCGATAAGCCCGGAAGTCTCAGGTGAATTAAACTAATTTTTCGCGAATTTGTCCTCTCGGGTCAACCATCCCGTAACCCGTAACCACAAAGAATACAACTCTACTGGGCAACGCCTAACTTAATCTACAGTTAGGTTGCTAAGACCAAGAGTGTAAAAAAATTCATCATAATTATAGAGTGGTTTACCAGAGCATTAGAAAGCTCGTTCCCCTGAAAAAATGTTTCGTGCAAATCATTGCACAAACACGCACCAGGGCTCGTAACTTCTTGCTATCACATCATCAAGATGTTTAGAACAACAAGAAAGAGAGGGCCAAACCAAAAGCGGAAGAACCCAACAAAGCAGCCTTACCCTCGAAGGTGGAGACATCTGGGGAGGTAGAGGTAGCAGCCTCGGTGGAGGAAGCGGCCTCAGTAGTAGCAGCCTCAGAGGAAGCGGCCTCAGAAGAGGCAGCCTGGGTAGTAGCCTCAGTAGTAGCCTCAGTAGTAGCCTCAGTGGAAGCGGCCTCAGAGGTAGCAGCAGAGGTAGCCTCAGTAGAAGCAGCCTGGGAGGTAGCAGCTTCAGTGCTCTCAGCGGCAGTGGTGGTCTCAGCAGCGGTAGTGGTCTCAGCAGCAGAGGTGGTCTCAGCAGCGGTAGTGGTCTCAGCAGCAGAGGTGGTCTCAGCAGCGGTAGTAGCGTCATCAGTAGTAGTACAACCACCAGTGTACTCACAGGCCTGGAGACCAGTGTCAATGGTGTAAGAGTCGGTCAAAGTAGTAGAACATCTGGAAGTACCAGTTGGCTCGGTAGACAAGGTACCACAAGCAGCCAAAGCAGAAGAGACGTAACCACCGTAGTACTTCCACAAAGTCCAACCACAGTCCATACAGGATGGGTACTGCTTGATGAAGTCGGAGTCGTCGGAACAGAGACAGGTGGTGTTGTATGGACCAGCGTAAGCGTTCTCAGTGTTATAGGTACACTCAGAACCGTAGATAATGAGCATACCACAGGCAGCGTGACAAGCAATGGAAGCACAGTCATCAGCAGAGGCAGCAAGAGCGTAAGCCTGTGGATCTGGGTGAGCAATGGCAAGGGCCTCAGCGTAGGCGTTGGAGAAAGCAGCAGCAGCGGCCTCAGCTTGTGGGTTAGCAGAAGCCCATGGGAGAGCGTCTGGAGAAGCGGCGGCGGTAGCGACCTTAGCGGCGATGGCGGCAAGAGCAAAGCGAGTGAACTGCATTTTTGGTATCGGCGATGTATGCTGGAGATACGGGCAATGGTGTCAAGGGGTGGCGATAATCTTCTTTTTATACCTGTGGGGGGATGGCACCTGGGGGTCCCCTGGGTGTTTGGATTTAGGCATTGAGAGATGCGGGAGATGCGCAGGTTTGGCACCCACATTCGGTAACGCCTGCACCCCCGAGCGCAGGTGCGCATTTTTCGCCCACCTGTTTAGCCCCGAATAAAAACGAGCACGTCCAGCAAGCCTACTTTGCCATGAAAAGAGGGCTTCGGCCTGGTTTACACCGATACGCCTAATTGTCTACGTATATGCGCCAGTCCTGGGGGAAAGGACCCCTTTCGTGAAGGCCTGCCGTCGTGTACTCAGGGCGAAGTGTCGGGATTTACACAACCGGAACGTCTGAAACACTCCTACGGTGAGGTGCCCGTCTAGTCCGTGGGCAGTCCCAGGTGAGGCGTAGAACTGCAGCCGTCTAGAGAGATATCTGGGTCTTGGGGGTGAAAAAGTGCCGAGAACTCTTTCCACCCAGTAACATCGAGGTCTCAGGTTCTGCAGCACCTCCCCCTGCCCTAATCGGGGATCTTTGGGGCCCGAATGCGAATAATGTAAACAAAATAGTCCAAATTCCAGAATCCAGAACGTTGCTGCAGCACCATCGGCTTCTCTTGTTTTTGTGTGTTTTGCAAAAGATGCGCCAAAACAGCTTGCTTTGTACACCCATATGCGGCCCTGACCACTTATCAGATGGGATACGTTCTGGGCCCCCTTTTTTCGTTATCCCGAAAAAGACCGCCGCTCCCAGACATCGTAATTGGCGATGGAGAGACCCGCACAGTCACTGTTATCACTGTCTCTGATTGTATAAGAGATGGTATAGGGAGGGAATCGGTTTGGGGAGCTCTGTCAGGCCACAATTCCACGCTGTGACGCTCTTCAGCTGGTCGCTGGATGTTACGAGACTCACTTTTCCATAAATGGAAATTGCACTGGTGTGCCGTAGAGCCTATGCATATTTATGCGTGCCTCTATATAGGAGTTTTCGCTCGGGAGTTTATGTTAGAAGAGTTATCGGAGTCATCCAGTGTTGGCACCTTTCTACGAGGTGCTTCTTGGTGTGGGGTTAAAATAGAAACAACTTAACCTTTCGGAAGCAAACAATTTAAGAAAGTTTGAGATCAATGAAAAGTAGCAAGCTTGTGTGTTCGCTTCTTAAAGAATTCCATTTGGCGATGCGATATGTGGTGGTGAGTGGTGAGCCTCGAAGTTGGTGCGAGCCCCATTTTGTCACCCAGCAACAATCTTCTCCGAGTGTTTAGGCCCACGACACCCCAGTGACAGATTACGGTCATTGGTATCCCTGGACACATCGGTGTTAGCCTTGCACTCCCATAGAAACAAAGGCCCGCCTGTTTCCGGTCTCTCCCTCGTCTGACCCTGGTATCCGGGTGCTCGGTGCAGATTTGGCCATTTGCCCGATTGGTAGGAGAGGCTGCCAGCTGACTCTACAATCTTTTAGGCACGCCTCCTCGGCCATTGGCTACAACTTTGTTTACAAAATTAGGCGGAATCACATCCGTTGGGTATATGTTTAGTACTCTTTGGGAGCAGAGACTCACCCGAGTGATTTCCATGTGGCTAGCCCCTGTATTGGTCCCGCTAGAAAGCAAAGATCCTCTGAGATCCACGAAACATAAACAAACTCATGTTCCTGACTCATGATCGCCGAGGTGCTACACTTAGGGGATCATTTAAGGGTTTCGGGTATATTGGCCATCGGGTGTCCTTCTTTGTGAAATCTATTGGCTAGAAAGGGGCTGGTGCCCAAGCCCCCCTCTGCCTACAGACGGTCTTTTACGGAGTGCTTTGGGGCTTTGGGCTTCATGCATCAAATAGGGACCCTGGCCACCGCCGGACGCCCCCTATATATCGTAGATCGCTGTACATCATCCTATCTGATCGCTTTGTTGTACTTGCAAAAATCATGGGATATTTTTTGTATGACTATTTCAGTTAAACAGAAAGAATCAATCAGCTCTGAGTACCATCCAGTCTCCCGATATAAAACCAAGTACGTTTAATCTCCCAATCAGTTGATCAGCGCGATACCGCGACTTAGAACAACAAGAAGGAGAGCGCCAAACCGAAGAAGGAGGAACCAACAACAGCAGCCTGACCTTCATAAGTGGAGAAAGTGTCAACTGTGGATGCTTCAACAACAGTAGAAGCTGCTGCAAGAGTGGCAGTGGAGGCCTCGGTGGTCAATGGGCAGTAAGTGGTGTACTCGGTGACGAGGCCGTTGGCGGTGGTGGTAACCACAGTAACACCGGTAGTGACAGAAACCTCTGTACAGGTGGATGTCTCGCAAGAGGTGATAACAACCACGGTGGTGGAAACCTCGTTAACAGTAGTATAAGAAGTGCCGTTGGAGTAGCCACTGGTGGTAGCTTCGATGGCAGGAGTGCTAGTTGTGGCCTCACTAGTAGCGGTCTCGGCAGCGGCGATAGAGGTCTCGGCGGTGGTGGTCTGGGCAGTACTTGTCTCAACAGCAGCAGTAGAAGTAGTAGTAGCAGCAGTAGTAGAGGTAGTAGTAGCAGCAGAAGTTGTAGCAGCTGTGGAGGAAGTTGTAGTTGTAGAACAACCACCAGTGTATTCACAAGCCTGGAGAGCAGTGTCAACGGTGTATGAGTCGGTCAAGGTTGTGGAACAAACTGCAGTACCAGTTGGCTCAGTGGACAAAGTACCACAAGCAGCAAGAGCAGAGGTGAGGTATCCACTGTAGTACTTCCACAAAGTCCAACCACAGTCCATACAAGCATCATACTGACTCAAGAAACTGGAGCCCTCAGAACAAAGACAAGTGGTGTTGTATGGACCAGCGTAAGAGTTCTCAGTGTTTGTGGTACATGCCGAACCGTACATGATGAGCATACCACAGGAAGCGTGACAAGCTACAGTGGCACAGTCATCAGCAGAAGCAGCAAGAGCATATGCCTGTGGGTCTGGGTATGCAATTGCAAGGGCCTCAGCATAGGCATCAGCATATGCTTCAGCGGCGGCCTTAGCGTGTGGGTTGGCTTCAGCCCATGGAAGACCCTCAGCGATGATTGGAGTTGCAAGTGCAACGACGGTGGCAAGACGAGAAAACAGCATTCTTACGATAAGTTCTTTGGCTAGAGTATTTCTTCAGGGGATGCGTCTGGTAGAAAGGAAGAAAGGAGCAGATACCTTGGTCTTTATAACTTGGGCCCGTAGAGGAGAGATGTGAGGACAAGTTGAGACACACAAGCAGGACAAACGTGAGTACGTCCCCATCCCTGTTCGCTTGACCAAACCAATAGTGTCTCTTGCAGAATGTCTGCATGAAAACTCCTACTGGAATACTGTGGACCCAAGAACTTTGGAGGGGTGACTCAGCACTAGTGACATTGCCCCATCTTTTTTGTCCGCTCTTGTCTCCTCTAGTATGCATGTCTCCTGCAGTAAAACAAAGACCTTTCTCGAGTCGTGCGTCCCGCTACGTAGTTGGGCGTCTTGTCTTGAGGACAAAGGTCCATTATATGGCTCAGAAATGGGAATGTGAGCCTTGAGGTCTCTGAAGTTTGAACTGGGCCATCTCACCCGTTAAGCTAAACTCGGTTACTCCTTGCACTGGCACAAGTCTTCCGCTCAGATCTAAATACAGCTACATCACTAAGCCTAATAAAATCTTCTTGCTGAGCAATTGTGGTAATCAAAGGACCAAAAAATGGGTATTATAAAATTCATTGTTCCTAGCCACCGTTCTAGAACAATAAGAAAGACAAGAAAAGGCCAAAGACAGAGGTTCCAAGCAAAGAACCAGCCTTGCCTTCAAATGTGGAGATCACCCTGTCAGTTGAGATCTTAGACGTAGTGGTCTTAACTGCAGTGGACGTATCTTTCTTGGACTCAGGAGTAGTTGCCTTAGATGTTGGAGCCTTAGATGTTGGAGCCTTAGATGTTGGCGCCTCAGATGTTGGAGCCTTAGATGTTGGAGCCTCACTAGGTGCCTCAGTAGGAGCTTCCGTAGAAGGCAATGGACAGTAGGTCGTGTACTCAGTCACGACGCCGCTCACAGTCACAGTAACAACAGTAACACCAGTAGTAACAGATGTCTCAGTGCAAACAGTTTCCTCAGAGCAAGATGTAATAACAATTACGGTAGTAGAGATGGTGCTGATTGTCTCTGTTGATGTGAATCCAGGATTAATGCACTCGGTGACAGTGTTCCCTATAGTTCCATTGTTTCTGTTCTGGTTGCATGTAGTAGTTGGAGTCTCATCATCAGGCTGTGGAGTTGAAGTTTCATCTGGCTGTGGAGTTGAAGTCTCATCTGGCTGTGGAGTTGGCTCATCAGTATTTTCGCATTTGGTGGTACCAGTTGGTTCAGTAGCAAGCGTGCACGCTTCTAGTCCTGGAGAAATATAAGGGCCATATTCATCCCACAATGTCCAACCACAGTCCAAACATGGAGGGTAGTTTAGTTTGAAGTCGGCGTCGTCGGAACATAGACAAGAAGTGAAGTCTTCAGTTCCATTGCATGCCTGAATGTACCCAATAAGTTTTCCACATGCCTCATGACATTCAGTAGTTGCACAAGTATTACCAGTGTTGTCGTCTGGGGCTGAAGGGTTGTCTTCTGCTGGAAGACCGAACGCGTTGGCGTTGGCCCATGGGAGGGCGCCAACGAGGATTGGAGATAGGGCAGTCAATGCTGCAAAGCGAGAGAAAATCATCGTCAAAGGAAGAAGTACGGTGGTTGATCTTCTAGGTGTTCCTGTTACTTGCTTAAAATATGAAGAACAGTATTTGTATTTATAAGTGTTCTACAAACAGATAGAGTAGAGGACTGATACAAGTAGGACAAAATTTGGAAAGCCTAGACCACCACAATACCAGAATAGGAACAGTTTCAAAGCTGACTTCTTGAACGTTAATACCTTAATATGACGTTTAATTTTGAATTCTAATGTTTTGGGGAAGGTGTCCCCGGGATACTTCCTATTTCGGATAAAACGCTTTGAATTTGTGTACTGGTAGTATGAGGTAGTCACCCTTTCAAGCTTTTCCACACCAATCCATATATTTGGGTGTACAACTTGAGCGACATCAGATGACTTCTAACTTTTGAATTGCATAATATTATATGAATCTGCCTGTAATACTAATTATGGTTGGAGTCGTTGAGGAAATCAGCACAGGTTGTTCATGATCGAAGTAAACAAGAAAGCGTACCTCTGAACCTTGAGATATTTTTAGATCCTGAGTTCAAGGTTCAATACCGCCCCTTTTCCCCTTTTGGGAAGAGTGAAATGATAACAATGATATCCGTATCTAGAGGGAGCTGGGAGGCTGGGAGCTGGGAGCCGATCGTTGGTGAGACAGTTGTCTTACCTCACAGGGCCACATTATTTTCCTTCTGGGGTAGCCTCAAATGGGCTTTGGATACTGTTACCCCGGTACCTACTGTAGAATAAACATACTCCCTGCATATTATTCCACAGCGGAATGCTTCCCCCGCAAGGGTGTTTTAGAAAAGAAGGTTTAGCAAATCAGGGCCACACTCCACACTCCGTCGCACGACGATTTGACTCTGGGGTATAAACTCTGGGCTGTCAAAAAGTGTGTCATCATTCACAGACTTCAATCAAACATTTGGTGCGTCAAAAATAGTGTCCCCAGCTTGCTTTCCTTCTCCCTCTTTAAGGGAATGTTGGTTGTTAAGCGGGCCGGACTGGGCTTCTGGAAGTACCTCTATTTACACAAGTGTCCAGGTTCCGAAATTGTTAGCCTCGGATCTTCTATAATTATACGGGTGTAGCAATACATGTCAGTTTAGCAGAAATGCATGACTTGCCCTTTCGGGTGTCAATATCTGTTTGTTCTATCTAGACTTTCCACACTGTTCAACATCATTTTCACCTCAACGCCGGCTGGTCTGATACCGTCGTCACTTGCCATAACTGTTCTCTTGATCAAAGTTCTAATGTTATCCTTATAACTGATCAAACTCTTTGCCACTGGACCACCACGCATCATGGTCTCTCTGAATCTAACTTCATAAGTCTTTGCGACATCCCTCCAGAACGTTGAGAGTAGTGAAGAGTGCTCGAGTCGTTGGAGAGTCTCTGACAGTAGAGTGGTTCCCTGTAGGGTTTTTGTGTCTTGGAGGATTGTTGAAATGTCTTTGATAAACTTGGCCCTCTTGAGAACATCGTTAAGTGCAGATTCAAAGTTTCGAGGAGATGTAAGCACACGAGTAAGGATATTAACAGAGTTCACAACATTGTTTGTAAGAACTGTCTTGATCGAGGAAGCAAGAGCTGTTGAATTCAAAAGATAAAGTGCTTGGAAGTATATTTGAATGGTGCCCTCGGGCAATTGTGTCAATGTCTTGTCGTTTAGCTGTCTGATCTGAGCTTGGATAAAATCTTGAAGTCTCTGTTGTCTCTCAAAACCAATGGACTCATAATCACGAATGATCTTGAGGGATTTTAGGTTGGAGTTGGTGCTCACGTGAACTTTGAGCTGGTTATGAAGGTTGGAGAGCTTGAGGAGGTTACGGGGTGATTTGAGCATGTTCTGTTCAAATGAAGGATGTGATTGTAGTTCTTCAATTTGATTGATAATGAACAAAAAATAAGTGACAGCTCTTAAGAGGTATGATGTTGAGTGTATTCTTTTCAATGCATCTTGTGTTCTTGTGGCTTGTTGATAAGGCTGAAGGACATCCTTTTCAAGTCTTTGATAAGATGTGTTGATGTGATCGAGCGGTTGTGAAAGTTGTTTGAAAAGCACTTTTGTCTCTTGATCCTTGTGGATCTCTTGAATCAAAGTCTCATGGTTTTCCGATGCAATCTTCTCAAGATTGAGATTGATGTTGTTAGTGTCGAATTTGACACGCTTTACTGCTGTGGATATGTCAAGTTCAGAGTGAGTTGGATTCGTTGCCAGAAGGAGGTCATTGGCAAACGATGTGGGATTAAAGTCCTTCTCGAGAAGAGGTGCATAGTCTTCCAAATCACCAAACATTGACATTGTGGAAAGGCACCCGATCTTTGCGATACGTCTACCAGCATGGCCGCCAGTTGATGTTAGCGTGGTGCTGTTCAAGTTCTACGCGTGAGCCTCAAAGTATTGGTGGGGGCCACATATGGTTACCCGGTTGAAAAAGGAAAGTGTGGTGCCTGATCATATCAGCTGGTGGACGACATGTTTCAAATCCATTGCGATCATTTAAAGTGACTAAAAACGGGAATACCACAGATAAGTGTGATTTGGTATATAGCTTCAGGCCCATATATGACTTAAATAACCTCAAAAACGCTGTAGATTGACCGCCCCACGTTGAGGCGTCCACCTTCCTCCCGCGAAAGTTGGGAATTTCCCAAATTTTTTGTTTGTGGATCTCCTCCAGCAAGCTCCATTCACCGTCAAATCATCAGGAAACTCCGGTAGCAACCCGCTGTAACCTTCGTGGTAAGAGTGGCTTTGTTATTATTCATTCCAGAAACTTCTATTCCTCGTTTCTCCCGTTCCGCTAGCGACTCCCTTGGCCCAAGCCGCTCACTCTCAAGATATTGTTTATCCGTTTGTGGAGGAATCAGCAGGGGTGATCTACCAGCAACACAGCATCCGCCTACGATCATCTGTTTGCAAACATTATCATCGACAAGAAGACTGTCTTTAACATTCACTTTGAACACGCTACTTCCAGCTAACGCATCCCCAGAAAGCACGCATTTCATACATACTTCCCGATGACTGACAACAACGCCAATATGGATCTTAGAGTCGGCAGAAAGTACCGCATTGGCCGTAAGATTGGTAGTGGTTCCTTTGGTGACATCTACCTGGGTACAAATATCATCTCTGGAGAACTGGTTGCCATCAAGCTTGAGTCCGTGACAGCACGCCACCCGCAGTTGGAGTATGAGGCTCGTGTCTATAAGGCTCTCAGTGGTGGTCTCGGTATTCCTTTCGTGAGATGGTACGGAACAGAATGTGATTATAACGCCATGGTTATGGACCTTTTGGGACCTTCCTTGGAGGACTTGTTCAACTACTGTGGCAGAAAGTTCAGTTACAAGACAGTGCTCCAACTCGCCGACCAACTGTTGTGTCGTATTGAGTTTGTCCACGCAAGATGCTTCATCCACAGAGATATCAAACCTGACAACTTTGTCATGGGCATTGGTAAAAGGGGTTCTCAGGTCAACCTCATTGATTTCGGTTTGGCCAAGAAATTCAGGGACCCGAGATCACACCTTCATATTCCGTACAAGGAGAACAAGAATTTAACCGGTACTGCCAGATACGCCAGTATAAACACACATTTGGGTATCGAACAATCAAGAAGAGATGATTTGGAGAGTTTGGGATATGTGTTGATCTACTTCTGCAGAGGTTCTTTGCCATGGCAAGGATTGAAAGCTGCCACCAAGAGACAAAAGTATGACCGTATTATGGAGAAAAAGATGTGCACACCATCAGAAGTTTTGGGCAGAGGTCTTCCTATTGAGTTTGTCCATTACTTGAACTACACTAAGTCCTTGAGATTTGAAGATAAGCCAGACTATATGTATTTGAGAAGACTCTTCAGAGATCTCTTCTTGAGAGAAGGTTACAGATACGATTACATCTTTGACTGGTCCATTCAGAAACAGCAGCAGATGGCTCAACAACAACTGGCTCAGCAGAAAAATGCTGCTGGTCGTCAGATAACTGATAAGGAGGATGAGCAGCAACAACAGCCTGTGGCTGACCAGCAAGCACAGCAGCAACCTCAAGGACAGATTGGACAGATTCAGCACGCACAAACTCTTCAGGCACAGGAGCCACAACAGCCTTCAGCATCATACGCTCAGCAGCAAGCCCAGCTTTCATCATTACAGCAACAATCTCAGCAACAGCAGCAACCGCTGGCCCAGATGGTCTCCTCTTCACAGTACGCTTCCCAGGGACAGGTTGCCTCCCAGCAGCAGCAGCAACAACAACAACAGTTACAGCAACAGCAGCAGCAACAACAACAGCAGCAACAGCAACAACAGCAACAGCAACAACAAGCTGGCGCTCAAGGAAAGGTTTGGGGTAATACATTGAACAGTCGAATTAAGAATTGGAATGCTGAGACGGTTCCAGTTCCATACAGCAAAGTGCCAACCGTGGGAGGAACCCAGCAGCATACACAGCCAACACAGCAGTCACCACAGGCTCCAAAGGAGACGAATACTTCTGGTACGCCTCACTGGCTTTGATCCTTGCATATCCACAGTTGTCTTTTTGAGGTTTGTCACTTTAATAGGCGGGAGTTGTTGCATTTGTTTTTGTTTTGAGATGTTTCTGACCAGAACCAGAGTCCGAGCCAGAACACAACCGGTAATCAGGTGAGTTTTCTACGTCACTTTGGTCATGCTAGGCCATTATACATATGCTTTTCTTAGTATTAAAGGTGTAGTATTGTTAATTCCGAGCTGTCTTATTGTTTTCGTAACAAATGGCACGTTTCATGCTTGTGGGCCTATAATCTCGGGGTGGACAAACCGATGGCGGCTTCAAAACTCCGGCACCGAAAAATCTGACAAATCCCTTCTCCGCACTTTATCAAACTGTTGAGATTTCACCGCACCCAAATGACACACCGTCTACTTCAGATCCAGAACCATCTCGTATCGGCTATGAGTACCAAGGATGCCATCTTTTTTGGCAAAGAGTGTGTTAACAGAGTGAGTTTCTTGCGCGAGGATTCCGTGTTCATGGAGCTCGCTGCGACTCATGAATCTACGCGCTATGTGGTGTTCAAGAACGGTGTCATTTACGGTACTGATAAGTCTCAATCTTCAACTCCGAGTGTGTGGTATGCTAGTTACAAGGATCTTAAAGGTGCAATTGATTCCTGGTGCGTTTTGAACAAGGATGTGGGCGCACCGCTTGAAGGGTTTAAGGTTACCTTCATGGGACTTGATGAGAGCCAACCAGGACTCACATACAGAGAGAGATACTCTGGTGTTCCATATTTTGGAATTGACATCTCGGGAAATGAGGAACTAATCACAGCATTTGATTCAAAGGGACTTAAGCTGTATGAAAACAGAAACATCATCTTCAAGCTCAATAACTTTGATGCATCCAATTTCAGTCATGCCAAAATGTACCTCGATTGGCTCAACCGTAATAGATTCTGTGCTGGTTGTGGTTCTAAGAATGTTGCAGTTCATGGAGGTACAAAGTTGAAATGTTCATCATATGAAGAGAAGAAGTGTCCAGTTAAGTCTGCACCTGTGTCAAATGTTTCCTTCCCCCGCACTGATTCCGTGGCTATTACGGCAGTGACAACGAGGAACTACGATAAGATCCTTCTTGCTCGTGGAAAGAGATTTGCAGGTGCTATGTACAGTTGTGTTGCTGGATTTATGGAACCTTCTGAGACGATTGAGGCGGCTTCTCTTCGTGAAGTCTGGGAGGAAACAGGTGTTAAGGGACAATCAGTGGAAATCATTCAGACTCAGCCATGGCCATATCCTGCCAATATGATGATCGGATGTGTAGTTTATGTTGACTTCAATGGAGATAATGAGGTGGTTGATCTTGGACATGACCCTGAGCTCCTTGATGCTAAATGGTTTGATATCGCCGAGGCAAAGCGTGTTCTTGAAGGTGGAGAAGCTGACTGGGCAATGCCTCCAGCAACAGCAATTGCACACACTTTGATCAAATATTGTATTGACAGCCATGACGCTGGTATAACTAAATAAGTGTTACAATCATACAACGCATTTTAGAATAAGTTCGACGTAGTTGAGCATCGCGGACCATCATTAGACCGGTACAGCGAAGTGGTGTTCAACTAGCCCTAGCCCCCTCCTACCTACGGTTTATCCCAATGAGTGTCATAATTAGTTAACTATTGTTTAGCTAGCTGCTGAAAGATGATCTTGTGTTTAAGGAATCATTTTTGTAGCAATCGGCGATCTGGTCAAGCCAAGTGTTGATCTCTGATGACTCTTATGAGCCGAAAACCAGCTCAAGTACAGCTATTACTGGGGCACTTTCTATAGCCAATTTATTCCTAGAAACTCAATAAACACGACTAATGGGGAAATGAGTCGATATCTTGATGCTATATATATAAATCTTCACTTTTTTCAGAAAATGGGGTGGTGTTAATCAAATTGAATAATTCAATCAAAGTAAAAATCTCCCAAAAAATTTCGGCGAGCAAACGAAGCTTCCTACAACCCTTAAACTACTGTCGTTAGAATATACTCTTTCTTAGCATTCGAATTATGGTGTTAAATTAACATAATATTGAGTGCGAAGCTATTTAATGGAATTTAGTCTTTCGGTAGAGGAGAAGCACTGCGGTCCAGGTTGATGTCCAGGTGTTTTCAATCAACATATGTACCTTAATCTCTAAGCCAGAATAGCTATAAACCTGGTAAACCTACAATAATGATATCTATACTAAGTAACTATGCATTTGGTATATAGACAGTGGGTTGCTTAGTACTCGTCCTTACCACTGATAATGACATCGTTGATCTTCAAGATCATTCTTGTCAACTGTGTAGCAAGCAACAATTGCTGCTTCTTTCCAATAAGTGGGTCAACAACAAAGAGCTCCTTCATGTCATTTGAGCCCTTATCTAGACAGTCGACACCCAAGTGGGAGTTCTTCTCATTCACCTGTTTACTCTTAACATTGGCAAGTGTTTCAATTGGATCCAAACCAGAGTTCTCTGCAAGCGTCATTGGAATCTGGTCAAGAGCGTTAGCGAAAGCTCTGAAAGCGTACTGGTCAATACCCTTCTGCTTGTCAGCAGCATCAGACACAGCCAAAGAACATGTGATCTCTGCAGCACCACCACCATAAACGACTCTGGAATCACGGACCAAGTTACGCACAACACAGAGGGAATCGTGGAGTGCACGCTTGGCTTCATCGACAATCATCTTGTTAGAACCTCTCAAGAAACATGTTACGGCTCTGGAGTTAGCACATTCCTCAATGACCAACATACGGTCTCTGGTGGTACCGAACTCCAACTCGTACACTTTTCCGGCGGTACCCAACTTTTCTGGGGTCAAGTCCTCGAAACGAGGAACAATACGACCGTTTGTAGCAATAGCGATCAATTCAAGCTCTGGACCACCCACCCAACGGACGGCAGGAAGCTTGTTCTGTAGAAGCAAGTGGTTAGCTTCATCATCGAAACCCCACTGGCAGATAACAAGGTTGGCACCAGAGTCTTTTACTTGTTGAACCATCTCCTTAAACTTGTTCTGTTCATACTCCTGCAAATTCTTGAACTCTTCCACTGTGGAAATATCGAGTTTGTGCTTTGTCTTTGGTTTTGGTGGTTCGAATGGACATGTTAATATAGCAATCTTGACATCTTCGATTCTCTTTGGCATCTGTGGGTGAGAGAAGTCCTTATCCAGAATGACACCCTTGATGAGTCTGGAATCTTCCAATGCACCACCAACCTTTCCTTCCACCTTAATCAATTCGAAATCAACATCCTTTCTCTCCTTGTCGGCAACAGACAGCACTGCATCGACAGCCATTTTGGCGAACTGTTCGTGTGCCTTTGACACAATTTTGGAACCAAGAGAAGTCTTGGCTGCCCTCAAAAGAGCTTCAACGTTGTTCTCAATGTCATCAGCAACGCTATCAAGCTGATCAATAGCAACTTTGCAGGCTTCATCGAAACCATTTGCGATTTTGATAGGGTGGATTCCCTTGTCGATGAGCTCGAGAGCCTGATCAAGCAATGCACCGGCGAGAACAACGACACCGGTGGTACCATCACCGATCTCATCATCTTGTGACTTGGACAATTCGACGAGAAGCTTAGCAATCTCGTTATCGAGCTCCATCTGGGACAAAATGGTTGCACCATCGTTGGTGATTGTGATTTCGCCATCTGGGGAGATGAGGATCTTGTCGAGACCTCTTGGACCGAGAGATGTCTTCACGATAGATGCAACTGCACGGGCAGCAAGGATATGTGTCTTCTTAGCTTCAATTCCATGAGCTCTCTTCTTCATTCCCTGATCTCTAACAATGATGAGTGGTCTGCCCATCTCGTCCTGTGCCACGATGGCGTTGGACATGTCTGGCATCTCCATCATCTGTGGGTGTTGTGCCATGGTGACTGTGTTGATAATACGACTTCTCGGTGAAAGAATTAACGAATCAACGTTGCAATAAGCAGTGAAACTTCACAGAAAGGCGATTTTTTCTTAAGATACAACAATGTCAAAGTGGCGACGCGTCCATAGATCAACGAAAAAACGAGCGCGAAACCAAAGATTCCCGAGGGCAAACCACACCGGGTAACCCTCGGAAGTCGAACCGTCTCCCTCCTGATCAGCCTGGAAGTGCCAGAGTCGATAAGTGGAAGGTCATCAACAAGTCTAGAGGTCATATAATTCGCACAAAATCAACGCGGCAACGAGCACTGCACTGACGCAATGTCTCAGCCAACAGATACTTTTGCTCTCCAGAACATCTTTGCTGGTCTGAGGAGTCCACAGCCGGCGGAGCGTGCCGCCGCCGTCGTGGAGCTGAGGGCCCACCTTGTAACAACTGCTAGGGAGGTCTCCTCGGAACAGTTCACACGCTACAACAACGAAATCAACAACAAGATTTTCGAGCTCATCCATGGAACAGATCCATCAGAAAACATTGGTGGTATCCTGGCTGTTGACACCCTCATCGACTTCTTCGGCGGTGAGGACCTGCCCAACCAGACATCAAGATTGGCCAATTACCTTCGTTACCTCATTCCCTCATCTGATGTCGAAATCATGAAAATGGCAGCAAAGACTCTCGGTAAGCTTGCAATTCCTGGTGGCTCTCTAACTTCAGACTTCGTTGACCATGAAACAAGGAATGCGATCGAGCTTCTTCAAACTGAGAAGAACGAGTCTAAGAGACATGCCGCTGTGCTCATAATCGCGTCAATTGCAGAGAATTCTCCAACACTATTCTACAGTTATGTGAATACCATCTTGGAGAACATCTGGTCTGCTCTCAGAGATTCCAAACTGATAATCAGAATTGATGCAGCTTATGCATTGGAAAAGTGTCTTGACGTTATCTATGAGCGTGACATGAATTTGAAAAAGAGTTGGTTCAACAAGCTCATCGAGGGCGCTTCTCAAGGATTCAAGATGAACTCAAGTGAGTCAATCCATGGATCATTACTTGTATTCAAGGAACTTGTTAAAAAGGGTGGTATGTTCATTCAGGACAAGTACGATGCTATCTTTGAAACTTCATTCAAGTACAGGGAGCACAAGTACAACATTATCAGACAGGAAGTCACACATATCATACCTCTATTGGCCGCTTATAATTCTCAGAAGTTTGTTGACAGATATTTGCATCGCACATTGTTGTTTTATCTTACACAGCTGAAAGAGGAAAGTGAAAGAGCCGCTATCTTGATATCTGTGGGTGACATCGCTTTCGAAGTAGAGGGCCAAATCACCACTTACCTTGATGCAATTCTTGACAACATACGTGATGGACTCAATTCAAGGGCTAAGACACGCAGAGACATCGAACCAGCTATCTTCTACTGCATAGGGAAACTTGCCTCTGCAGTTGGTCCAGCTCTCACAAAACATCTTCAGAGAGACATTCTCGACATGCTATTATCCTGTTCACTAAGTGACCATATGAGAGAATGCTTGCTGATCTTGTCACAGCGTATCCCACCGTTAGAGCCTCTTATCAACCAGAAAATTCTGAACTTGCTGAGCTATTGCCTTTCTGGTTATCCATTCACGCAGCCTGGTGCTCCAAACTCCAAGAAGAAAATGAACCCACAGCAAGCTCGCCAGTACAGAGACGCCATGATTTCTCGTAATGGTATGGCAAGTGACGATGTAATCATCATCCAGGCGATGAAGATGCTCAACTTCTTCAACTTCAAAAATGACTCACTATTCGAGTTTGTCAGATACTGTACCATCACATATATTGAACATGAGAATCCGGAGGTACGCAAGATCGCTGCTCTGACTTCTTGTGAATTGTTCCTCAAGGATTCAGTTTGCTTCCAGACTTCGAGTTACTCATTGAATGCTGTTTCAGAGGTCTTGGACAAACTCCTGACTATTGCCATTACAGATCCTGTTGCGGAAATCAGACTTGAGGTTTTGAATTCTCTGGGAAAGAACTTTGATCCACAACTTTCACAAGCGGACAACGTGAGGCTTTTGTTCATGGCTCTCAATGATGAAGTGTTTGGAATCCAAAAAGTTGCCATCCAGATCATTGGAAGACTATCGTCCATCAACCCAGCATACATTGTTCCATTCCTCAGAAAGACACTTATTCAGTTGCTTACCAAACTGGAGTACTCTACTGCAAGTCGGAAGAAGGAGGAAAGTGCTATTTTGCTATCTCTCCTCATCAACTCTTCCAAGAGCGTTGCCAAGCCATATGTCAAGCCAATCATAGACATCCTGCTACCCAAGTCTAGGGATAAGTCTGCCTCAGTTGCATCCAGTTCTATTTCAGCACTTGGTGAACTTTCAGTTGTGGCAGGAGAGGATATTAAACCATTCATCCCAGACTTGATGCCTCTAATCCTTGAGACTTTCCAAGACCAAAGTTCTTCTTTCAAGAGAGATGCAGCCTTAAAGACTTTGGGTCAGTTAGCCGGGTCTTCTGGTTATGTTATTCAACCATTACTGGATTACCCACAGCTCCTTGGTATCTTGATCAGTCTTTTGAAGTCCGAGAACTCTCCAGCAATCCGTCGTGAGACAGTCAGACTCCTTGGTATCCTTGGTGCTCTTGACCCTTACAAGCACAAGGAAGTTGAGAGAAACTCCAAGAACATCACCGTTGAAGGTCCGCCTACAGATGTTGCCCTTCTCATGCAGGGTATGAGTCCATCTACTGAGGAGTACTATCCAACTGTTGTCATCTCAACATTGATGAAGATTTTGAAGGATCCTTCTTTGACTGCATACCATTCTTCATGTATTCAGACCATTGTGCTTATTTTCAAGACCATTACCATTACATGTTTGAAGTTCACTGGCACAACGACTTCAGCTATCATCAATGTCATGCACACATGTCCACCATCTATGTTGGAATTCTACTTCCAGCAACTGAGTGCTTTGATCAGTATTGTCAAACAACACATCAGACCTCATCTTGACGAGGTGTTTGACGTTATCAAGGAGTTCTTCCATCTTCAGAATTTACAAGTTACTATTGTTTCCCTGGTGGAATCAATTGCCAAAGCACTTGGTGGCGAGTTCAAGATGCACATCACTGCCGTCTTGCCTTTGTTGCTTGACGCTCTTGCCAATGAGAAAACTCCAAACGTTTCACTCCGTGTCCTCAAGGCATTTGTTGTCTTTGGCTCCAACATTGAAGAGTACATCCATCTTATTATTCCAAACATTGTGAGGCTGTTTGAATACGGTCCACAGAACGTTAGAAAGACTGCTATTGTCACCATTGGAAAGCTGTCCAGAAGTGTCAATCTCAACGACATATCTTCAAGAATCATCCACACTCTTATCAGAGTACTGTCTTCTCACAATGATGAGTTGTCAAGAGCTGCTATGAACACTTTGTGTTTCTTGCTCCTTCAGATGGGTACAGAGTTTACTGTCTTCATTCCTGTGATCAACAAGGTGCTGGTAAAGAACAAGATCCAGTCCTCTGCTTATGACCAGCTCGTGAATAAGCTTTTGAACGATGAACCATTACCACACAACTTGATCTTGGACAGAGAAGCTGATTCACATGACAGCGCAGAGCCAATTGAACAGCCATCTAAAAAGCTTCCTGTCAACCAACAAGTTTTGAAGAACGCATGGCAATGTTCTCAGTGTCGTACAAAAGAGGATTGGCAAGAATGGAACAGACGTCTTTCAGTCCAGTTGTTGAAGGAATCTCCTTCTCATGCTTTGAGAGCCTGTTCAGCCTTGGCCAGCAGCTACTATCCACTGGCAAAGGATCTGTTCAACGCAAGTTTTGCAAGTTGCTGGAGTGAACTGTATACACAGCATCAGGAAGAGCTTGTCCAGTCCTTATGCGTTGCACTCTCATCTCCAAACAATCCACCTGAGATCTACCAGACTTTGCTCAACTTGGCTGAGTTTATGGAGCATGACGACAAACCACTTCCAATCCACATCTCTACACTTGGCCAGTATGCTCAGAGATGCCATGCTTACGCTAAGGCCCTTCACTACAAAGAGCTTGAGTTCAGTCAGGAACCATCGACTCCAACCATTGAGGCACTGATCAGTATTAATAACCAACTCCAACAGTCTGATGCAGCCATTGGTATTTTGAAACACGCTCAACAACATCATGACTTGCAGTTGAAGGAGACTTGGTATGAGAAGCTCCAGAGATGGGAGGATGCATTGAAGGCATACAATGACAGACGTGAAGATACCATCGAGACCACGATGGGTAAGATGCGTTGTTTGCATGCTCTTGGTGAATGGGATCAGCTTTCTCAGCTGGCTCAGGAGAAGTGGACCAACTCGTCTACTGATATCAAGAGAGCAGTTGCGCCATTGGCAGCCGCTGCAGCTTGGGGCTTGGGACAATGGGAGAGAATGGACACTTACATTACCGTGATGAAACCAGAATCACCAGACAGAGCCTTCTTCAATGCCATCTTGTGCTTGCACCGCAATAACTTTGATGAAGCTTCGAGACACATTGTCCAGGCCAGAGACTTATTGGTCACTGAAATTACGGCACTTGTGAGTGAGAGTTATAGTCGTGCTTACAATGTTGTTGTGAGAGTCCAAATGTTGGCTGAACTTGAGGAGATTATCAAGTACAAGAATTTGCCTCAGACTTCTGAAGCCCGTGTCGTTATGAGAAAGACATGGAATGCCAGATTGCTTGGTTGTCAGAGAAACGTTGATATTTGGCAGAGAATGCTCAAGGTTCGTACTCTTGTTATCAAGCCAAAACAGGATATGGATATGTGGATCAAGTTTGCAAACTTGTGCAGAAAGTCTGGAAGACTTGGTCTTGCTGAGAAGGCGTTGAACTCTCTCTTGGAGGAGGGTGACGATCCAAACACATCAAAGGCTCCTCCACAGGTTGTCTATGCCCAGCTGAAGTACATGTGGGCAACTGGATCCAGAAGAGAGGCATTGAGTCACTTGATTGACTTCACTTCAAGAATGTCCCATGACTTGGGCTTGAACCCAGATGATTTGATCACACAGCCATTGCCATCACACACAAGTATCAAGAACGTTGAAGAATACACCAAGCTTCTAGCCAGATGTTTCTTGAAGCAAGGTGAATGGCAAGTTGCTCTTCAGACCAACTGGAGAACGGAGAACTCAGAAACAATCTTGGGTTCATTCTTGTTGGCTACTCACTTCGACTCTAAGTGGTACAAAGCATGGCATAACTGGGCTTTGGCTAACTTTGAAGTCATCTCATTGCTCACATCGAAGTCTTCTATCAACGAAACCAGCACTGAAAGTGATTCTCAGTACTCTCCAGAGTTGATCCAACAGCATGTGATTCCTGCCATTAAGGGATTCTTCCATTCCATTTCTTTGTCAGCAGCAAACCCACTTCAAGATACGCTGAGATTGCTGACCCTTTGGTTCACATTTGGTGGTGTTCCAGAGGCTGCACAGGCCATGACAGAAGGCTTCAATATGGTTAAGATTGATACTTGGCTTGAGGTGATTCCTCAGCTGATCTCTCGTATTCACCAGCCAAACCAGACAGTGAGCAGATCTCTTCACGGATTGTTGACTGGATTGGGTAAGGTGCATCCACAAGCTTTGGTTTATCCATTGGCTGTTGCTGTTAAGTCTGATTCTGTTTCAAGACAGAGAGCTGCCCAAACTATCATTGATAAGATGAGAGTTCACAGTCCTACATTGATTGCCCAATCTGAACTTGTGAGTAATGAGCTCATCAGAGTGGCCGTCTTGTGGCACGAGTTATGGTTTGAGGGACTTGAGGATGCTTCGAGACTATTCTTTGGTGAACACAACACTGACAAGATGTTTGCTGTTCTTGAACCACTTCATAAGATGCTTGAGAGAGGTCCAGAAACTTTGAGAGAGGTTGCCTTTGCCAACACGTTCGGAAGAGATTTAAGCAACGCATATGACTGGGTTCTTGCCTTCAGACGTACTAAGGATGTCTCCAAGTTGAATCAAGCCTGGGATATCTACTACAACGTTTTCCGTCGTATCAACAGACAGCTTCCACAATTACAGACTCTTGAGCTTCAATACGTGTCTCCAAAGTTGCTTGCCACTACAGACCTTGAGCTTGCTGTCCCAGGTACATACAGACCTGGTAAGCCAATCGTGAGAATTCTGAACTTTGAACCAATATTCACCGTCATTTCTTCCAAACAGAGACCACGTCGTTTGTCATGTAAGGGAAGTGACGGAAAGGAATACTTCTACTTGCTGAAGGGTCACGAAGATATCCGTCAGGATAACTTGGTCATGCAGCTGTTCGGTTTAGTGAACACACTCTTGCTCAATGATCCTGAGTGCTTTAAGAGACATTTGGATATCCAGCAATTCCCAGCCATTCCACTATCCCCAAAGTCTGGTCTCCTGGGTTGGGTTCCAAACAGTGACACTTTCCATGTGTTGATCAGAGAGTACCGTGAGTCCAGAAACATCATCTTGAACATTGAACATCGTATCATGCTTCAGATGGCCCCAGACTATGATAATTTGACTCTTCTTCAAAAGGTTGAGGTGTTTACATATGCTTTGGATAACACCAGAGGTCAGGATCTCTACAAGGTTCTGTGGTTGAAGTCCAGATCATCCGAATCCTGGTTGGACAGAAGAACCACATACACTAGATCTCTTGCTGTGATGTCTATGGTTGGTTACATTTTGGGTCTTGGTGACCGTCATCCTTCGAATTTGATGCTTGATAGAATTACTGGTAAGGTGATTCATATTGACTTTGGTGACTGTTTCGAAGCCGCTATTCTCCGTGAGAAGTTCCCAGAGAAGGTTCCTTTCAGATTGACCAGAATGTTGACGTACGCTATGGAGGTTAGTGGTATTGAGGGTTCCTTCAGAATTACCTGTGAGCATGTCATGAGAGTTCTCCGTGACAACAAAGAGTCATTGATGGCCATATTGGAAGCCTTTGCCTACGATCCATTGATCAACTGGGGATTCGACCTTCCAGCTCAGACGATTGCTGATGCCACTGGCATCAAGTTGCAGCAGGCGAACACAGTTGAGATGCTCCGTCGCGGTCAGATTGACGAACAAGAGGCCGCAAGATTGGAGGTACAACAAAAGGTGGAAATTAGAAACGCAAGAGCCAAACTTGTCCTCAAGAGAATCACTGATAAGCTGACTGGTAACGATTTCCGTCGTTACAAGGACTTGAATATCCCAAGCCAGGTTGATAAATTGATCCAACAGGCTACTTCTGTTGAGAACTTGTGTCAACACTACATTGGTTGGTGCTCTTTCTGGTAATGATGAATGCAATATTTATAACGTTAAATGGAACAATATATATGGTATGAAAGTCATGAAGTAGTCGTACATCGTGAAGAATTATGCTTATTGGGTGATGAGGGAATCCACCTCTTGTCTCCATCTGTTGATAAGTGCATGTCCTTCCTCGGGAAGCCCAAGATCATCATTGAAATACCTTCTATGCAGTACTTTCCTAATATGGAGTTCTGTTTTGGCCGTTTGTAAGAGTTCTTTTGCCTTGGTGCCTCTATCGTCTTCGAATCCAGCGATGAGCTGGAGAGCACCCATGATCTTTCCCACTTCGATTCCCAATCTAGAGCCTTCAGGGTAACCATCATCAAAGCCCTTTTGTAGACTCTCCTCCTTAGAGCTACTGACACCTGCAAGGTATCCCTGCTTAGCATGGATTCGTCTTAGAGCTGCAATTTCTGCATTCTCCGGTTCATCAGTACGAGAGCCGTAGAAATCTTCATCAGCAACGGTTGGTCTGTACTCTTCTTCGGCCCAAATATCATCGTCACTGAGACCAGCCTCATCCGTCTTCTCTTTCTTCGACCTATCAATTTCCCCCATTATCTCTCGGACTCTGAATATGTTTAATTGTATCAAGGAAGAGAACTCCCGAGCTCTTTTGTGCCAAAAATGAGATGTCTGGGTGTTTTGCCACTAGAAAAATTTACGCCTGTTGACAAATGAAGTCATCGCTCTTAGATCCCGAGAAACGGAAACAAACGGACAATTATAAGACAAAATGGCTCCTCACACTGTTCTTTGTATTGGTATGGCCGGTAAGTAATATTATGGCTTATTAGAATCCACTCTGGACCGTTACTAACACCCATTCAGGTTCCGGTAAAACCACCTTCATGCAGAGACTCAATTCTCATCTCCACAGCAAAGCCACACCTCCATATGTCATTAACTTAGATCCTGCCGTTATTAAGGTTCCATTCGGTGCCAACATTGATATCCGTGATTCTGTCAAGTACAAGAAGGTTATGGAGAACTACAGCTTGGGTCCAAATGGAGCTATCGTCACATCTCTTAATCTCTTCTCCACGAAGATTGATCAAGTGATCAAGCTGGTGGAACAGAAATCCGACAAGTACAAGGATGTCATCATAGATACACCAGGTCAGATTGAGTGTTTCATCTGGTCCGCATCTGGTGCCATTATCACTGAAGCTTTTGCATCTACTTTCCCCACAGTCATCGCATACATCGTGGATACACCACGTAACACATCACCAACCACATTCATTTCAAACATGCTTTATGCCTGTTCCATTCTCTACAAGACCAAACTTCCTATGATCATCGTGTTTAACAAGACTGATGTACAGAGTGCTGAGTTTGCCAAGGAATGGATGACAGACTTCGAGGCCTTCCAAGAGGCTCTTAGACGTGATGAGGAGCTTACATCCGAGACAAGCTCAGGAAGTGGATACATGAATTCTCTTGTGAACTCAATGTCTCTCATGCTTGAGGAATTCTACTCACAACTTGATATTGCTGCCGTGTCGAGTTATACCGGTGCTGGTTTTGATGAGTTCTTGGATGCTGTTGATAACAAAGTTGAGGAGTATGAGAAGTTCTACAAAGCTGAGAGAGATAGAATACTCAAAGAGAAGGAAGAGAAGGAAAAGAAGAGAAAAGAGAAGAACTTGTCACATCTCATGAATGATCTTGGTATCTCAGATAAGGCTAAGAAGGACGAGGTTGATGTTATTTCGGACACAGAGAGTATTGAAGAAGGTGAGAACGATGGTCTTCTTCTACACGATGAAGACGAGGGAATCGAAGGAGAAAGAGAATACACTTTCCCAGAAGACAGAAATGGTGAGATTAATGACAATTCTAACGCCGCTCTCCAGGCTCGTTATCAGGAAGCTTACGAAAGAACAGCCAAGGAGGCTTCAAGTAAGACTGCTGAGAACATTGCCAACTACATCAGCAACACACAGGGATGAATTCAAAAGTAGGTATAATCTACAATGTTTCAACAAAGAACAAAATGTAGTATAACCGAGCTGTAGACTATAATGCTCTCCACTCATGAACTTTACGAAGAATCCCCTTGTTGGTCGACCAGCTGATTCAGACTTAGACGCTCACTGATCTTGTATGGTGTGTTGTACTTATCTTTGAAAATCAAATGCGGCTTTCTCTCAGCAAGATCCAAAATGGTCTTACCAAACTCAGAGTTTGCCCAAGCGAACCAAGGTCTGGTGTATTTCATTCCACCTGGATAGTTGACATGAATACTTTCATGGATCAAACCCAAGTGTGCAGTATTCTTCTTAATCAAATCCAACATCTCCACAATTTCTTCATCATTATCCGTAGTTCTGATCTGAAGCATCAAAGACATTGGCCAAGCGTTATGAATACCGATATGTGGACCACCAATGCCCTTGAAGTGATTACCCACCAAGTAGTATGGATTACCCTGTTTGGACAAGATCATCTTTCTGGTGTTCTGATAGATTGGATCATTAACGTCAACGAATCCCAAATCTGGAAGAGACAACAATGATGGGATGTTAGCATCATCCATGAAGGCAGCACTACCATATCCGTCAATTTCGTAAGCAAACACTTTGCCCCAGACTGGATGATCAATGACAGCATGTTCGTAGATGGCATCGGTGATTGTCTTTGAGAATTTACGAGACTTGTCAATGATCTTAGAAACGGTCTCCAACGAGTCCTTTGGAATGCTGTCCTTAGCATCGATCAATGTTTCAACCAGTGCTTTCAACTCCACTGCAAGGTGTGCGTTTCCTGGAATGAAGAACTGATAAGTACATGCATCATCAGAAGGTCTGAATGCAGAACGAATCAAACCAATGTCAAAGTTCACAGGGTTACCAGAACCTGCCAAAGGCAAAGTTTCTGTACCGATGTTGGTGTTTCTTTGGAAAGTGTAGTAGATTGGCAAAACCATTCCATCCTTGTCAAACGTTGGACTTGACTCTCTCTTCAACACAGTCAAGAGATTCTGCATTGCACTCACCCAAATCTTGTTGAAAATAGTGGCGTCCTTTGTAACAGCATAATACTCGTTGGTCAAAGTCAAGAAAGAGGCAAGAGAGTCAACTTCCCATTTACACTCAAACACATACTTCCATTGTGGTGTTGGGATGACTTTGTCCATTGCAGTCTCACCCTTCTTGATACCTGATCCTGGAGGTGGGTGGAATGCATTACAGTATGGACTGACAAGGATGTACGATGCCTGCGTGTTGATAGCACCTCTCATCAACTCCTTTAGTCCTTCGTCATGGGCGGTAAGTTTATGATAGACAGACAATTGTCTAGCCGCATCTCTCAACCACTCAGCGTGAATGTCACCAGTGACAACAAAAGATTGTGCCAATGCCCCAGAAGCAGAGTTACTCTTGGTATGATAAAGAATTGTGGTATCCAAAGTGTTTGGGAGGGCATTCTCCACTAATCTTGCCAAGTCTGGGTCTTCAATACGGACCTTCAAGTCTTCAATAAGTGCATCAACTGCTGGAGAAATGAATGTGCGACAATGTTTTGGCGGTCTCTGGAAGGGCAATTCCAAAGGACCAGTTGATGGTGGCTCATGATAGTCTTCAGAGTAATCCTTGTACTGTTCGCATTTACCAGAGTTCATGGAATAGAAGTGATGACGCGTCTTTCCCTTCTTTGGTCGCGTGTTGATAGCAGCAGCATTGATCCCTTCATCGTATACAACCTTCTGATTAGTGAGATCTGTAGCATAGAGACGTTGTAACTTGGCGTTCAGTAACTCCTCTTCTTCGTCATACCCCAGACGGCGGATGAAGTAGATAAAGGCCAAAGTAGCAAAGATGCCGGCGGCAAGCTTTAAAATCTTGCCACGACGATATTTCGGCTTCGAGACTGCCCTGTAAGGCTGCATTCTGTTGATTGAACTTGAGATTCAACGTCTACCGAGTGGAATGGGAGGCGGTTTGCAGTGTCTATCAGTGTTCGAAGTGTTGATGTATTTTTACCTTTTCCCCCGGCGGATGGATCCTATCTCGGGGAGATGTGCGGATGTCATCATCGTGCACTTCTCTATATTTCTCTGAAATTAGACAATCTTGGCACTCTGTCTACGATCATGTGTTTTCTGTAAGGGTTCATCATTCATAAAATGCAGTATATATTGTGACTGTTTCTTGATTAATGCTGGTTGATGGGGAGCTTTCCCCTTAGAAAGGAACACCGCCTATGACGTGGCGTGCAACCCCTGCAGATAGATCAGATACGGCCATTGAGATCAATGCTTTTTCGTAACAGCAATACAATCTCCAGAGACATTGACATCCAGGAAGGAGGCTTGTCCAATCTTGGTAAGAATCTGTGTAGCAAGCGTATTTCTTGACTTATGCGACTCCTGCGCCATTCTTAAGAGGGACTCATAGTTCATCTCTTCAGAGGCAGAATTCGTGATGCTCTCATAAACTTTCCGAAGCTCCAGGTTCAATCTGGAGGATGACTTGAGGTTAAATATAACCCCAACAATCTGAAATAGTGGTGTATGTGAGTTGGCAATGTCAAATATCTGCTCAGTCAACTCAATAGCGTACGGTGGGATGCAGATGGCCTTGAGAATTGGGGACTCCTCTCCCTCAACAGCTTCTAAAGACTTCAGTTCACGCACGAGGTTCTCATTCTTGCTCAAAATAGCTCCCATGGTTTCAGGAACAATGTTATGACTCTTCACAGAGTCCACAGCTTGGCCCTTAATGTTCTTAATCTGGCTCACAACCCTGTTACGATATGCCATGTTTGTGACAGTATGGGATTTGTCCTGAATCAATATCATAACAGAACTTGATCTGAAGAAGAACTCATGAGATTTCCTGATCTGTTTCGACTTCAAGTTCTTTATGGCTGAATCAAGGTTATTTGGAATGAAACTGGTTGGCTTTGCCATGCCTTTGTAGTCAATCTTCTTCACAGGTACCCTGTAAATATGCTCCAACTCCTTTCGTAGAACAGGATCAATATCAATAGACTTCAAGAGATCCTCATTATTCACACCTTTCACATATTGATCAACAAAGAGCCTCCTTTGCAGGAGTTCTTTCTGGATGGGATTAATTTGTTGAAGAAGGCGAACCATCCGTGATTGGACATCTCCAACCGTGGGCTGCTTTACTCTCCTCACAGCGGGGGTTGTACCACGTGGAGGACGTATAGAGACCATCAAATATGCGTTGAACTGAAGAAACTGTGGGAAAAGAAGATGGAGATGAGTACTAAAGTGTGTAAGAGGTGTAGGGCCTCAAGATTTTTTAGTTGGCGGGCGCGAAGAAGAAGTTCCTGGGGTTTTGTATGGAGGGAAATTCTGGGGGAGTAGATGCTCCTTTCTTTTGCTCCTGAAGTTTAAACAATCAGATTATACAGCAAAGAGGACCATTATACCAAATAATTCGGATTAACAGACATATAAGTGCTAGCATTGGTGCTATTTGCCCCTGGCCCTGTTCCCTGGGGTAATTCATACACGAAAATTTCCTAATCCAGACTCCTTCTTCCTTCTTCCGAATCTTATCATTTACACCAGGCTTGATCAATAAATAATTCTGATTGTAGATAACATATAATCTATATACACACAGTGTCTCTCATCTCTTCTTGCTCTTAGAAGGACGAATGATATGTGCGAGTTTGGCGAGACCCCTCAAACTTGGCTCAACGAAAACACGGGAGAACCAAGGTGTACAGAACAAACTAAACACAACTCTCACAGGGAACGTAGCCTTAACGATACCATATGCAGTTGCACCTTCAATAATAAGCTTTGTACGATCCTGGATCGAGTAGTCGGCAACGGTATCTCCAAGCTAGATAATGTTAGTATGGACCCAGAAGTGTGGGGGGAGTGGTAGTTAACACTTACGATTCTCTCAATCACTCCGGTACTCTTAACAAGAACCCATGATGGGATGTCAGCTGGAAGAAACTGGTATTCATGGAAAAGATACCATAGTCCAAGGAATGGTACCACTGCTGTGAGTTCATGAAGGATCAAGAATGAGGAAACATGAGCAAATGGCGCATTCACAAGACGTCCCCCGTACTTCCTTAGTGGACCTGGGAGTTTATCCACAATAGCCTGTGCTCTTGATACTTTCTTAATTTCGACTTTTGGTGGTTCAACATGTGTGGCGTCTCTGCGTGGCTGCTGTTCTAGATCTTTGAAGATGTCCTTGGCTTCTTGAGTTGGTTTAGGTGGGACCGCATTGAAACGGAACGGTGTGCTGTAAAAAGTACGATATAGACCAGGTCTGGCAAATGGTTTCCAGGCTAATGCGAGTCTTGGTCGTAGAAGAAGCATTGGTGGTGAAATGTGATGATGCGATGATGATTTATGATGAAGCAAAGTGAACCAAACGAGGACGATTTGACGTCATGAAAGTTCGCGGGTGGACCCCGAAGGCATATATGGTGCTTGGAGCTTTGGGGACATACAACTTGGGAAGATCGACTGTGTGGCCAATCAGTGAATCATGCATCTATACATGCATACATACCAAAGAGAAACTACTTCCAAGTTCTAATATGCATGCGTCATTCATTAATAGCGTACCTAATACGACAGGTCTATCCACACCTCCACAACTAAGAGTACATCTTCAACACTCTAGAACCGACATTCTCCAAGACATGCTTGTACGGGATAATCATGATATCATCAGCTTCAGCATTCATAATCTTCTGAGGCTTTGGACCTCCAGAACCACCCATTGGCATAGGTGGTTGCTGCTGCTGCATCATTTGACTAGCCATCTGGCCATCTCCCAAGAGCACATTGTACACTGAGTTCAAACCAAGCATGGCAATGACATACCATGAGATAGAAGACACCCATCTGACATCCAAATCACTGGTAGCGACACCGGATTGGAGCATCTGTTTGAATCTCAATGTGAGTGGGAATGGCAACTTCATGAGGACGAAACCGGCAAAGAAGAAGTTGACCCAACCCATCATTGCAGTCTGAGCAAACATGTTACCAAAAGAGTTCTTGGCCATATCAAACATTGCATCAGCGGCATTTGGATCTGAAAATGGATTTTGTGTGATATCCCCCTCTCCTGCTGGTTTCTCGGCGGCGTATTCGCCACTGGTGAGCTTTTTGGAGAGATAAGACTGTCTTGTGAGGAATTCGGCTTTTGGAAGGTTCCAGAAGTTGGCTTTAAGTAACTGTGCCTTTTTGATGTATTGTTGTTCTCTGAGCTTGCCCAATGGCTGGAGACGTGGGACCGGTGAGAGTAACACGTTGATGGTTTGTCTGAGCACACCAAAGAGGACAAGTGCCAGTGAGATTGGGACAAGAACCCAGTACTTCAAACTTGGGTCAATGGTAAGATCTGGAACCATCTTGAGTTATTATGGATTGGACAATGTGGTTGCGGCTAATGTTTGGAGAAGGTGTTAACACTTTCGAGTTTCCCGGAGGCCAAGAAGCTAGCGCGCGTTTGAAGTTTCGCGAAATGTGATTGATTAGGAATATTTCCAAATCGGGTAGTTTCCAATGCAATGATTTTTTGTTAAGGATGGTCTTATTTAATGATTTTGCCTTAAATACTAATATGTTTTCTCTTTTGAGTTTATATCCATGCGTACTAACCATCAAAAATACCAATAACACAACCATAGGCCCAACACACAAACACAGAATTTGCTCAAAGGACCGTAATGCCGAGCCCGCGTAATCGCTTTGTACAGTCGAATCTCGATACGGGCAAGCCGCAAGACGGAAAGAAGGTGTCAAAACCATCCGCCCTGTCAGACAGCAAATAAAGTCTTATCTGCACCACAAACTTCCTCAATTGGTTCCTGTGATAAAACTAAACATGGGTACACTACAACGTCTTTCGATAGGGTCCGCAATTGTAGGACTTGGAGGATACTTCATCCTCCATCAGCAGCTTGTTAAGAGATACCCAGAAGTTGCATTCTATAACGTGCCTTCCAACGCTCGTATTCCACACTTTTTCCCGCCAGATGGATCAAAGACCCAAATTGCCTATATCAACACTTATAAGACTAGAATTCGTACCGAAGCATCAAAGTCTGAGATTGCCGACCGTATCTTTAGTTTCCCAACTTTTGCCCTACCGGACAAGAAAAGTGGCGTGAAGAAGGCCACTAGGGGATCGCTTGCCTGTGAATGGGTTGAACAGGTTTCGAAAAAGGGTTATGAGAGTGAGACTATAAAGTGGTATTGGCACAATAATAAGATCGTGCCAACTTTTGAATGGTTGGCAAAGTATGGATACCCTTGGAGAATGATGAATGGAGGATTGCATGAAGTGTTGATCGAGGAGTTAGACAAGGGTATCTATGATGTTTACTTTATTACGGCCCATGAGTATAATGATCTGAGAGATGGTAAGGTTATCCCTGAGTTTATGCAGGCTTTGCACAGAGACTTTGCCAGATTGGTGTTGTGGTATGGCACTAAGTGAAGGGTACCACACTGGTCTTTTTTTGCTAACAGATCTCTACCCCCACCCATATTCAAATTTATCTATGATTCTATGAAAGTACAAGTATTATTTATTACACGCCCAATATTATGCTCCCTTATTGTTTGTCACGATAGAACGTTTCCAAATCTCCTTTAGAGCCTCATTGAAGACGTTGATGTTATAGTCAACGATAGCCATTGCCGAGTCCACATCAGTGTCCTTGATAAGCGCCACAAGGGCCAATCCACGGATCATTTTGTGGAATGTAAGAATGTATCCGTTTTGGAGCACCGAGGAACATTTAAGTGTTTCTTGTGGTGCTAGCTGATCTCCATTCGTCAACTCTTTACTCTCGTACAAGTCGTTCAAGTCCACCGTCACGTCAATGAACTCTGCACACACTTCATACGTTTGGATATCAACTGGAGAGGAATCAGTGGCGACGTAAATCTTTGAATTAACATCGAACAGGAAGGCTTTTTCAATCCTTGAGTGTTGGACCAAGTTATCCAACAAGTTCTCCAAAGACGGCAACTCAAAGATCAACTTTTGCACAATTCTCGAGAAGGCCTCATAGATACTGTGATCAAAGATAGATGTCAAATGGAAGGATACTTGAACACCTTCAATTCCAAGATCGAGGAGCTCATCACCAATTCTTTGCATGATATCTCTTTGTGTGTCTAGTCTAAAGTCCTCACTGAGTCCATCAACCTTATGTATGAGCACCTCAATGTGGATATCTGGATTCACTTTGTAGGCATATTCGATAATCATGGCAAGATTCGTCAAGGCGTTGAGGTATTCATCCTGTGAATCAATAACGTAGACAAGGGCACCGACACTCTTGAATAGCTTTTCACTATCGTAGGAAGGTTCAAAGTAATTAAGTTGGCCCGGGAGTTCCATAACAGCAAGGTCAATCAAGGAGGAGTAGTGTTCCGTTGTAGGCTTCGAAGTGGACTCCAAATACAGCGTGTCCAACGGCTGCATGTTGTGGAAGACGACTTTACAGATGGAAGACTTACCACCTCTACAAAGGGGATTGTTAGTAACATGGCGAGTGGAGTATGTGAGTGGGCTCTGCAGCGAATTCTGGGACATACCTTCGGAGACCCATCAAGAGGATGGTTGCACGTTCTGGGTCATTCTCTGGCTCTGTGAGGAGAACAGGCTGGTCCATTGTAGAGTGTCTGTTCTGTGGATGTGATGTGTTTGTGGTGGTGATAAGGGAAGTGGCCTCTCGAGTGTTTGCAGGCCCGCAGGCCCCCGCGGTTCGCGAATCAGGAAAAGCGGTTGGCGCACGCTGCACGTGACGGAGGCAAAAGCAAAGACGCCAAGGGTTGCGACGCTGCGACATGAGTTGGGATCCATGTCGCAAGCAGAGCATCTACGGAGCCCTCATTCTCTGCAAATATTTACGCTTCTGGTCTTAATTTTTACATTAGTAGACTCATTGACAAAGGATCTATAAGATGAATTCTTTTTTTTAATCTTTTACCTGCCCAATCGGCGAATAACTGCCTGTTTTAGGAGGTGCGACATTTTTGACTCCGTGGGCGAGGGAGCATTGAACATGAGTGAAGCCCTGCCGGTGGGAATAATGTTGGTTATACTATCTGATCAGGATCTTTAATGAATTAAATAGTGAGGTCATTGCGTTCATGAAGATCAGGGGATTTGAATGGTGGTAGTAGATATTAATCAAAGAGGATATAGAGTGAGAAGAGCCCCTTTTTATTCCCTTGGGAGAGCATGAAACGCTGTTTTAACACCTACTGATACTTCTTGCATATACAATTGAAATTTTGGTTTTACTCCGATGATCATAAACGTTTTGAAAAGGCATTTTAATGGTTCTCATAGGTAGTAAAAGCTTATTGTAATATCATTAAAGGGGAATGTGTCCCTATAAATTACCAATATATCATCACTTTTGGTGGGGCGAGGAGGCTGCGAAGAATTCATCGCCAGTTTCGCCGCTCCATAGTCTCCAGGCATCTCATCGCAAGCATTAACACACCCACAACGACCCCATATTTGCGCCAGAACCATGCATGAGACTATAAACCTATCATTATCACAACGAGCTAATCATCTTACTACACACTTTTACAATTCACAAGAGTCTTATCTCAACTATACGCGCTCGGTCAAGGAATCATCCAACGACCCGTCAGTCTTCTTCAAACCAACACGACAGGGAAACACCCTCTCATACAACCCACGTGTACACATTTGGGACCTCTCTGGTGGATTTGGTAGTCTGGGACAATATGAGTACTCACAACAGCCTGATGTGCCACAGGAGCTCCAACAACATGCTATCAAGAAGGAAAGAGTCCAAAAGAGTGCATATCAAGCTGCTCTTGACCTAGGAACCACAACCCCAAAATTAACCACAGATGATACAAAGTATTGGTCAGACTATTCAAGGGTCATTTATGAACCTAAGTCATTCAACTCAATACATAATTGGAGGTTTGATCCGGATAAGCACCCCAAGGGAACACTCGCGTTAGGTGAACAGCGTGAGTTCGTTGGATACGAAGTTGGTGTGAATGAATGGGAGAATGGTAATGTTGGCATTGAGTTCTTGGAGGATAGCTACCGTGTCAGTTTGGAAGAGTGTGATATGCTGAACGGTATCAACATCACCACGGAGATTGATTCAGCATGGGGTGGATTTTCAAGCTCGATGCTTTCAGAGTTGAGAGATGACTACAATCACAAAAGTGAGGTGTTCACTTGGGCATTGTTTGATCCAAAGGCAACAATGGCACTTTCTCCCAGAGATACATTATCTAGAGTGGGAACATTCCTTGAACTTCAAAAGAACTCATCTTTATTTATTCCTTTGACCACTCCAAAGAACCTTCCAAATGGGTTTACTCCAAACAGTATGTGGCAAACTTCAGCTTTGAACAATCTTGTGTTTGAATCTGTTCAGATTCTTAACTCACAAAGAGAGAACTCTTCAAGTTTCCACACAATTGAATCCAATATCACGTTGGGATCTAATAGACGCCTTGTCTCCTCCATACACGCAAAGACAGGCTCAACGACTTATGACTTTGCATCGATATTCTTCCCAACAAAGAAAGAACCTCATACGTTCTCAAAATCCACAATTATAAGACCTCCAAAGACCAATGACTCTACATCCGCGTTGAATGATCTCAAGATTGACGACAAGAAGAACGACAGAACTTCAACTACATACCTGAGCACCATCCCATTTGCCACACCGGATTCATACCCGGAGGGCATTATCTCTGCACACGATGAACTAACAGTGACTCTTAAAACGTCATCAGCACCGAGAAGACCACTTGTAGAGATGAAAACGTTCGTATCCAAATACGTAAGGGGCGACGAGCGCGCAGATATGATTGATGAGCTGGACACACTGGCAACGGAGTACGAGCACGGATGGACGGACAGTGATAACGAGAGTGACGATGACTACTGAAAGGAGGCTGTGTATCGTGTTACCAATCAAATACAACGAGGGTCATGTGGGGGTTAAAAGAACCGAGCCACCCGCTAATAATATTTTTGTATGAGTTCCTGCAGCTCCCGTTGTACCAGAAAATTATATAAGGGTCCGCCTTCCCCCGGCGGGTGGGCACCTTTCTTTAGTAACTCTATATCCCACATACTCAACATGTCGTTACCAAATTACCAAGAGACATTCTCTAAATTGTCAATTGAGGAGAAACGCAAGAAAGAGGAGGAGTCAAAGAAGCAGGAACCCGCCCCTGAACCCCAGACTGTCAAGGTACCAACCATCCACGAGACCGTCAAGGCCATGGACAAGAAGTTCCTCGAAGCTGACCCGGAACTCTTTATAATTGATCAAAAGACTGCAAGTGCCATCAAGTCCACCGAGCCAACCGTTGATGTTGTCCAAGATGCATTGCATTATCCATACGTCTATGTTGATCAGGTGGAGTACGAATTCCGCGTCAGCAAAGACCTTCCATCCCTTATTAACATGATTCGTTACAATATCAACCAGGAAGCATTCCGTGCCATCTATTGCTCACTTGTCTGGGTTACTCAGCCACAATTGAGACCAGAGATTGAGAGATTGGTTACACTCTGCAGAAACAATGAGTCCTTCCCTATGGGCGGACCAGACATTCCACCAAGGGAATACATCGTCTTGTTCGCTGAGTTATTGGGAACAAAGAGATTCAATGCTGGGAATGCCCTTGTTAAGTTCTGGGTCGAGAAGAATTTGCCTGTGTTGACTGGTCAAGCTAAGGCTGAAGAGAACTAAATAATATGAACTCTACATATACCCCACAATTCCAAGTCGTATTAATCGTTCACTGTTTTCTTTTGCTAAACATAATTCAAGCTCTCAAAGTTAAGGCCCCTTGATCTTCAAGATCATCACCCAATGTTAAATCCTCCAACAACGTACGTGCATCTGTACGCTGTCTAGAGACATCAGTGCCAGTTACATCTGAAATATTGTAACCATCCATCTTCAAGGAAGAACCAGAGATTGCCTTTCTTAACTCTTGAACCTTTGGAGCATTGAGTCTTCCCATTAAAAGAGATCTTGCGGACAGTGGAGCAGACTTGATACTGGTGTTTTCACCACTCATAATAGCGGTAGGTTGAAGCAAGTTTGTCAATGAGACATTTTGAGATTCAGCACGGGACATGAAGGAAGCATTGTGTGCTTCATCATACTCTTCCTCTTGGTTGGATCTGTTGTTATATTTATAATGCGTGGTGAATATGGTCTCACGGTAGTTATCCAATTTAGTATCTTGGAGGAATCCAATGAGTTCGTCCTTTGTGAATGTGAATTTTGGTGAAGATGTGCTCTTTTCAAGCGGTATAGTAGTTGATACGAGCCAGAGTCCATTAGCCTTGCGGTAATCGATTCTGCAAAGTGTTTGGTCAAGCAGTTCTCCATATTGAAGCGACTTAGATGTGAAGTAGAGGATACAGTATCCCAAGTTGTCTCTCAAGATGGCTTCCTTATTAGAAGTGGTACCATCGGTCAACTGCCATTGGATCAAGAATGGGATAGTGTTCACAATTGCATTCACACCAAACTTCTGTGCAATAAGATCAATCAAAGTGAGAAGAGAATCATAACTGGTTCCCTCTGGGAACTGGGAACATTTCTCAACCTGTTCATAGAGTTGGTTGATCACACTGACTTGAGCACCAGAGATCATGTTCTTGTGGTCTGGCTTGTTAGCATCATCCTTAGAGTACTCCATGTCGACAACAGTAATCAATAAATCGGTGTACTTGTTGCGGATTCTGAAGTTGACATCAGGGGACAACGATGAGTCGTTGAGTGAGAGCAAGGAGAAAGTATCAGCAAACAATTCAAGGGACACGCTAGTTCTCTGAACAGTAGCATGTCTGTGAGAAGTAATCAAAACGTTCTTGATGTCATCCAGTAACACCATGACAATGGATTTGAAATTGCTTGATGGAGTTTGAGAGCATTCCTTCAACTTGACGAGCAGAGCGGAGACCATATCCACAACATGCTCATGATAATAAACGTGGGATGCAAGAGAACCAATACACTCTGAGTAAGCGCGAATCAATTCCTTATCAGGGTTCTCCGTCTCAATCAAATAGACCTGGTGTTCCACAAGCTTACGCAGATGGTCATCAAGACCCAATCCGACAAAACTGACGTTTGAGGACAGCAGACGCGAGAGAATGTGCAAATAAACCAATTGCTCTTTTGGATTACCATCCTTTCTGAGCTCGCCAATTAATACACTCAACACAATGAATCTCAATTGCACAGGGATCCAGTTTGCAACCATCTCCGTGATAGCAGATGCCCATTCATGATCAACGTCATTGTGAGCCAAGAAGGAAGACACCAATTTTGTGCAGATCATAAGCTGTGTGGTGGAACCTGTGTGGAAGAATGACTTCAAGGCAGCAACGGCCATATCATCTGTGTTAATCTCCAAAGGCGTGCCTGGTTCTTCAGACTTTTGTGTGGTCTTGGCTGTGTTGAATCTTGACAGGGAATGCTGCTCGGAGCTGTGTGACACAATTCTTCTCAGCAATGTCTCTTCTGTGAAGTCATCTTTGATCTCATTTATAACAAGAGGGATTGCAGATTTCAAAGCTTCTCTTCCCTTTCCCAAGGAGATGAACTTGGATGAGGCGAAACTGGCTGCGGACTTGAGTGCGATGGCCTTCCATTCTGTTGGGTTTGCCTTGTTCGTGGTGAGACCCAAGTTGAAAAGTGATTGGGTGAGCTTGATGAATGAATCGACAAAGTGTTGGTCTCCTGTAATGAGGACGTCATTCAGAGTAATACAGAACGTATGATAGACAGGCTCGGCGTGCTGGCAAAGGCCCAAATCACCACTATTGGCAACCGAGCTCAAAATGGCCACAACGTTCTGTGCAAAGACATTAACATCATCTGGGCACTTTTCCATTAACGCGTCAATTACCTCTAGTGTAACTTGAACATTTCCTGTTCTGCCACGTGAGATGTCTGTGGCGTTCTTTCTCTCGAGGTAGCGGCCCACCTTCTCGAGCTTCACTCTTCTGGTGGAGGCATAGTAGAGCAAGTAACTGAGCTCGGAAGAGTTCGGCTTCTTATCAAAACCACGACCCGATGGATAGCACTGAAGGATCAACCTCTGATGCTTTGGTTGGAAGAGCGGCATTGAACCTTGTTTCTCGGAAGTAAAGAGATGAATATGTGATAAGGCGCTCCAGCGAACCAGCGACAGTTGGCAGAAACAAACGGAGTCAGATGCTCAATGAGACGCGGAGAATCGAATAGAAGTCCCGTGAACGTGTGAAACGCGCGTTAGGGCCTGCCGCTGTGTAGATGTTGTGGACTTGTTATGGTGAAGTGTCCTTCTCGGCGCCTTCACTTTTCAAAAAAAAAAACTGAGAGTGCGATACCAAGGCTCTCACCTCTTACGCAACACAACATAAACAAGCAGCTCACACACTATTGCTAAGCTATAAATGGTACCTGTCTACGTCAAGGGAGGTGCCTGGAGTAATGCAGAGGACGAGGTTCTCAAGGCGGCCATTGCCAAGTATGGCCTGAACCAGTGGGCCCGTGTCTCTACTCTTCTCCCCAAGAAAACCGCCAAACAGTGTCGTGCAAGATGGCAAGAATATCTTGACCCACGTATCAGAAAGTCTGACTGGAGCCCTGAGGAGGATGAAAAGCTTCTTCAGTTTGCTAGAAACTTCCCAAATCAATGGAAGACCATTTCGCAGAACCTAGGAAGAACAGCTACACAGTGTGTTGAGAGATACCAACAACTCCTTGATGAAGCCAGTGGAGTTCAAGGAACAAATGAGTTTGGTCTCAGTGGTCTCGGAGCGGAGACTTTAAAGGCAGTTGGATCATCAAGTACTACACAAGTTGGTGAAATCAACATGAATGCCGAGCACAGAGAAGCTATTCCAGATGCCGTTGACATGGCTGATGATGAGAAGGAGATGCTCAGTGAGGCGAGAGCAAGACTTGCAAACACAAGAGGTAAGAAGGCAACGAGGAAAGCCCGTGAAAGAATGCTTGAAGAGAGCAAGCGTGTTTCCCTCCTTCAGAAAAGACGTGAACTCAAACAAGCAGGTATAACTACTAAACTCAAAGCACCAAAGAAGAAGTTTGCCACACAGATAGACTATAACGCGGATATCCACTTCGAACACAGACCTACTGGTGGTTTCTACGATACAACTGAAGAGACAAATGATAATGATGCAAGTCTAAGGAATTTCCAACGTCAAGTTGATCTATCTGGAGTGAAGGATGCCAAACCTAAAGAGAAGAAGCCCAAACAACACAAGGAGAAACAACAGACCACAATCGAGAAAGAAGCGCGCCTTCAAAGCGATGAATTGGATGTCAAGAGACGGAAGCTCAACCTTCCAGAACCTGAATTCAAAGAAAACGATCTTAATGACCTTGCAAAGTTGGGAGAGAAAGAGCTTCGGGAGAGATTACAGGAGAAGGCTTCCAGTCAAGGTTTGAGTATTGATGACAGAATTAACGCTGTTGCACAGAAGATCAGAGAGGAGAAGATTACACAATCTGCATTGTTATTGACTGATGAAGCCGACCTTGATGATCTTGATGAGGACAAGGAGGCTATTGGCTTCGAGCCTTCAAGTGTCGTGCCTCAGAAAGATATCAAGCTATCTATCCGTCAGAAACTTGCTGCTCTTCCAAAGCCAAAGAATGATTTCGAAATTGTGGATGATGACGAAGATGAAGAACCCGAAGAACAATTGGAGCAAACGACAAAAAGATCAGCCATTCCTGAAGATCAAGGTGAAACTCAAAGATTGCTACTCTTGAAGCAGGAAGAAGAACGTAAGAAGGCACTTTTGAGAAGATCCCAAGCGGTCAAGAAGGGATTGATTATTCCTGTGGTTGAAGCTAATTTGAAGCTATCTTCTAAAGGTGATGACTCTACTATTTCTGCTGTCAAGACGGAGATTATCAAGCTGATCAGATCTGACCATGCTAAGACCAACAACATTTCAGGAATCCCATTGATGAATGATCTTGATGAAGACACACTTTCACTTGTCAACTCTGAGATTGCTAATGAGATAGATGCTGAAGAGCTATCGAGATTCCAAAAGGATTTCACCAAAGTTCATGAGTCTTCATACGCTCTTAATGTTGACACATTCTCTCTCATTACAGAACTGCAATCCCTCGTGGAGACGAGCAACAAACTTGAAAAGTCGCTCACCAAGCAGTTTGCAGGATACGTCAAGAGAAACGATATCCTTATTGATCAAGCCATGAAACAGATCCATGAACTGAAGGATGCGGACAGGGCACTTGAAGCCATGGAGATGCTCCGTGACGGTGAACAAGTCGCCATGCAGGCAAGAATTGATTCGTTGAGAGAAGAAGTTGATATGCTGGTACAGGCGGAACAGAGAGCGCAGGAACGTTACCTTGAATTGAGAAGACTACAAGATTGAATAGAAAACCCAATAATTTTATAATAACGACGTGATGACCCTTTTGTTTATCTAACAAGTACCCTTGAATGTAGTGTGGTGGAAGAGTCTGTGGTGCTCCTTCTGCTCAGAGGTGTTGACATCCTCCTCTCCTCCACTAGCAATAGAGTTGAGCAATGAGTAGATGTATCCTCTCTGATCATCGGCGTTAGCCGCACTGACACTCTTCTTGTACAACGCATCACTCTTGATCAAAGACTCAGTGACTCTAATGATATCAGTGATGAGTCTGTAGAGCAAATCACCAGTGAGTTCGACTCTAACGACAACACGGAGGATCTCAGTGTCTTGCTCTGAAGGTGGAAGAGGATAGTTTGGAATGATCCATCCACGCTTTCTGAGCAATGTGGAAACAATGGATTGTGGGATGTTTGGATATTGTCTCGCAAAGACTTCTGTGAATTTGAAAGCAACAACAGGGAGACCTTCGTTAAAAAAGGTATCGTCCTTGTCCTGGTTTGAAATGTTTGCTTCGATCTGAGCGACATCATAGTGCAAGTCACCCTTCTTACGGTGGATCAAGGAGACACATTCGAAGTACTCGGACTTCTCGAGATGGTTGGACAAAACACGAGCATTCTTGAGAGAAGTGTGATGAATCTCCTTGTATCCTTCGAATCCCAAGTGCAAGAAGTTGTAGTACTGATGGATGGATTGGAAACCAGGTCTAGAGAAGTTCAAGTTATAACTCTCTTCAACCGAACCGAGGTATCTGAGCTGGAAGATAAGTTCCTTTGGCAGCAACTCTGCATCTCTCCAAATGATCCAACCAAGACCAGCTGTAGTAAGGCCAAATTTATGACCAGAGGTGTTGATGGATACAACTCTTGGGATTCTGAAGTCCCACTTGAGCTCAGGGAACAGGAAAGGAGCAACAAAGGCACCAGAGGCACCATCGACGTGGATTGGAACATCAATGTTCTTCTCCTCCTGGATCTTATCAAGCAACTTGCTGACTTCAGCAACGTTCTCAAACGTACCAGTGTATGTAGATCCCATGATGACAAAGATACCAATTGTATTCTCATCAACTTGATCTTCAATCTTAGTCAAGTCCAAGACATGGTTAGATTCATCACTCACAGGAACTAATCTCGCCTCAACGTCAAAGTATCTTGCAAACTTCTCTAGTGCAACCTGTGCGTTAGTTCCCATGATGATGTTTGGATGGAAGTAATCCTTCCCCTGTGCTTTCATCTTTGCTTGCCATCTCTTCTTGAGGGCCAATCCACCAAGCATGATCGCCTCCGAGGATCCCGTTGTGGCGGTTCCAATTGGCTTACCACTCTCTCCGTTCCATAGCTTACCCAAGATACTAACATTGCGCTGTGTGATGTCAATAAGGGTAGGGTACTCATCGGCATCTGCCAAGTTCTTCACGAGGTTCTCCTTAACGAGCTTCTCGGCGGTATCACCAGTGAAGGTGTTAACAAAGGAGGCAAGGTTGAGTGTAGGGTTACCATCAAGGGAAAGGTCATTGTGCAAGAGATTGTACACTGTGTCCTCAGCGAGGCCGGTCTTTGGCAGATCGTATTTGTTCTGGGAGAAGTCATTGTCCCTAATGTCCGCAGTGGTATGATAGTGTGACTTGGAGTACGCACTGTCCTCGAGCTGATCTGGGTCAATTGAGTTAGAAAGCATTGTAGTGATTCGTTGAGATCTGTAGACTTAGGTGCCAATGGTGTCTGGGGTGTGTAATACGGCTGCTATTTATAATCGTCCGGATCGCAGGCTCGGTTGCTGTCCCGGGTTGCTGCATGGACACTGCGGATGTTGCCCCCTATGCTGGAACGCCTGGGAGGGAAGTAGTGACAGGTGCTTGAAACATTGGTGGAGCAGGCTGCTGCTTTGTTTATTGAGACAAATACTCGTCCACTGTCCAGTCTACAATCCCAAGACAATAACCGGTTATCTTCCATCTCCACGCACGTTTCCCTTGCCATTTGTATGGGGTACATGGACACAGGTCTTGGCAAGGCCTCAACTCCAGCGCTGATATCCGGCACAAAACGTCGTTCGGATTCTACAAAAGAGTCAATTTATAGAATTCTGGCTCTTTGGAAATGGTAAGTGTTCTAGAAGTTTGCTACGTTATAGCTCAATTGCCAGGTATATAACTCCTTCAGTGGTGCTGTCAAGGACGCGGCTCAAGATCCTTCTTCTTCGGCTCTGCGATGATCATCAATACCACGTGCAATTCTGCGGAGAAACTACCGCAAATACACCTTCTACCGCATATGTGCAAGCAATTCTCATTCAAAACTATTGTAGTCTACAGTTTGATGGCTTTTGGGGTAGCAATCTGCAGGTCTAAGCGGGCTTCATGGACTCGGTTATAATGTTAGAGCCGATAATACCAGCCTTGGAGAGAGAAAGTAGCCCCTTCTACTGGATAATCACAAGTTATAACACAGAGTATATGAAAACTACGTACGGACTAGACCGTCAGAACCCTACCACGGCTTGGAACCATCTATATCGCATAAACCGAAGGTCCGCTAGTTTCAGCATTCACAAGGCGGGTGCAATTGAGAGTGCCCATACTCGTAGGCTTTGAGAACAATAGATAGCAGACTCCGCAGAATACTCCACAATAGAGTTGTTGTGATATCACGATACTGAAGTGGTTCACTGAAAGGAGATTACCGGCCAGATAGGCAGAACAAGGGATACCCCGGTTACATTGCCCAAACAGTCATGACAAGCTGCCATGTCCCGGCATTTGAGAGAATTTATCAGGCCCACTTTGACCATCTCCTATTAATTGAAAATGAAATTAAGCAACTTCCAACATGCTTTCTTCATTTTCCAAGAGCACTTGCCAGTGGGGTGTAGAACTTGCCAAGCTCCCACCATAAGACGCGGTTGCGATGGAAGTAACTACAGTTCTTCCGGCACCAACGGAGTAGTTTGCACAATCGAGCTCGTGTCAAGTAAACCAATAATCATTACTACCAGCTAATAAAACAACGTGTTCTTTATTGATGGCACCGGCCCCTTTTCACCGAATGTGTAGTGTAGTAGTGTAACGCGTTGGCCGAAATTGTATTACCGACGCGACCCCAGTCACACGAGCAAGGAACAAAGCAATTGTTTTTTCTTCAATTCTACGCCAAACAGCTTCCAAGAGACGTACTGATGTGTATGTATAAGTCATCAACAAACATCAACAAATATATATAAAAAAAGAGAACAATAAAACGTCAGAAAATAGTTGCAAAAAAGAACCCTCGTTATTAAAAGTACATGGTGGGCATGTCGTTAAAGACGCGTCAGTAAAGGGGGTTCAATGATAACAAAAAGCACAATTGTAGCATCCTCCTTATACCTCAGACCATCTTAAGTAAGCCAGTTTTTTTTATATGGGTTTTCTCCTCTCTTACCTACCCCCGCTAATATGAACAGGGACTTCCCCCAAAAACTTACTCATCATCCTCGTCATCCTCAGAGTCCAAGGCAGCAAAAGCGTTGAATGTAGACTTTGGCTTATCAGCAGTGATATCTCTAGCATCAGCTGGCTTGCTTGAACCGATGTTCTTGTTGTTTGGTCTGATCTTAGTAGCGGTCTTTGTAGACTCTCTGAACTCGTCTCTGGACAACGCAGCCTCTTCACCGGAGATGGACTTCTTCTTGTTCAATGTGACCCATCCATCCTCATCTGGCTGTGCGAAAACCTTCTCTCTTGGCTTACGGATAATCTTGAAGACTGGTCTTGTACCGTGGTGAGATGATCTTCTGCGAGCAGCTGGCTCGTACTCATCGGCGTGCTGTTCTTGGAAGGCTCTCTGCTCTTCAATGGCCTTGGTGAACTCGGCAAAGTCCACGATGGTTGGCACAACAGCAGAAGTGCGGAGAGAGACGAGCTGTTCCTCAGTGTACTTGACCATGATGAATTAGCAGTGAATGTGGTTAAGATTGAGCAGACGCTTGGGAGATGAGCACCGCAAGAAGTAGCGCTGGTTTAACGGTGTCCAGGATGGAAAAAAAAAAAAAAAAAAAAAAAGAGAGAAAAAATGGATTTATTCACAAATACGGAAGATTCCTGTATTAGGAAATAGTGGAAGAAAAAAAAGCTGGCACAAGAAAGCTGATCTCTTCTCACTGCTTTTAGCATCTGATAAAGGTTTTATACTTGTCCCACTACACTATGCCTATCCAGCATTCTCTTTCCAAAGTTCAGAAGACGATACAGAAGTCTAAAGGTGCAATGCACCCAAAGGGCCGTAAGTTCAAACAACTGAACAGAGCGACCCTTCGTGAGCAGAAGATCCAAAACAAGAAAGTTGAACACATGGAGCGTAAGGAGCTCGAGATGATGAGAATCAAGTTTTTACAAGAAGCTATAAACAACAGAACTGAGAAGGACGTGTTTGACTTGGATGATATGAAGCTCTTCATCGAGGCCTTCCTCACGAGAGACGATGAGGAGTTGGAGCAGTTGATCAAAGAGAGACGTAAAGGTCGTCCTGCATCAAATAGACAGATGATCTTGGAGAACAAGAAGAAGCATGAATTGCATGAGTACGAAACAGGTTATGAAATTCCAGATCTTAGTGATAAACTTACAGTGGAACTCCTCAGATCATGGAACGGTACAACGGGTATGTTGAACAAGTTCAAATACGTCTTCATTGCTAAGAACACAGAGGAGTTGCCTTCTAAGAAGGACGAAGAGATGAAGGAGTAAACACCCACTATTCTACATTCGGTTGCATTAATTAGTTTGGTCATAAGATTATGATAGTTTAATGAATTTCGTATCTGCGTGCATATCAAAAGAAGAAAGTGAAAGATCAATGGCATCGTAAAAGTGGTACTAGTGATATAATCGCATGGAAACAGAATATCTGCAATCAGTTAGTCTTGGCAGCATTTCCATGCTCATCCATTGTATACTGTGCTTTATTCTGACTCTCCAAGATGAACCCAATGGTATTAACAGTGGCAAAGCTCAGCATTGCCCCCATAACCCATTTTCTAATTCTCTTCCGGAGTTGTTCCTTGGCATCTTGTTCCTTATCAATGTATCTCTCAAACACTAAAATCTTACCCTCTCTATCACCCATCACCTTGGTGCCAATGAGTCTCCATTTCTGGTCCTCCAAAGATTTCACCTTCTTGAGATACTTCTTGGAGTTGCCAATCTCATTGAAGATGGTAACCAGATCTGGTGGAAGGTAATGCCTACCAAATGGATTGTCAGGTGTAATGATTTCCTTACCATCAACATATGTCAAGAACTCATGAACCAAATTTGCTGAAGCCTTTGGAAGAGTTGGGAAGAGCAGATCATCCTTATTCTCACTGAATCGTGGGACTCTGGATTTCTTCACACGTTCAATGAGCTTCTCATCAATGGGAGTGAAGAAGTTACGTTTGTCCAAGGTCCGTGTACTCTTCACGTTCTGAGAAAACTCGTATCGTCTTTGTTCTCGGAAATGTTCCTCATCAGTTCTATCCTTGGTCAGCTTAGCATCATTCAAGAATCTTTCCAGATCTTCTCTCTTGATCTTGAGTGTAACATCCTCTTTATTCTCCTCACTGTTCAAAAACTCCTGAAGAGCTTCCTTCTCCTTACGTTCAGCCTCAGAGATCTTTGCCTTGATCTCCTTCATCTTCTTAATGTTGAGCTCAATCTCATTAGTCAACTTGGCCGCCTCCTGAGAAAGAGTTGGTACTTGCTTGGAAACGAGTTTCAAAATATCCTCAATATGATCAGCCCTCTCACTTGGATGTAACTGTGTCAGATCAGATACTAAACCCTTGTGATAATCCTTGTTATGCGGCTTTACGGTTGGCTTATTGAGGTTAACGATATCCTCATCAGACTTTCCTGATCCAACCTCATCAGCGAGCGGGATATCCACAATAGGCACAGCCTGAGAAGGATCCTTAGATACACCATCTGACTGAACCTTGGACGCATCCTTCCTTTGGGTTTGACCAGCCTGCTTGGTATTATCAACCAAAGGTTCATCACCATCCTTCTTCTGTTCTTTCTCCTTATCCTCTTTACTCAATCTGGCCTTCTCAGCTCCATACTTGACACCAGGGGCGGCAACATTCATAACACTCTTTATGCTTGCCTTCTTCCTCTTAGGGACTTTTCTGAGCGTGATAAGATCGATATCGTAGTCCTCATCCTCCTCCTTACGAGGGTGGCGCGTTTGGTGAAGATTGCGCACCGCCATCTGGAGAGGCCCATTAAGAGCGGATCTGGCATGGACACGCCAGAGCATGTAACTTCGTGTTCTTAGCACTGGAGGCATTTGGGAGGTGAACGTGTGTGTGCAACTAGGAGTGTTTAGTGTGTAGAAGGAGAGAAGGTGAAGGGGCAGTTCAAAGAGAGATAAATGTGAGGGGTCACAGAGCCAGGTCGCGAAAGGAGGCGAGAGGTGACAGGTTTAATGGGCCTGTGACTCTGTTGATTTGGTGGGTATTCTAGTGGTTTGGTTTGGGAATTGTATATTGACTTTTGGTTTATAATTTAATCTCTTATCTGTGCCTGAAGTTAGCTTCCCCGGATGCTCAGATGTCGAGTATTACAATTACCAGCAGATTACTCCAAGAAATCACGTGACTCACGTGACACTCCCTCATAATTTTTGGGGGAAGCGAATTGATATGTACTCTCTCCATCTTCTTCAGATACACCAAAGAACATCAGACTAAGACAGTCTATGATAAGGTCATTAAGACGTTTGATCATGGGAAGACCCAAGAATGTCGTTGTCATTGTTGGAACCACTGGTGTGGGCAAATCACAAGTATGTCTTCGTTCATCACATCTCATCGTCCTTAACTAACAAACTTATCACAGTTCAGTATTGAACTTGCAAAGAAGTTCAACGGAGAAATCATCAATGCAGACTCTATGCAGATGTATAAAGGTGCTCCTATAATCACGAATAAGCATCCAATAGAAGAGAGAGAAGGTATACCGCACCATGTGATGAATCATGTCAATTGGGACGAGGAATACTTCATCCACAGATTTGAGAAGGAGGCACTCACAACTATTGAGGATATCCACAACCGAGGAAAGCTTCCAATAATTGTTGGAGGAACCCATTACTATTTGAATTCTCTGTTGTTCACAAACAAAACGATAAAGTCAAATCCTGATACAGAGAAGAAACCGGAGCTCACGAAAGAGCAGCTGGATATCTTGGATGGCCCACCAGAGACAGTCTTTGAAACATTAAAGCAATTAGATCCAAAAGTTGCAGAAAAGTTCCATCCAAACGATACCAGACGTGTAAGAAGAGCACTTGAGATCTTTTACCTCACAAATAAGAAGACCAGTGAGCACTACTCGGAGCAAGTTGATGCAAGTGATGAACAGTCTTCCTTAAGATTCAGAACCCTTGGATTCTGGCTCTTTGCCGAAAAACCTGCACTTGATAAGAGACTTGATGATCGTGTTGACAAAATGTTGGATATTGGTGGGCTTCAAGAGATCAACGAGCTGTATGACTACTATTCAAGTCTACCAGAGAAACCAGATTGTGAACGTGGTATCTGGCAAGTTATAGGGTTCAAGGAGTTTTTACCCTGGTTGGAGTCAGGAAAGTCTGACGAAAATCTTCTCAAGAGATCTATTGAAGATATGAAGACCAGAACAAGGCAATATGCCAAGAAGCAGGTGAAGTGGATCAAGGGTCTTCTTGCCTCAGATCTGGCACAAGAAGAGAAGCACAACTACATCAATGGAGGCCGCCTTTATGTTCTTAACGCAACAGACCTCTCAAATTGGAGTGAAACAGTATCAACAAGAGGCCAATCCATCACTGACGAATTCCTTTCCGAATCCACACCTACATTACCGCAAGCTCCGCCAGCTCTTTCTTCACTACTTCCTTCATCTACCTCAGAACTAGAGGAGGACAAAGTCACACAATGGAAACACTTCACATGCACAGTGTGTCGTAATCCAGACGACTCAAACCTCATCTTAGTGGGCCAGGACCAGTATGATATCCACTTAAAGTCAAGACGTCACAAAACAAACTTGCACAGGGGCAAACGTAAGAGGGAGTACGAGGAGTACCTCGCCAAAAAGGCAAACAACGATACGACTTCATGAAATTCATAAATTTCTAATGCATTGATCATAGACTATACACAACAGTAATTGCATTTAACCAAACTTGATACCATTTTCAGGTAACCAGATACCGGGCTTTGCAGCCGGTTTTGCTCTAGGTGCCACCAATGCTGGGGACCCAGTTCTTTCAATCTCACCAGGACTTGCCAATGTGGAAGTTCTTGTGGCCTTCTGTGGTGAAGATGATCTTGAGCTTCGCGTGCTTCTAGCATTTAGATCAAGTTTCTGGAACTTTGAGTTGAGTTCGACTTCCATGTCTCTAGCTTCAACTCTTCTCTGATACACAAAGGTGTCAATGTCCTGCATGAGTGTTTCAAGTTGAGAATTCAAGTCATTGTAGAACTTCAGACCTTGTGATATGTGCTCCAAATCATCCAGGAACTTCTGATAGAGAACATCCAAATTCTTCAACACTTTCTCCCTTTCGTTGGTTGAACCTTGAGAACCGTCCAAATGCTTGAACTTACGATTCAAGTCCTCAACCTTATCCTCCAAATTCTTCTGGGTAGTCTTCTGTTTCTCAATGAAGTCCAAATCACTCTGGAAGTTCTTGATGTGTTTGGCAAACACAGGCTCAAATGTGCTCTCATCAACCTTTAAGCCCTTGAAGTCATGCTGGATAGATTTGTACTCAGACACAATCTTAGGCAAGATGTTGAATTGTTCAGACTTCACATGGACAATACTGACAAATTCTTCACGTTCTGTCTCCAATCTTCTGGCTTTGGCCAAGACATCCTTCAAGTCAGCAACAACCCTTTTCAGCGATGGATCCAGAGTACGTGCCTCAGAATTTGGGATATAGCTTCGTAGCGTCTTCGGATCAGATTCTAACACTCTCAAAGGACCAAGAATCTCTTGTAAACTCTTCTCAATTGTCTTGTCACCCTCTTGTGCTTTCCTCAAATATCCTTCAAAGTGCTCAATTCTCTCATGTAAGGCGGAAGCTGCTTCCTTGGATGATTGACGTTTCCAGTGATTCGAACCCTGTTTGGCTCTCAAAGTTTCGTCTTCCTCCTCCTCTAGTCTGAGTCTATCTTTAGCACCTTCAACCAGGCGCTGGCTGTCAACAGAGAGCGACTGGATATCTGCAAATGCACGCTTTAGGTAAGAAGATCCACCTTTTGATTTCACTTCCTGTTGGTGTTCCAATAGTGAGTCCGGAAGTGCCAATGGCTTATCAACAGCATCAATAGAGGCGGGAAGACCCCTTTCTGAAAGAAACTGTTGTAAAATCTTGGTCAATGACTTGACTGGGATCACAAGATGCCTCTCAACATAATCATTTTGTCTTTCACGGAATGCTTGACTCACTTGAATAACGTAGAATGGTAGAAGATCTTTGAAAAGTTGCGTTCCGTAGTTGCCAGTACCAAGAGCTTCGAATGGTTTCTCAAGATCATCCAGTGGCATATCCTTCGTCACTGGAGCCTTCACGATTGGTGGGAGATCAGTAGGAACATCCTGTAGATAAATCAAATCATTCTCCTTCTCTGATTTTCTTAGTGTATCTGCCACAGCGGTACTTAATCCTTCAAAGTCACGCTTCACAGCTTGACTGACAAACTTGAGATTTCTGGATGCCTGATCAATGGCCTTCTGAGCTTTCTGGAGACGAGCCACTTCTTCACCATACTTAGATTCTGAAGCTGCCACAAGAGACACTCTAAACTGAGAGGCTGCTTCAAAGTGGAACTTCTTCACTGTGATGTGACTGATCCATTCACTTCTGAATCCTTCGCTGCGGTTGGAACTCTCGAGTGCTTGGCTGTAGAAGTCCGATACCTGAAGTGCAAGTCTGGAAATCAAAGTATCTTTCATCTTATCAGAAAAAGCTTTCTGCCAAAACACCTCTTGAGCCTGTGCCAAACAGAGAAGCCTTAGGGTATCGATGGTTCCTTCCTGTAGATCAAGTGGCAACATCACTGTGGGGTCTTCCTTTGCGAGCTTGTTAATAAGAGCAAAGTGAGAAGCTGCATACTGGAAGTAGAGACAGGACTTTTTCAAGTTCTCGTCATTTGTTCTGTCTTGGTTTACGCCCATTTGTGTGTACAATGCAGCCATGTTGTAGATGAGGTTGATGCGTTCAAATAGGAATGACTTGAGCTTGACTGGACCAGTAACGCGATAGCCCAAAGTACCGAACCATGGGAATTCCGCAACGTCTTTTGGGAATTTGGACTCCAAAGTAGATAGATGGATATAATATCTCTTCAAGAGTGCAAGATCGTGTGGTGTCACACCCAAATCGAGGATGTCATTACGGAGCGTGTCAACTTCTTGGATGTCAGCTTCGAAGGCGCTTGGAGTCTGGAAGTACTCCTTGTCGATAACGTCACGAAGTGTGCGACCAAGTTCAAATCTCTCAGTCCTGCGATACGGAACAAAAAGAAGATTCGAGTCTGCCATTTCTGAGTGTTTACCGCCCGTTAAAAGGTGCCTGACAACGGTTGTTTGCTCATATGAAGTGGCGATCTGAAAAGTAAACAAAACAGAATTTGGTAGGGGCCGCGAATTGGAGATGGCCTGTTTCCCCACACAAGTTTCTACGGTCATTTCTATTCATTTCGTCATACATTAAACCAAGTAACCAATCTTGTGACTGAAGAATGAGTTCCAAAGGTCTTTATCGTCCACGTGTTCACCGTTGGTCTCTACCAGAGTCTTGGAGTTCTTAGTTGCCTCCTCAATCTCAAGCTGCTCTTTGAATTCAAGTCTCTTTCTTGCAGATAAAAGCAAGATACTCTCTTCAACCGTACCCTGAATGGCAAATGTCCAAATTGTTGTTGGTTTCTTTTGGCCAATTCTGTGAATTCTGCTGATAGCTTGTAGCTCCAAAGCTGTTTGCACCAGAGGCTCACATAGGAAGACATGAGTAGCATTGATCAAGTTCAGACCAGATGCATTAGCTTTGGCATTCAGCAGGAAACATGTGATAGCCGGATTCTTCTTGAAAGCTGAAACACTTTGTTTGAGTGATTTGGGACTAGGTCCAGAACCACCATTCCGCTTCAAAGTCTGCTTGGATCCAAGATTCTCAACCTCATTTTGAGTCAATGAGTTCCCAATCAAGTCAAGGAACTGTCCAAACTGCGAGTAGATAATGATCTGGACATATGGGTTCTTTCTCTTCAACCAGAGTACATGTCTCACAATGGCATTGACTTTGGAACCGTAATCATGCTTCAAGTTAATCTTACTCATCTCCTCCAAAGACTCCATGTCCATTTCATTGTAGATCTCAGAGACTTCATTTCCTGATAGCTCAGAACCCTGATGAACTCTGATCTTGTCTGGATTGAAAGAGAAATTGTATAGTTCGTCAACCTTAATATGTTCTTTGCAAATAGGACACTTCGGTTTATGCTTCATCCATGTTGTCAAACATTCCTGACAATAACGATGGCCACAGATCGTCAGAGATCCAAGAAGGATAGTACCACGACAAATAGCACAGAAAGTCTCATTCTTATTATCATCATCCTTTAAACTCTGTAGGAACTTAAGTCTGACTGTCTTTGCCCTAACATCACTCTCAGAAACCAGAATACATCTTTTCAACCTTTCAATGTTCAAATTACTGTTGTAGTTAGCATGTGTCACCTTGTCAAACGGCTGAACGTTGTCAGAGAGCTGTTGCAACTTCCTGAAGTATTCAATCTTCACATTGTAGACATCATTAAGAGTTCTGAACTTGCGATCAAAGACATCACACATCTCTTTTTGTTTATCAAACGCTTCCTTCAGATGAAGCACCAAGTCGGTAAAGTGACGGAGATCTGGGGATCTCTGGTTCTCATGCATCAGTGTCTTCGAGGTAATGATCAAATTTCTCAAGGAGTTAGTGTTCACCACATCAGGATACATATCATCAAGTTTCTTACTGAACTCATGGTCAAACATAGCACCAGTCTGTTCAATAGTTAAGTAGATTTCCACACCAGGGGTATTTCCATGGATCAAGAACTGTCTATCCTTAACCGCCCTCTGGAGGTGTGTCAACAAAACAGAAGCATGTTCTTGAGAAACCAAAGACTCTTCATACTCATCACCAGACGGGTCTGTCACAGAATCAAAGAGAGGCGTCTTAAGCTCTTGACGGAGGATGCTTAACCACGAGTTCACTACCGACGCTTGTAGATTGATCTGAGTGAGCAGTTCTTGGACAGAGGTATTGAACAACTCAAATTCTGGCGTGGTTTTGTACTTAATGGTCTGGATGTTGGATTTGGGAAGCTCAAAGGAATCATCAAGCTTGGAATAAGATTTGGCCACATTGGTAAGCGAATCTGCAAGGATAGTCCGTCTTAGATCTTGTGCAAGCCCATAGTAGTATGATTCCTTATCACGGTTCTCCATCTCCTCTTTGTTCAAAACTCTGTGGACTGTTATACCCTTAGCAGCTTCATCAAAGTCAAAAGTACTCATTGCCACCATTGGATCAACATCATCTGGTAGAAGATACTTCTCAATTCCTGGAACAAGCTTTCTGATTGGAGGGGTGTAAATTTGATAATAAGCAGAGGCTATGAAGAAATAGGCTCTGTGGAGTAACTCAAGTGCATTTCTGTAGGTATTAGCAGTAGAGTCAGAATCATTCTTCTTCTTGTCAGTAGCGTCTTTCAAGGAAGCCACTCTGTCTTCGAGTTCAGGAAGGATTCGCAACCATGTTTCCAAGGCCTTTGATGGTAGATGATTGAACTCAAGAATTTGACCAATTTCTAAATGTGCCAATATAACTTCACGTTCTGCACTGAAGAGGTCTTGTCTTGCAGAGTCAACCATCTTATCCAGAATAGCATCGACAGTCTGAAATCCCTTAGAGGTGGAATTATTATCACCAGCAGTGAAGGAGGCATGACAACAAAGACGTCTTAAAGTAGTCAACCAACTTCTCATTTTATCATTCCATTCAGCAGTAGACATCCAGTAATCGTCAAGCGGGTTTCCCATACGATCCATCTTAACCTGTTGCAAGAAGGTTGTATAGTGTTCTTCATAGTTGTTCTGTTCAACTGGACCAAAGGGAATATTGAACAACATCTTAGTCTGAGGTGGGATTCTGATGTCATCCTTGACCATCTCTTTCGTATGCCTCCACGATAAGGGAGCAAAGACGTTTTGGAAGTCATCTGGATTTTGTAACAATTTCTGCCATTTCTTCGATGTAGCGTTGAATGGATGGACTCTGATGAAGGTCAACAATGAGTTCAAATCTCCCAAACCATTTCTAATAGGTGTTCCTGAGACACCCCAAGCATGATGTCTTGGAATCAGAGTGGCAACCTGACAACAATGAGAGACTGTTCCACCAACCATTTGAACTTCATCAAGAACAATTCTCCAGAATTCGAGTTGCACCAAGGGGGAGGAGTAATCAACACGCTCGGTCTTGGAAGGATCAAACAATGCACCAACAGTTCTATAGAAGGCATCCAACTCCTCTTTGACTTCTTCATCAATGTCTTCTCTCTTGAGGAAAGAATAGTCTTGGGTATTGACAGCTCTCCTTGTTCTCTTTGATCTGTTCGGGTCATATGTTGCATGGTGGATCTCCCTTGAGACAACGTTGTAAGAAGTGATAATGATATCATTCTTAGCCATTTCTTCCACCATTTCCTTTGATGTAGTTCCTTTGTAATTCGTAATACCTTCATAGATCATAACAGAGAGTGATGGGGCATGGAGCAAGATCTCTTCATACCACTGATTAGCAATAGAATCTGGGCAAATGATCAGTGTAGTCTTTACCTTTATAATATCTCGACCATTCTGGAGATTCCTGTATACGGTACCAACTTCTGAATAAGGCCTTTGATTCAGTAGCACAAGTGCCACAACTTCCACCGTCTTCCCGAGACCCATTTCCTCAGAGAGAAGGCCATGGCCTGCAGAAGGTGGATCCTCAAGAGCAAGGAATTTCAGAGTAGTGCTCTGTGAACAAAGGTTTCCAGAATATCTGTTATACCAGAACTTTTTACCACTTCCTTCTAGCGTTATTTGTGAAAATCCAACAGATACACGATCTAATCTTTCCTTCAGAAGCTTATCATTTTCCATGTATGTGTCATCGTCAAATTTATCATCTCTTTCGACTGATCGTGTTTCTTCATTATAGCGAGCATTTTCTCGTGAAAGCATCCAGTTCACTGTTGTGCCTTGGAACGGTAGGAGATCTGTATCAAGTTCTGGAACAAGTGGTGGCTTGGGACCATGTGGATAACTTAGTGTCTTCTCAGTGATGAGATCATAGAAGAACTTTGGTGTGACTTGCTCCTTATTAGAGGAAGGTTCCTGATAGCATAAAGAGCCAATAATACCTTCAAGTGCCATTGATATCTCATTGTGATAGTTCATGTAGATCGATTCGAGATATGATAGCTTATAACTCAGATGTATTGTCATGGTTGATTGATTCTGCTGAGTGATCACTGTCAGAGTTGGCTCTTTGGATAACTTGAAAGGATTAGGGTCTAACTTTCTAGACAGCAGACTAATAGCCTTTATATCATTAGTCAAGGGCTCCAAGTTTTCAGATGATGTCCCTGAAAAGTTGATCTCACAGAGAAGTGTCTCTTTCATCTTGTTCCTCTTCTTAGTCCTTACTAACAGTTTCCCCTTCTCCCATTTCATACCAACCACCGCAGTGATGGACAGATCACCTGCCAGACTCTCGTCCTCTATGGTGATGTTCTTCTGGCATACTATCACAGTATCGGATAGAAGTGTATAACTCGGATCTTTGAACGGTGGCGCCGCATTATCTCGCTCATCTCTTGAGCGCTTGGGCGGCTGGATAGGCCCCAGTTGCATGTACTCCCTCAGTACTTCCTCCTTAAAGACCACCACGTCTCCATGTATCTCCCTCTTGATGGAAGTGCAAGTCATCTTAGACTTATCTTGATCACCATCTGATTGTGGCAAGCTGGTACGTTTATATCTGCCTTGATCAACTTTGGAGTTCGCGGAGCTGTTCCCACTGTTACCAGGGAGACCGTAGCGGGGTTACGGCTTTAAAGGCGGTTGCGATAATTGGAACTATTTGCCCATAAATTCCATTTCAGGCACTAAAGTGGCTATAAATGTGTGAAGTTATCCAAAATTTTGAGTTAGATATGGCTAATTCCCATTGTTCGGCGAAATCCGAAAACAAGCATCACGTGACCGGCCCTCGATGTTTACTGTCCTGGAGGCTGGGGTGTTTGGGACATACATCTCGCTTAGAAAACCTCTCAATGAGAAGAAAGTCCCAGTAAAGATAAGAACCCACTCAGTGGTATCGGATCCTATCACCTATCATCTACTGCTGGTATACTCAAACCAAAGGAATAGAGTTTGCCAGCGAACCGGTTGTATATACTGACCAGTTAAGCAATCAGGCAGATAGTGCCCAGGCACGACAAAAGATCACGTCAGGGGGCAGCACCGCCAACTGGCAATAAGGCTACAAATAACCCTCCATTCCATAGGCAGGCGAATTCCACCCCAAGTAACATTCTAGTAGTCGTTTTTATCGGAGCCAACAGGGACTCGGCAGAACTCAGTGAGGCTTGGCTCGTCTTAGGGCCACACTGGCATACACGGGTTGATCAGCGAAAAGTCAGGCTAGTTGGAAGACACTTGCTCTCCCAACACACATTCACGACATCCGCCATAGAACACACGACTACAAAGACCTTCGAGTCATACATCTAAACACATATCTACCACTCCTCATATCTGGAAATCCATCCTGAGACTAGTTGGGTTCAGCAAGACTCCCGCGTATTTGTTCAAACCTTGAGACGCAGCGGTAAACATTCTCTTGCTGCTTACAACACTTGCCGCCACACCCAACCTAGACTCAAATCTTTTCCAAAATGCTCAAGAAGGTAGATCCAAATACATTGAAGAATGGGAAGCATCGAAATATGCCAGAGGCCAACGGGAATGCCGCCGATGGTAACCGTGGTGGACCTCAAGGCAATGAGGCCGATGAGGCGGAGCTCCAGAACGAAGAGGGAGACCTCTTCAAGCCGGAGTACATGAATAATAAGTTCAGTTGGAACGCTGATGTTCTTCACAAGTATGAGGATTCAGAGCGACGCGTCAACCCAGAGGAGATCAAGAGACCAATCTCTCCAAGACATACAGACACATCGTATACGCCTAACGAGAATGGCAATGTGCCAGAGCCTACTGGTGAGATTAAGGAACAGCATGTCAGCGATGGCCATGGGTTCCAGCACCATGGTCATCAAGATGATACTCCAGACTCACCGACCTGGTATCGCAAGTTCTCCAGGATACCGACAGGGTTTGCAAGTAATGAAACTTGGAAAGACTGGGGTCGTGCATTGAAGATTGGAAGATCCAAGAAAGATACACCCAATGACTTACAAACCAGAACCCCACAGAGGAAACAACCGGTGGATGAATCTGAAGAGGCTGCTCGAATGAGAGCGTCAAATTTGGTGACAAGTTTGATTGCTGGTTCTCCTGCCGCCTTGTTCATGGCCTCGAACTTCCAAAACGATGAGCATGGCACAAGAAGAGCCCCACTTCTTCTGTCATTGTTATCCATCAAACTCCAAGACATTACTCCTTATGGAAGCAGACATACAAAATATAAATTGCATTTGGAGTACGGTGTTGGTCATAACAGACTGAAATGGGATGTTGTCAAGGATCACAGAGATTTCTTGGGATTACACTCCAGATTGAAGTTATCTCTGTTCCAGTCCAAGAACTTCAAAGGTCAAAAGAATGTTGAACTTCCAAAGTATCCAAAGATGGACAGAGAGAGACCAAATCCTGAGTACCCAACTCTTAATGATGGTTATCTTTCAGCCAGTGTTCAGATTCAACAACACGAGGAGCCATCTCCACTTGAACCAACACCACATTCGAGAGAACCAACCTCGCTTCCAATGACATCATCTATGAGACAGGGAAGTACTGCATCATATCTCACTGCCAATGCAACAGTTAATACTGGAAGTTCAGGTGGACTCAGAGAACGTCTTCATACCATCGCCTCTATGGTTGGCCACGAGCATGACCATGACCATGACAATCCTGAAGCTATCGCTTATACCCAGAAGCTTGAGAATTATTTGAAGCAGTTGGCATTGGCTCTTTCTCTTCGTCCACAGTCCAATAAGTTATTCCAGTTCTTTGAGCTTTCCCCTCTGGGTGTCTTGTTGAGTTACGAAACAGGGTACCAAGGCAAGCAGGGTTACTTGATTGTTAGTTCCAGTTCGAAATCTCAAGGATGGAGGGTTGGTCACTTAAAAGTGAGTGATTTCAAGCAGATGGTGGAGAGACACACACAGAAATGGTTCCTCATCAGAAGTTCTTATGTCATGTACGTGTCTGATATCTACTCTACAACACCTTTGGAGGTCTTTTTGGTTGATAACCAGTTCAAGATCACGTTCTCTGGTTCAGATGATCTTGGGGAATTTAACGACAATGACTCCTTCTATGATGATGGTATGTCGGTATCCAGTCTTAACACTTCCAACAGGAAGAAGAGAATCCCTCACTTTGTGATCAAGCTCGAGAACGGTGAGAGAGAACTCAAGTTCATTGCCAAGTCTGAAAACCAAGCCAGACTCTGGGTTCACTCATTACAAATGATGCAGAAGAACTCTATCTGGTCGAAGCCTCATAGATTTGACAGCTTTGCACCAGTCAGAAAGAACTGTTTTGCTCAGTGGTTTGTTGATGGAAGAGACTACATGTGGGCTGTCAGTTCGGCAATGGAAATGGCAAAGGATGTCATCTATATCCATGATTGGTGGTTGAGTCCAGAGTTGTACATGAGACGTCCTGCTAATGGTAACCAGGAGTGGAGACTTGACAGAATCTTGAAGAGAAAAGCTGAACAGGGCGTCAAGATCTTTGTTATCATCTACAGAAATGTTGGTTCTACTGTGGTTACTGATTCCTTGTGGACCAAACATTCTTTGATTGACTTGCATCCAAACGTCCATGTCATTCGTTCTCCAAACCAGTGGCTTCAGAACACTTATTTCTGGGCCCATCATGAGAAGCTCTGTGTTGTTGATCATACTGTTGCTTTTGTTGGTGGTATTGATTTGTGTTACGGAAGATACGACACACCAGACCACGTTCTTGTCGATGACTCTCAACATGCATTTGCTACCAATCAGACCGCCACTGAAAATTCCATTAAGTTCCAAGCCTTCCCAGGTAAAGACTACTCCAACCCAAGAGTCAAGGACTTCTCCAATTTGGATAAGCCATATGAGTCGATGTACGACAGACAAGTGGTTCCACGTATGCCATGGCATGATGTTCACATGATGACAGCAGGTCAACCAGCAAGAGATCTGTCCAGACACTTCGTCCAGAGATGGAACTATCTCTTGAGACAGAAGAGACCATCCAGACCAACACCAATTTTGACACCTCCTCCGGAGTTCCTTCCAGAAGACCTGGAGAGATTCGACTTGAGTGGTACTTGTGAGGTTCAGCTCCTCAGATCCTCTGGTAACTGGTCACTTGGCTTGAAGAAGAACGAACATTCGGTTCAGAACGCCTACCTCAAGTTGATTGAGACCTCTGAGCATTACATCTACATCGAGAATCAGTTCTTTGTGACAAGTTCTGCATTTGATGGTGTCGTCATTGAGAACAGAATCGGTGACGCTTTGGTCGACAGAATCATTGTTGCCCACAACGAGAAGAAGAAATGGAAGGCATTCATTCTCATTCCATTGATGCCTGGTTTTGAAAGTGAAGTGGACCAAGCTGATGGTTCTGCCGTCAGAGTCATCATGCAGTGTCAGTATCAGTCTATCTCAAGAGGCGAGACCTCTATCTTTGCCAAGTTGAAGAAGATGAAGATCAATCCTTATGACTACATCCAGTTCTACTCTTTGAGAAAATGGGGAAGAATTGGTCCAAATCGCAAGTTGGTCAGTGAGCAACTCTACATCCACGCAAAGATTCTTATTGTCGATGACCGCACCGCTTTGATTGGTTCTGCCAACATCAATGAGAGATCCCAAAGAGGTAACAGAGACTCCGAGGTTGCCGCAGTTGTTAGGGACACTGAACTTGTCAACAGTACTATGGATGGTAAACCATACAAGGCTTCCAAGTTTGCTCACACTTTGAGAATGAGACTCATGAGAGAGCACATGGGAGTTGACGTTGATATCTTGGATATTGTTGAGAGACGCTTCAGCAAGATCGAGGAGCTTGCATCAAAGACCAAGACTGGTCATGATTCTAAGACGAACAACTTCTCTTCCAAAGAGTTTGCAGTTCGTTCCAGTATGGTTGAGTTGGCTTCAAGAGATGTTTTGAACATGCCAAATGGTACTGACAAGTGGAAGAACTTCAAGAAGGGATCCAAGGCCAACATCGGTACTGATGAGAATGATGATGATTTCAATGAGATTAACCGTCAAGATGCCAAGGGGAACTTGCCTGCTCATCTACAAGAGAAGTCACACGAGCCAGTCTCTTTGGTGTTCCACTCTTTCAACAACCGTGCAAGAGAGGAAAATGCTGGTATCAGAGACAAGAAGCAGTACTCTTCAGATGCTAGAATCATCAACAATCAACAACACAAGAATGACGTTGATGGAAAGGGTGAGGACAACATGGGAACCACCCATTACCAGAAGCACAAGATTAATGCCGCTAAGACCTTGAAGAAGTGGGCCAGAGATTCATTGGTGAATGAAAACACGAATGTGTTCCTTCCAAATGTGGCTCAAGTTTTAGAGTTCTTGGATGACGGTCAGATCATCAACGATCCTAACTCTTTGACTAATGAGGAAGAGTTAATCATTTCTGAGAGGGACCAGGAGAGATGGGACATGTTGAAGAGAATTGCCTACTTGCAGAGAGTTGCTGCTAAACACAAAGAACAGACAGAGGATGAGAACGTCAAGCGTTCCAAGGCCAACTTGCCAGCTTTGTTCACTGTCCCAGAGAAATCTGAAGGCACTGAGACTGTTGATGGTGTTTCAGCGGCCACTGCTGCTGCTGCTGTTTCTGATGGCGGTATTATTGATGGTCCTTCTCCAGAAGCACATGGCTCTTCGCGCCTTGAAGAGATTGAGGCTTTGCCTGGTGACAACATCCCAGTTGTATCTTTGGATGCTGCTGGAATCCAGAACGTGTTAAATTCCATCAATGACTCTGGTAATTCTTCCAAGTTCAGCAAGGTGATTGATCCATACTGCTTCCAAGACCCATTGGAGGAGTCTTTCTACGAGGATGTTTGGTTTGAGAACGCCTACAGAAACACACTTATCTTTAGAGAGGTGTTCCACTCCCAGCCAGATGACACTGTGACAACTTGGTCTGAGTACAAAACGTTTACCAAGCTGAGCACTGCCTTTAGTTTGGCCCAGGATCAGGATGCTGCCCGCAGAGGATTCATCAACACTGAGATCTCCAACGCCACCGTAGACGGTGATTCCACTCAGTCAACCATTGGTGAGCTGGAGAACACTGTCCGCATGCTTGATGCCAAAGAGATCATGAGACGTGGAAGTATCTTGGGTGCCAACATCCCAAGTGTTGAACAGCAGGCCAACGAGGAGAGTCCTGCTCCAGAGAATGGAGTTGCTCAACCAAGACGTGGTAAGAGTGGAGCCTATGCATTCCGCAAGAGATCACCACTTGGAAGCGAGATGGTGTACCACCGCGAGACAGCAGACAGGCTCTTGAGTGAGATCCAGGGAAACTTGGTTCTCTTCCCAGTGGACTGGCTCTACAAGGAGGTTGAGGGAGGTAACTGGTTCTACAACATGGACCGTCTTCCACCTATTGAGATCTATGACTAGAGAAGATGATACAGCTAGCTATTGAGACTCTAAAAAGTAATTTATGTGATATGTACCCAATTTAATGACCAATTATGACAGACACTTATGTATTTAATGAACCATATCTTATCTAGACGCAGAGCCGGAGAAGATATGTCGAGGCTGCTAATTGGCGCATACGCGTCATCGATTTTGGCGCGATTCAGTTCCCGATCTCCCGATCCAGTAAGAAAGCTAAAGAGCCATCCCGCCGATTGGCACGATTTGGCGCACTTTGGCGCGGACTGAGCAACCTAGAAAAATGCGACACAACAGTCCAGGGGGGTCAGAGATATATAAGCAACTTGCGCTTAGTTCAACACTCCCCCGTTTTGATGTTCCAAGTGAGTAGCCCCTCCATCCATATCTGAGGACCCCCTGACTAATGTATGCTGTACAGAATATCAAGAACTTCATTCGCCACGGCAAGCAGGCCCATGGACTCGTTCCAGAGGTGTTCGTGGAGAAGTCAACAGGGGAGACATTGGATGCTAAACGGTACAACTACAACGAGCTTGCAAACGAGCTAGTCAAGGAGGAGCTCAAGCTGCAGAGTGCAAAGTACCCTGGCCTTGAAAGTTACAAAATCATTGAAAAGCTTGGTGAAGGTGCCTTCTCCACGGTACATAAAGCGCTACACCTTGGGACCAATGAGCTGGTGGCCATTAAGATCATCAAGAAGTTCCAGATGGACAGCAACCAGCGCAATTCTGTTTTGAAGGAGGCCACTATCATGAGACAACTCAACCACGAGAACATTGTTCGTTTCGTGGAGTTCAAAGAGGTTGAGGAGTTCTACTACATCGTCCAAGAGCTCGTTGAAGGCGGCGAGATTTTCAACGAGATTGTTAAGTTCACCTATTTCTCCGAGGACTTGTCCAGACATGTTATTAAACAAGTTGGAGAAGCTATCAAATACCTGCATGAGGTTGTCGGTGTTGTTCACCGTGATATCAAGCCAGAGAACCTCCTATTCCAACCAATCCCGCTCGTGCCAAGTAAACAAAGAAAACTGAGACGAAGCGATGATCCAAACAAGGTGGATGAAGGTGAATTTATTAATGGTATTGGAGGCGGTGGTATTGGTATTGTCAAGCTTGCTGATTTTGGTCTTTCCAAACAGATCTGGTTCGATGCTACTAAGACGCCTTGTGGTACAGTTGGTTACACGGCCCCAGAGATCGTTCGTGATGAACACTACACCAAGGAAGTTGACATGTGGGCTATTGGTTGTGTTCTCTACACACTGCTCTGTGGTTTCCCTCCATTCTATGATGAAAAGATCGATCAATTAACAGAAAAGGTTGCCAGAGGTGAGTACCAGTTTTTACAGCCGTGGTGGGACGAGATCTCAACTGGAGCCAAAAACTGTGTCCGTAACTTGCTCACTGTGGACCCTGCCAAGAGATATACTATTCAACAGTTCTTGGATGACCCATGGCTTAACCAGGTTGAGCTTAAGAGACCGCAGAAGCACACCTTCCAGGACTTTAAGAGAAGTCAGCCTCTTTACTCCCCTGCTGCTAGAGCTTTGAGAGATGCATTTGACATTTCTAATGCTGTCCACAGAATCGGGGAAGAGAAACTTTTGAAGAAGAAGAACATGGCATCCGATGAGATCATGGAAGAGGAAGAAGAGGAAATCGCAAACGCTGCTGCTCCTGTTGTTGGTGACGCCGAGACAAGGAGTGGCCGTTATGTGAAGCAAGTGCCACTCCATGAACCACAGGACTACATTCAAAACAATGGAAATCCATTCGAGCTCAAGCTTGATGCATCATCAATAATTAACAGACGAAAGAAAAAAGTCATCAGCTAGTTGTTGAATCAAAGATACTGATATTACACCCCCCGCCAAGTGCTCGTTACACACTGCACATCCACTTTGTTTTATGAATTTGATTTTTGCTGGAACGGATAGAGCATTGATTCATCATATGTACATTAGATTAACTAAATTCACGAGTAACGTACACATATTCTTAGTTTATCAACATCGTAGACTTTATGCAAGGGAAGTATGCCAAAGAACAGGATCCCCGGGACGAATGTGGCGATTTGTGGCTTTACAGCTTGCATCGCACAACTCCCCTGTAGGCCGGCCTATCTTGACAGCATTTGAGAACTCAATACAAGGTCATATTAGCTTTTCAATCCACGGAATATTAAGCACCACCACGTGCTGTTATGTTTTGTAGTCACAAAAGTGGTGGATTGAGCGTGCCCGTACCAGGTTTCTTTAGAATAAAAAAAAATAAAGGTCTTACCCGGATTCGAACCGGGGTTATTCGGATCAGAACCGAAGGTGATGACCACTACACTATAAAACCCTTAATTGTCTTCTTAAAAATCATAGGCTACTCCCAGCGAGTACCGCGAATCGCGAATATTTCCTATTTGGGACAGAGCGGAACCAGAGTTATAAAATGCCATAATTAGAGGGATACGTTGCTTTGCATGGATGATAGTTTTGTTTATTCGATAGGAAATACCCTACATACTTGCAATAGAGACTAGAGATTTTCTATTAGTAAGACTAAACCCAGTACTGGTTCAAAGATAGTCCACAACCCGAGTTTCTTCATACCCTGAAGTCTGAGGGCAACCAGAGATATGTGTCTGACTATTGGCTAGAAGTATGTCGAAATCAAACAAGTGGACCTCACAGTCCCCAACTCTTTACAGCTGTTACCACGTGTTTAGTGATGTTTGATGCCTTAGAGGGAATGAACACAGCAGCGTCATGGATACCATCCGGGTCTTCATATACTTGGCTCTCTGATAGCTTAGCTTTCTTGGTCCAAGTGGTGATATCACCAATCAAGACCTCACTCTCTCCCATTGTAACAAATGTGTGCTGTGGAATAATTGAAGGCCAATCAATATCATCTTTGTATGGATTGAACTGCGGTTCAGATGTCAACGATCGATCAGGTTGGAAAGAGTTACCCATTTCACAGATGTACGATGCAGATAGAATGTCTGAGCTGTCATTTGAGAGATAGGACCCACTGGAATCTTTAGGTTGAACGTTAACCCAAGGTGAAAGCAAGGCTAGACCATTTGCAGATTGCTTTGAGGCTCTGACAACTTTGTTGAACTCCGCATAGCTCTGATGTCTCAGAAAATTAAGACATAGCGTGCCACCTGCCGAATCACCAGCAAGAAAGATGTTCTTGAAACTTTTGGTAAGTTCATTGTAAGTCTTTGTAAATTCATCAAGCTGATAGGGATACGTTTCATCACCAGCTAAGGTGTAATCAAGAAACAACACTGACACTCGCTCATTTCCAAGACCGTCATAAATCTGAGACCACAGATACGGCATCATCGGGAAGAGGGCGTACACAAATCCACCACCATGAGCATACAGAATGACAGGATCTTGTTCTCTTCTATCTTCAGCCTCCACAAGCCAAATGCATTTGTTCCCCTCCAAACCGTCGACATTGAACTTGGTGCCATAGTTTGGCAGATTGTGCTTAATTAAGGGCTTGACGAGTTCCATGTTCAAAGCGGCATCGGGCTTTGGAGCAGCTCCAGCCACTTCATTCAATGGCATCTCAAGAGCCTCTGGTGAACCCATGTATGCGAGAAGGGCTTGTGCAAATTTGTCCAAGTCGAAGTTTTCTGGCTCTAATAAGTGTTTCATCTCCTTCAGCCCTGGAAGCTGAGAAGGATCGACTGGCATTGTGATGGATTGATAGTTGCGGATCACTGAAGCTCTTGTAGCTCTCGGAATCTAAATTGTGGATTATAAGGAGCTTATATATGTGTGTATGACACAGAAATGTTGCTGTACATACAAGCAAGCCATCAAGCATGTAGGTGGAATCTTAATTCTTTCGCTTGCCGGGAGACAATGAACAAAGGTGCTAGAGCAGAGTGGACGAACCATGGTGGATTACCAGAAGGTCTTACACAAGATTCCAACGATCGGAATGAGCTGCATATTTTCAATCCCCCGAATAATGCCAGTGAACACAGAAGTGGATAGATCTCATGCCCTTAGATATCAAGAGCAATCATGCACTTCGCGAGTACAATTGGATCTTGTTGTCTACATAGTCAAATGAAACCGGTCTTTTGATAATGTATTGATTCAAGATACATCATAAGACCTACCAATTCCAGAACTTCCAGCTGGTAGACTGTGGTGTTGCCTTTGCTTCTGCCTTGGCAGCTTGTTCTCGGAGCTCTTCCTTGAAACGATCACGCATAGCATCAACATCACAGCTCCCATAACATCTCTCAAGTTCTTTGTCAAGAAGCAAGTAAAATTTTTGAGTAGATAATGGTGCTTGGAGGTTGTATGTTCTGATGGAGCTGTTCACAAGCTTCATCTTGTTTTCGAATATCGATTTCCATCTCTTCTCAAACTCTCTCTTCATGACACCATGATCCTCTTCATAAAAGTGTCTGATATGGTTATGCCACTTCTCTACAATTTCTCTCTTAAATCCACTTATCTCAGAATTCACACCACCTTGTTTCTCAATCCAGGGAGGGACAATGTTCTGCTTAACAAGCATGTTATTGAGATGGTGTTCAGTACGGTCCACATAAGGCTTCACTTCAACATCAAGCTTCCCTCTTGGAATATTTTTGAACTCTCCACGACGCATTGCATCTTCAATTCTTGCATCAGCCAGTGTTTTGATCTTATCGAAGCTGCCAATTGGTGTGAACTTCTCAGTGTAGATCTGTCTGAATGCAGTATCCTCGTCCAGTTTCTCTTCAGGTTTATTGATTTTGAAATCCAGAACAGCTTCTCGTACACTTAGGAGCTTCTGAGCCGATCTGGTAGAACGCAGTGGCTTATGCTTGTCCACCAACATTCGGAGACTTGTGTCTCGTGCATGTTCCGTCCCTGTCCAAGGTGCGGAAAGTGCTGTGTCTTGTGTAGTCTTATTCGCATATCGTGGGATCTTTGTAGCTTGGATAGCAACTTGATTACGATGCTCAAAGGCCTTTTGATCCAATGTGTTGTGGAGTTTGGAAAGATGTTGGTCCTTATCGACAATTGAATGGCCCTGTTTGCCTTGGAGCGGATCATCGGGGGATGGGTATTGTTCTTCGAGATCCTTCAGACGTTGTGTGAAGGCCCCAACAGCATCTTTAGAAGACCTTGAGGAGTAAGATCTGGTCAGGAGACGAAGTTTGCTTCGTGTAAGCATGTTTCCACAGTGCGAAGGCTTGTTTCTGTGGGCTAACAAGAGTGGCAACTGTTATCGTTTGTTTGGCCTGCGGAACTGTTCGCTACCTAAAGCGATGTGGCCCTTACCGAGATCTTGATGGAGATTGATAGCGGAACAATTGGGGTCCTGATACCAAAAATTGGGTTTGTGAACGGTATATATACATGCATCCATACAAAATATTGAATATGAACCCCTTCTGGTATTACAGAGACAGAAAATAATCTATCTATGTCTTGAAGAGCCCTCCCTTATATGAAGCTCCAGACACTCGTAAGCTTAATCACACCATAGGCAGCCCCAACCTCAGATATTGTTGTTCAATAAGGGCTTAGTCCAACTAAATACGCTTTGTGAACTATCTGCAACTATTTATAAACCAACCACCCTACTAATTAAAGAAAGATCATAACAAATACACCACAGATGCTGCCCTAACAAGCCGGGTAACCCCATATAGAATTCCGAGGGTGAAAAATCTTCTGGAACCGAGGGCAGCCCAGTATAAAACCGCGCGTTCCCGCCTTTGGGATTCTAGAAATCCCCTTTGACAGCTATTTTAAAAGGTTAACATCAGTAGTGGTTATACTATCTCAATAATAGTTATAACATTAACACTCGGGGCAGGGCTAGCACCCTGTCCCTAGAGACCTAGTACAGGCTTGGTGTCCGTTATTGGTTACATCTTGCCTTGTGCGTATCAGCTAAGTTTCCACTGACTGTCTTAACAGGACGGGCACAGTGTACACTTCGTTTCGGTCTCTTAGAATGAGGTGCTCTATGGGATAGTGTTGAAGATGGCTGCAGCTGCCCTCATGTAATGTGTTGGCGATGGCATGCTCGTCCTATCCGTCATGGTGCTACAGATCTTGACCTTATGTAAAGTTTTTTAGTTTCGTGTATAGAGATCAACAAAACGTCACAGTTGATTCTACTTTTACTTTCGTACTACAGATATGCGATATCATAAGCGATCAATGTTCTGATTCCAATTATATACAGGAGAATAGGACAATGTTTGGGGATTGTTTCATAACCATGCAGGAAAGGAGAAGAAGGACTCCGACATATGAGGAGTGGGGGCCAAAAAAAAAGAACGTGAACTCAATGATTTAATACCAGATTTCATAGATGGACAAAGAGTGATACAGTTCACATGCTGGAGTACTCCAAATATCAATAGACAGACACCTTACTGTTTCGGTTCACCTTCCGTTCGTTGCTCTTTCGCCGTATCTCCCCCTTCTTTAGCTGCTCTTTCCGCTTCTCTTGCCTTGAGCTCGCTCTTCAGTTTCTCAGCAGCCCAGTAGACCTTTGACTGAATGTAGAATGAATCGGCCTTCTCCTTGGAATTGATGTCGAACAAGTAGTTGTATTTCTTATCGATCTTGTCAAGTGTGACGTCCTTCAAATCAATGTCAAGGATCTTAGCAGACTCATCGAGGGTAATACCAATGTCACGACCTCTTGCAGCCTGGGTGGCGGACTGCTTAGCAGTCTGTGTAGCAGCCTGGCGGTATGCCTCAGCAAAGGCAGTACCAAACACCTTAGCACCGGTGAAGAACACTTGCACCAGAAGTCTATGAGCCTGTAGATTGTTGTTAGTATTCATGTTGAGATTTCGATGCTTCTGGTGGCGACCTCAGGCCTTCAAATGGCCGAGAAAAGGGGGTAAATTTGAAAGAATAAGATCGCCACCCTTCTCATTAATAGCAAACAACTTACCATCTTGAGTAAATACTTGTGGTATCTGTATCAAACAACAAATATAAAGATCAACAACTGATTCGTGGAGGTGACTACTTCCGCCATTTTTTCCGTGTGCCTCGCCCGCAATTTGCCCTCGGAAATGGATCCACCCCGGAATTCCCCAAACATTTCGCGGCTTTCTGCATGGGAACGAACTGCACCAGTTAAACGAAGCAGGTTAAACGAAAAGGAAAGGCACCTAAGTGATTCAGTACAAAAAACATCAGACATTGCTTGATTGCTCCCTTCTATTACACCTTTTTTGTCAAAAGAACATCCCCAGCTCTAGATCAGCATCCACTCAACCATCACACCTTCTGTTTCAGCTTTCAAAGCAAGGCCCCACAAAGCATCGCTTACGACATCGTTTACAACTACAGAAACAGTCATGTCAGAAGAGCGAGCTCCGGAACAGGAGCCAGCTGTAAGCCAAATGGAGGCGTCTGCAGCTCTTCTAGAAGATGCTTCAACGCTTCTGATGTTTCACAACACAGCTGTGAACACTAAGAAGGAATCTGCTACAGACCAAAGACCACAGGCACAGGAACAATCAACAGAACAGAGTTCATCACTTCTTCCAAATGTCACCATCAAGAAAACAGCCTCGAAATCTCCATCTCCAACAGGATCAGTAGCATCAACCCAATCTTCCACAACACAGAAGCCTCTCCATCTCCCTCCTCGTTTAGCAGGCATTAGTTCACCAGGGCCAGCTATAGCTGCTCTTGCTGACTCTGATTCGGATGGTCCAGACAAGGATAAGAATCAAAAGGCCATTGTTGCAGCTGCTGCTCTTGCAGCGGCAGCAGGAATCCCACTTCCCTTAATTAGGAATGCCGACGCAGAGGCTGGTGTTGATGAGAAGTTGAGAGGTGTTATTAGGGAACGCTCTCGTGAGTCGTCAGACGCAATCCTCCACACAGCAAAGACGGAGGTCACCAAAGAACAACTTGAAGCACTTCAGGAAAAAGCTGCAGCTGTCAGAGCATCGCAGTCAAAGTCTGAAGGCGATGAAGATGATGTCCATAGTGATGCCAGCACAGCAGATTTGAACAAGGCTGACGAAGACGCTAAGGTGAAAACAGAAGACGAAGACCAAGATAATGACACCCTTGATGAGAAAACAGAATCTTCAACCAAAACCAAACGTACCAAGAAGCCGAAAGCCGCAATCGTTCCAAAGGATTACATCGTTGATCCAGACGCGGGTATTATTACCTGTGTGTGTGGATTTGAGCATGACGATGGCTTCACTATCCAATGTGACCACTGTAACAGATGGCAACATGCACTCTGTATGGGTATTGATTCCATGGATGAAGTTCCAGAGAAATTCATGTGCAATATATGTCTTCCAAGAAAGCTGGATGTGAAAAAGGCTAAAGCTCTCCAGACTGAACAACTAGCGGAGATGAAGAAGAGAAAAGAGAAGAAGGGTAAAAGTGATACCACAAGTGAAGCTGACGACGAAAATGATAACCAAGAAGCCAATGGAAAGAAAGACGATAAAACACCTTCAACATACAAACCAAAGCCACCAAGAAACCAGACCAATCCATATGGTAAGAATCTTGAAGAGTCAGATATTCATGTGTTGGATGCAAAAGTGGCTCACAACGTTGTCTACTATCAACTCACCGATTATGATTATCCCGATGAGAATGTTAGAGCCTTCTTGGAGAGATCCATTGAAGGTGATATGGATCCCAACGCTTTGCATATGACCAGAAATGAATACGATGAGTACAAATGGCCAACGGTGGAAGCTAAGCCATACACAGACATCATCAGCAAGAGATTTAATGGTGTGATAAAATTGGGTCTCTTCTCATCCAGCAGTTTCCAACCAAACGATATGATTCAGGAATACCTTGGTGATGTTATTTTCAGAGACAAGTACATCACTGATTCTCGTAATCAGTACAGAATCTGGGGAGTGGAAAAACCATACGTTGCATTCGTTCCACACACACAACTCGTCATTGACGCAAGAAGATCAGGAAACTTGACAAGATTCATTAGAAAGAGTTGCCATCCAAATTGTGAATTGAGGATGCTTTACGTCGGTCAGGATCAAGTGAAGTTTGTTGTTGTGGCAACGAAGCCAATCAAAGCAGACACTGAGTTGACACTACAATGGAGCTGGGATCAACGTCATCCAATCCGTAACATTATTGCGGGAAACACTTTTGATTCCACATCTGATGCGGACAAACCATGTTTGGTTCTTGCTGTTGAGTCGATACTTACATTTGTCGAGTGTGGTTGTACACAAGCTGGTGAGTGTGCCCTGAACAAAGTTAAGAAGGCAAGTGCACACATTTACCGTTCAACGAGAAAGGGTAACGTTGCTTCAGGACAGAAGATCATGCAAAAGGAAGCACAATATGTTTCAATTCAGCAGCGTTTGAATTCCAGAACTTTGTCCAACATCAGAGATTCCGAAGAACAGATGAAGATGGAAGTTCCACTATATGCGACATCTACTGTTGTCGAACCTGAGATCACCACAAAGCCTTTCATTTACACTTATTTGAAGAAACGTACTTTGAGGCAGATGGATACGAGCATTGACTCTACATCCATTCCAATTGAGATTGCCCCTGAAGATCCAAAGGCTCAAGTGGCCCCAGAATCATCTACTGCATTGCCATCGAAGCCTGTGAAGAAACTCAGTTTCGCAGACTACAAGAAAAAGAAGAAACCAACTTGATCAGTGGATGATCTGACACTCGTTCATTGCTGGTTTATGACTACGGATGTATGACTTTTTTGTTTCCTATTGTTTCTTTCGTTTCTTTCGTTTCAATTCCGTTTGGGCACCTTGATGAGACGCGTTAAACCATAATAGTATAGAGAATTGAGTTTGGTACTAATGTACACAACCAATTAATGTTATTATTTATTCTCTTTGGTTAATAACCTCATCGTGATGTAGCTGTTTCAAAAGAATATTCTAGAGATTCCTTGGCTCTCGTTCGGTCGTACAACCCACGGTGACACCTATACGAACGGACCATATTCAATGGGTGCGCCACAAATGAACGAGATGTACGTCCAGTTACGCAGACCAAGGAACGAGTTTGACTGAAATGTATAACATACGTACTGGTATGTATTTGAAATATGCAGATATGTTGTGGTTTAATCCTAACTTATGAAATGCAGTGATCTAAATCACAATGTAAAGACACTGGTGGTCTTCTTTCCAAATGGATAGACTGCAATTGTGGATGCAAAGAGACCAACTGTGATACCAATACAAATCTGGATCAAGACAATACCCACAGCCATACCACTGATGGCCTGTTCAGTAGAGGAAGTAGTGGTGTTACTTGTCAGCTGATTAGCACTTTCAATACCAGCCAATAATGCACCTTTAGCGGCAAGACCACCGGGAATTTGGACAAAGATGGCTGGAAGCATGGCAGATACGGCAATTCCCTTGAAGATTCTGGAGTATAAGTTACCCATGATTCCAATCACGAAACAAGCGATAGCGGCAGTGAACTGAGTGGAGTTGTAGAAGTGCTTCGAAGCGAAGAAACTGACAACATGTCCTGTACATGAGATTACAAGCATCACAGGCAGTTGGAAGAGTCTGGCTTGGTTGATTGTGGCAAGTCCAATAGTGAACAATGGGACAAACAGAATTCTCCAGTAGTCACTGATCGAGTCTGGACAGGTAGTGTCGTTAGTTGCATTCTTGTCGATCCATCCATAAAGGGCAGCACCCAAGGTAATACCATAACCCAACAAGAGCGAGTAAATAACAGCATAGAACATTCTGACAGAACCAGAAACCAAATTTCTAGATTGCAACTCAAGAGAACCTGAGAGAACGAACCACCCTGGAAGAATAAGTGCAAGACAACCTTGGGCAACAGCAGCAAAACAAATGTCAGAGCCGCTAATGGAACCAAGTGCTCTTGCAACAAAGGCAACAAGGATGGAAGCAGCAACTTCAAAGACATTGGAGTATAGGTTTGACTTTGGAGAAACAATGAATTGGAGGAACCCAACAAGTAAACCAACACCACATGAAATAGGCAAGTTAACCCATCCTCCTCCAAAGGCCCATGGTGTGACAAATGCAGAACTAAGACCGTAAATCAAGACACACATCCATGGTGAGAAGGTTGGCTTGGAAGAGAGGAGCTCATCAAGACTTGTAGAAGCCTCTTCCACACCAACAAGATCGTGAATTACCTGCTTATAGATTCTGTGCACACGATGCAACTTGTAAAGGTCCAAACCTTGAGCACATCTGACAACCTGAACTTCTGAAGTTCTAGTAGTAGGATCTCCAAAAGACACAATCATGACACCAGGCATGTAGACAAACTGACCATCAATCTCCAGGACTCTGGCAGTCATCTTCAAATAATCCTCCAAACGATGTGTTGGAGCACCATACATCATCAAAGCCTTAGCCATTCTAAGAACGAAATGCTGTCTCTGCAGAACATCGGCAATATGAACAGTAATCTTTGCTCTTGCTTGTTCTCTCTTTGACTTCAACAATGCAGCAGCACCTTTCGTCAAGTTTTGTTTTCTGGACTGACCTTGAGGCTTATCCATCTTGTTGAATGATGGCAGATTGGAAGACGAACCAAAACGCTTCATCTTAGCATAGTCAGGAGAGAGAAAATCACTCGCCATGGATGCTAGATCAGTCATTGAACCAACTCTCTTGTGTCCCTGAAGTGTTTGATCATCGCCAGTTGGGTCGTTAATTGTGACCTTCTTCTTTCCTGTGGCAAAGTTCTTGAGCTTACTGGTGATAGACTTCATATCATATGGGTTCTCATTCTCACTGGTTGGAGTTGTTGGAGTTGAGTGCATTGGAGATGTATCTGATGCCAATGTGAGTCTTGATCTCGATGCTTCGGCTGGGTTCTGGTATAATCTCAAAAGGGAGGACAAGACACCGCCACGAACTCGGTCTGGTGGAGTGATATATGATTCATCGCCTCCATCGACATTTGGGTCAAAGTCATGGTCATCAGTACGGAGATAGAGATCTGGATTTGGTGCAAGGAAGCTGTCGCTGGTAGAGTCGCGTGGTCTCAGTGTAGAACCTTCACTCTGGTCGACCCTTGTAGATGAAGACGCCATAGAATTGGAGTAGTGATGTTGATGAGCACTAAGGATTTCCTTGGCTTCGTTCTCAAAGACTTCTGGATCCAAAGGCTGCATTGGAATATCATTTGGACCAAGCTGTGCTTCTTCGTCGTCTTGTTTAGTCCTTGGTTCCTCTCTGGCAGCACCTGGTACCAAACCACCACCACTCAAGTTGACAAACTTAGTGAAAAAGTTGTCATCTGGGAGGTTATCAAACTCATCCTCTTCACCCAAAGCGATACGCTTGAGAAAATTGCGTTTCTTGGTTGCATCAGATGTGACACTCTGGTTATCATTGGCGTGGCTCTCAGTGAGTGTCATGCGTCTGAAAAGGTTCTTGATCTTGAATTTCTTTTCTTCTTCCCCGGATGACGAAGTTGAAGATCCCATAGTATTGGTTCTGGCTGGTTCTCTTTTTGGCCTTTCCGGACTTCTAGTTGGTGCTTCATTGTCTGAGTTGATATCAACATCATCACTCTCGACATCACTTGCTGAGTGTCCCTTCTTCTCTTTAATTTGACTGAGCTTTTCTTTGTACTTGTTGTCAGCTTCTTCATCATCTAACTGCTCATCTGCGATATCTGCCCCTTTAAAGATATCATCATGAAGTGTCTTGTTTGTATCTTCTTCGACTTGTTTCATTCTTCTCTCATATATCTTAGATGAACTGAGGTTTTCTTTGGTTAGACCTGGTCTCTGAGGAAATGCTTGTTCGGCCTGTGCAAGGTTGCCAAAAGATTCTATACGTTGAAATGTAGGAAGCTTAGGACCTGGTGATACCACTGAAGATCCTCTTTGTGGAGATGGTTCCGTTTCTGTAATCTCTGGTGGGAAATAGTCTTTGGTAGATGTGGAAGAGAGAACACGCTTATGTAGTTTCTTAGTGGAGGAACCGGATGGCGAAAGGGAGCTGAGGCCCCGCAATGCAGGACTCTTCTTTGCTTGCGAGATTTTCGGTGTCGTATCAGATCCAGAGCTGTTCTGTTGGCTCAGTTGTTCTTTGTACAGCTTCGACAGCGTCATAATGCTGGCAGATGACGTTGGAAGAGCAGGGTCCGAGGATGTTCGGATAAGTGGCGGCCTTGGTACTGCTAGCCTTTGAGGTGAAGGAGCACTTGATTGTGGAGATAATTCAGTGAAGTCTGGAGAGGCAGGCCTCGAGGTCTTCGAATTCTTTTTACTCATTGTGATCTGTTACGTTGTCGTGTGCTCTGTTCTTCCTCGTGGGGTGATAGAGACGGGCGGCTGTTGTATCCACCAAGTATTCTGTTGTGTATCACCGGCTGTGGACTTGTAGAGATCGTCTGGTGCCGTTGCTTTGAGTTCTCTTTGTTTGCTGTCTGCGGTGGCGAAGTGTAAGAGAGAAGGAAGAGTTGCTGGCGGAAGGCTTTAGAAGCTGCGGAAGATTCTGTTTACCTTTGGGGCGCGATAGACCGTATATCTCCGGGGATACTGCTCGGTCCGCATCACGTCAGCCTTACAACAGTTTGTTCTCTTTCAGGAACCGTGCCTGTATCGTTTCAAATATAGAAATCTCCGAGGGTTTCCCCTTTCTTGGCTCTATTTTAGCATTTTTCTAGACCCATCTTGTTGCACTAGCAGAGAATGCTGGGAGTCTGGGACGTCAAAGGAGCGGAGCGACGTCATCTCGCTGTCTGAGGCAAAGCCCTGTCAAAACACGATACACGTCCACTACACTACATATACCTGATCCAGGGGTAAGTGTGCGTGCGTGACTCTTTTGCAGTTGAATACACTCCTAGAAAAGGCTTATCAGACGGGAAAGAAAGAAGATCGAAAGCAAATACTAATTGGAGAGAGTTATCAGTTGTTGTGAAGGGGCGCCCCTCGAGATTTAACTTTTGCGAGAATCTTCATCAAAACGTCTTTCGCAAGATTCTTTTTTCGGTAATTGCGAAGGAAATTTGGCGCAAAAATAACGAAGAAGTGCACTGCGAAAACGTGAAGCCCTGGGGTGTACAAGAGATCAGTTATGATCTTTACTGACTACCTGTTTGTTTGGAGAATTGGTTTAGAAGTGGGACTATAACCTTATTGCTATTGCCCGAGAACCATCTTTACTAAGTCTATATGTTTTCGCAAGAGATATCTAGTCCTGCGATGTGCCCTAGTAGCCGATTCTAGCGAGGAATACCACGCTGAATGGTGTTTGAACCGTATCTGAGTTTCCAACCACCAGATCGATCCAAGCCTTGGAGTGAAAAAAGTCATTTAATAGAAATTTCCAAATTAATCTTCAAACAACCATACAACCAAAGTGCTGAGTGGCGTATGAAACTCAAATTTACCCCATCTAATCTCAGCTCTTCTACCGGAGTAGTCGCGAACTTGGTGATCACCGGCAAAAGCATCCACGTAAACAAGTTGGGTACCTTTAAGGAACGAGATCAACATATCGCAAGTTGCTTTTGAAAAACAAAATCGGATAACCCACCGCTCAATTCCATCCGTTGACTTCCAGTATTCAACATGTCAAGAAGAGCATACACTCCTACGATCCCGGGATTCTCATCTCCACAGACAAACGTGTTACCGCAAACAATTGACGACCTAGGCCCTGATGATGCCTCCTCTTTCAGATCAAACCGCTCAGCGTCAAGTGTAGGAAACACTTCACGTGCAAGCAGTGGAAGATATTTTGGACGCAGTGACAGACCAAGATCTTCAAGGAGTTCGTTGAAAATCCCCATCTTCATTAAGAGATTCTTCAAACCTCCAACACTTGATTTCGAGACGGCCATGTGGGAAATCTTCTACCTGATCGTATCTCCAAAGAGAGTTTACAGATCATTATATTACCACAAACAGACAAAGAACCGTTGGGCAAGAGATGATCCTTCCTTTGTGATATTACTCTCGTTGTTCTTGACACTCAGTGCCATCGCATGGGGTGTCGCATATTCACCTGGATTCATGTCCATTTTGAAGTTGATCCTGTATATGGTGTTTGTGGATTTCTTCGTCACGGGTATAATCATCTCCACGGTGTGTTGGCAATTAGCAAACAGACTTTTCAAAACCAAGAATGGTACCGATTCCATTGGGGCCATCACAGAGGGCGATTTGGAGTGGGCTTACTGTTTCGATGTCCACTGTAACTCATTCCTCATCATTTGGGTTGCACTTTATATGATCCAATTCATCTTACTACCATTATTGACCATGAACAACTGGTTTGGTCTCTTCCTTGGTAACACGCTTTACTTTGCAAGTTTGAGTTACTACTTTGTCATCACATTCTACGGATACAACGCATTGCCATTCCTTGAACACACGCAGCTCATTCTCTTCCCTATTGGAATATTTGCAGTCTTTTACGTGATTTCCTTGTTTGGATTCAATGTTGCTAAGACCATGACAAACTTCTACTTCAGCTGAGGGCTGGATATATAGCAGTCTCGTACGTGCACGTCTGTTTCGTACATGAATAGGAGAAAAAACAGCTGTTAAAAAAAGGACAATTTATTTTGTAGTACAATATGAATACAATGTTCTATAAAACAATAAAGGAGAAGATAGAAAATGGTGAAAGCAAAATCAGCGTCATAAGCGGCCATGATGGACAAAAGTCTCTTAAATTAGATACCATTGGGAAATAGAATGTAACATTTCAAAAGGTCCGAGCTAACTTAGACACTCGGTGGCTTCTCAAAATTGAAAATACCAATGAAAGGTTCCACATTCTCAGGTCTTCCAGCAGGAACTTTACCTCTGAAGACCAAGTCTGGTACTTCATATCCTTCATCACCCGGATTCTCAAATGGCAATTGATCCTTCTTCCCATTGTTCACGGCACCCCCCTTCTGTTCCTCAGGCTTCAAAAAGATCTTGATGAAGTCAATCCGTAGGAAATCGTCGTCTTCCACAACACCAAAGAGCTTGTATTTCGAGTTCAAAAGGTCATCAGGCTTGTTATAATGAAGTTTACCTTGTGTTAAACCTGTAAGGCGGGCCATGGTAGAACCAATACCCACGGCGTCGGAACCATCAACTTTCAAGTACAAACCGGAAAGACCGAATGGGGAACAGTGAATTTCTAGTGCGCAGTCACTGATGTATGAGAACGTGGCCATTTGTGATCCCGATTTGTTAGTCTGGAGGTGTGTGGAGGTTTGAGGAGCTTATGTGCACAGGTCACATAAATTTGATGCCTACTTACGTTGGGGGACAAAGCCGCGCTCCGCCCTCGGAGTTTCCCCATTGGCGCGCGTATTTCTACAACTACCCTCGGAAATTGGGAATTCGAGCCAGAAAAAATAATGGATCCTATGAGATTCGAACTCATGCATCTTACGATACTCGATCTTGAGTCGAGCGCCTTAAACCGCTCGGCCAAAGATCCATTTTCGATCTGAAAATCCTTAGAAATATGGGGCACCGTTATGCAAGGAACAATCAAAATGCACTGAAAACCAGCCGCCGCCGCCTGTGATTGGAGATTCTGCGTGTATCGGAGGAGGCACCCCCAAATCCACTGGGCCCTGACTACCGGGTAGAAGCAAGACACCACATCGACATTGGGGAATATTCACAGTACTTTAAACGAGGATATAGATCAGAGTCACCACCCAGAAGTCTAGAAATGTTGTTTAAGTTAGCGCATCAGGGGATTGCGCGCGGAGGGCCAACAGATCCCTTATCAGTGGGGAGCCGCCTGCTGCCGAACCCCGTCGCCGTGGGCAGCAGAACTTCTTATCGCCGCACTAGAAGCTCAATGGCTCGCGGACGTCTTGGGAATTTTGAAACAATGTGGAGAGCTTCTCGTCGTCTCTCACATTTTGGGATAAACTGCTCAAGAGCTCCAGCTTTTTGCCCTGGAAGATCCACACACTTCACTGTTCTATCACTGAGATCTGCCCACACCACAAATCCTGCCCCTGGCATCCCTTCCCAGATCACCGCAACACACAAGTTTAAATCACAAGAATTGCCGCATCCAACAATAACGACATGTCGCCTGTGCAAAGGCTAGAACGCTCGCCCAGCCCATCTGGAGGGTCTGACAACTTGCTCAATAGTAGAAGCCACCCGACCAGTGTCGTGTCTCTGGTTGCTACCGATCAGTTGAAACGGCACAGTATCGCCCATGCGGCACCGAATGCATCCCATGTTCCTCAAACACCATCCAGAGACACATCAGTTGAGCGTCGAGGACGTTCTGCAACAAAGAGAGATAACTATGCACTCCCATCTATGAGACCACCAGAGTTGGTGAAGAATATCCAACATATGGGAAGTCGGCTCGAGTCACAAGTTCCAACATTCATGCCATCACGAGAGACATCAGCACATACATTACACTCTCAGATGAGTGTGGAGACGCCTACTGAGAAGAAGTTCAAACCTGGACAACAGAGACCGAACAGGTTCAAACACCCCATGAATGCATACAGTACGGATTCTACATTGGAGACAATCGTACCGCACCACTCGACGATGCTTCAACAGCAGAAGAATCAGAGACAGTTCTCAAGGCCGACATTATCTAAGGAGAACAGCAATGGATCAAGTATGGAGAGACTCACTGTTATCACAACTCGCAATTCACGACCAAGTGTGTCGATTCCGATGGGTGGTGATATCGTTCCAGCTTTTGATGATATGAATATGGACTTTGATGAGCATCAGGAGGATGAGGCCAACGTTACGCATATTGAGCATGCTCATGGAAGTATTACACCGACTAGTGTGACAGATGCTGTTTTCCCAATGAGTGCAAAGGAGGAGAGGAAGCCTAGTCTTCCAAGTAAAGAACAGGCACAGATGCATCAACAAGTGGGAAGAATCCAGCAGAGAATTCAGGCACTCAAGGCGGTTGATGAATCTGGTTCATCACTTGTTACGAAATTTTCCACTCTTGAACAGAAAACAATGCTGGATTCTTTGAATTATGACCTTCAGAGCATGAAGAGATATTATGGCTCACCATTGGTCAAGCGTCTGCAATACGTCTCGGAGATTGAACACAAGCAGAGAACACAAAAGAATTCAAGCAAGGACTTTACGTATATCAAACATTACAATCCACTCATTAATGACCTCAAATCCGTTCAGCACAGAACATCCACACAGTCCACCACACCAAAGACCAAGCCAGTCGACAAGGAGCAGCTTCAACGTCTTCTTCGTCAATCATCACTCACTTGTAAGACGCTCTGGATTGATGGTGCTAAACCATCAGGAATAAGCAAGTCGAATTCGACTACTATTGACTCTAATGGAACATATCAGAAGAGTTTCGATCTCAAGACTATCCAAGATCAATTCGCAGGGTTCCAAATGGGGCACACCGCGAAGCATATGGAGACTGTCACTTTAGACCCAAGCCCTAAGACGCACATGAAAGTATGACGTTAATGAACGATAACTTATTAATATAGCGAGGTTATTTCTCCTGTAGCATAGAAGTTCAAGCGATGGGGAAGTTGTTCTCCTGCAGAAGTTATACAGTGAACGGCCAATTACGTCAGAGAACGCCGACCCAGATTTGCTCAGCGTCTCGCGAGGCCGCAAAACTTTACGATCGACATCGGGATTCACTATGTAATATTCGAAGTAAACAATTAGTGGATTAGTATATTAAAAAGTGACATTAGTATAAATCATGATCTCAATCATAGATGAATGCAAGGGGTATTGTCTACCATTAAAACAGAAAGATGCATCCAATAGCAGAGAATGCGGCAATTTCTTAGATCAACAAAGCGGCAGCGAAGGCGCCAAGAACACCAGCGGACAAACCAGCAGCGGCATTGTCGAAAGTGGAGACAGTGGCAGAAGTGCTGGACTCAACGGCCGAAGTCTCAATGGTAGAAGATGCAGCCTCGGTAGAAGTGGCCTCCTGGGTGCTGGCTTCCTGAGAAGACTCCTGGGAGGCGGCCTCGGATGAACCAGAAGAGCCTGGAGTGAAAGAGTCAGCGTAACCAGTAGAAGTAACACAACCAACAGCGACTGGGTTGTCACCGCTATTAGTGAAGAGAACATTGTTGGTGGAAGCATCAACGTTGAAACCAGAGCTTGAGTCATAGTACAAGTATGGAGAGTCAATGGCGAAACCAACAGAAGCGTCGGCCTCAGTACCAGTGGTGATGGTACCATCACTGTTAACAATGGCATAGGAACCATCCTGAAGCTTGAATTTACCATCATCGGTGATAACGGCAAGGATCTCAGTACCAGAGTTAATGTTGAAAACGTTGTCAACAAGGCTAACTCCGGCGTAGTGGTAGATAGAACCAGTTCTCAAGAGCTGGAGAGTGAACTCCTCAGAGTCGGCAAGGGCCAAAGCGGCGAAGAAGAAAGAAGAGAGTTTGTAAGCGAGCATTGTAAGCGATAGTTGTAGTGATGATGATGTCAAAGGGGACTCTACGGGATAGAGAGAAAACAGGGAGAAGGTTGGTTTTTTATAGTTGTGGGCGGAGAGGTGCGAAAGGGGGCCTCAAGAGTAAAGTTCCACAGGAGACCCCCATGTACGAACTCTGTTTGGGAGCTTGGCGGTTAATTTGTGGAGAAATTGTTAGAGGGTTAAAAATAAAACGTATTTTTTCGGTAAGAACTCCTGCTTTCGATACACTTTGCGAGTTTGTTGTTCCAAATGAAGGTCATACCATGCAAGTCTGCGTCCTAAATTTAGCCCACCGCAGGAACCCCCGTCGAAACGCCTCAACTTTCCGAAAACCAGGGTCCTGATGAAGTTGGCTTACAGTAATGTCTGAGAGATTCTGAAATGATTGTTAGATAGCTCATTGTCCTACAAGACGATCACCTCGGTAGACAACCACCATTTCCCAGAGCCTCCAAGTCAACCCACGCTGAAGGCACAAGTGGCGAGATGCGTTTAGAGTCAGTGCGCAAATCTCGCATTTCGTCACCACGCGCCCGCTTAACTTGACTCGAGTTTTAGGGCCGTACACGGCGGAACGTTAAAGGTTCAACAATTAAACACCAAGATTCTACGCCTGTGAAATTTTAACAAAAGATCAATTCCTTTGGGGGAGTAATTATTACTGAAAACTATACACCATCCATGCCTTTAATTCAACAAGGGAATAGAGCCTTTGAGCTAGTACTTTTTTCATTCCTTAAAGAGAAACGGAAAGCACTTAGTCCTGCTTGAGAACCTCCTCGAACTGACCCTTGGATGGCTTAGCGGACTTACCCTCAGCCTTTCTAGAGCCCAACTTCTCAGCAGAGAAGGCCTTGGCGTATGGGTTCAATCTGAGGAGAACCTGCTTGTTCTTGAGTGGGTTCTTCTTCAAAACGTGAGTACGCTTCTGGGTTGGCTGACCAGCTGGTCTGACAACGGCCTGGATCTCAGAAGAGTTGATGATTCTGGTAACGTCAGCGTTGGCAATGATGTTAGCTGGGAGAGAGTAGTTGGACTTGACAGAAGCAACAGACTCAGAACCCCAGACGGAGTCGAGCTTGGCGAAAGCAGACTCGGTCCAGATGACGAATCTACCAACGTGAGCACCTGGAGCCAACTGCAACAAACCGAGGGAGGAGACGTTAGCGGTCTCAACACCTGGGATGTTTCTGAAGGCCTTAACCAAACCGTTGTCCTCACCGTAAACGACGAGTGGACCACGTCTCTGGGTGTAACGTCTACCTCTCATCTTACCCTTACCAGCACGGAGCTTCTTGGACTTGATGACCTTGACGACGTCTCTGTGAGCACCAACAGCCTTCAAGAGAGCAACAGCCTCCTTGGTCTTCTTGATGGACTCAACCTCGGAAGAGACAACCAATGGGACCTCTGGGATCTGCTCAACTCTGTGACCTCTAGCCAAAACCAAAGAAGCGACAGCGGAAGCAGCAATAGCAGAAGCAGTAGCGTATCTCTTCTCGTTCTGGTTGACCTTAACGTGCCACTTTCTCCAGGTCTTAGTTGGAGCGAACATACGACCACCACGACACATGTTACCGAAAGCAGCCTGACCGGAACGGTGAGTACCACCACCACCAACACGTGGAATACGGGCAACAGCACGACCAGTACCCCAGGACTCAGCAGAAGTCTGGTGACCAGCGTTCTCAGCGACGGCGTAAGCCTGTCTCTTGTTCTTGTTGACGGCAGTGAAGACAGCCTGGACAATGTCTGGTCTGATTGGAGCAGAGAAGACGGCTGGGAGTGGCAAAGAAGTCTGGGAGACCTCACCGGAAGTGGAGTAAACGGAAACCTGTGGACGGGACATTATGTCTGGTGTCGATGTTAGTAAATCTGGAGATTCAAGATGGTGTGGTTTGTTTAGTGAAAAGTTCACGATGCAAAAATTTTTCAGCGTCTCCCAGCAGCGCAACGCCTTCGCGAAAACTTTTCGCCTGTGGTGTTCGGGTGCTTACTGAAATGGTTTGCGCAACATCTGGGGCTTCGCGATGTGCGTAGGACACAGAAGGCACACCAAGTGATATCATGTTGTTTGGTTGCTGGCACTACCAGCTAACATTTCGGATGACAGAGGTTTTAGTCAAAAGAATCGAGTTGGTATCCTAACGCTTCTTAGACTTGTTTACTCTTTTCCCCAAGAGGGGAGGCTCAAAGGCGTCATTGGCTGCGTCCCCAAACGCCGTTCCCGCGCGAAAGATCCCTGTGTATCACACAAAAACGAAAACATCACCACATCGACTGTTCCACCACCCCCAAAGAACTCATTCCTATGAGTATAACTTGAGTTAGAGTCTATTCTTGTCCATTCGGTTCTGGAGTTTGGAATATCCTTCATCCTGCTCACTCTATTCGACTGTGTTATCTCAAGATGTACCCTTAACCGCTCATCTTCAACTGGCCTTGCCGCTGTCATGTTAACAGCTCATCGCCCCTTTCTTTAGCGCCTCAGCAACGTGATCTGGATTGGATTGATCGACTAACTGCAAATGACAGAGTACATTATTTTGGGACTTTCTGTCTATCTTGGTCTTCTTAATTAATCACCACTCATTCCCTGAGTGTCCTCTACACTTCCCGCCACTTCACCACAGCGGCTAACACCACAAACCACGGAACATTCTTGGTTCATCATAAAAGTATCTACATCAGGTATCTCAAACGATATTACGTTTTGGCCTCAGGATTGACAAGACTTATCAACAATGGTGTCAGATGGAGATGGGACAAACTCAATGTCACCGGCTCCGGCCAAGGTCAATATTCCTACTGACGTTACAACACCACCATTTTACCTTCCACTAAGGTCTATCCACAGCAGATACCGGATTGTCAATGAATTGGGAACTGGAAGTTTTGGTAGTGTCTGTTTGGCGAAGAGTGTGAACAGTTTGATGGAACCAACTGCTTTCAGAACTTTCAAGAACACGTTGACGGATCGGTGTATTGATTACAGGTACCAGAACGCACCAAACAAAAGAGCTGGTATAGTTGCTATCAAGACTATGACAAAGACTTTGAATCTCTTGAATGACTATACAAGGGTGAAAGAAGTCAAATTCATCTTGAGTATCCCATATCATCAGAACTTGGTTCATGTTTATGAGATGTTTATTGATAACCAAGAATTCAAGTTACACATTGCAATGGAGTGTATGGATCAGAATCTCTACTTGTTAATGAAATCAAGAAGAAGCAACCGATTTTCAGAGCCTACGTTGAGGTCCATCTTATCCCAAATTCTCTGTGGCATCCGTCATATTCACCGGCACAACTATTTCCATCGGGATATTAAGCCAGAGAATATTTTGGTATCACCTTCCAACAGATATTACGATAAGTCTTACCTTGATCTTGATAGTTTTCACGAGATTGGCAACTTTGTGGTCAAGATTGCTGATTTTGGGCTTGCGAGACATGTTGAGAACAAGCGCCCTTATACAGCCTATGTTTCCACTCGGTGGTATCGAGCACCTGAGATCTTGTTAAGAAACAACTCTTATTCCAGACCAGTTGATATGTGGGCGTTTGGTTGTGTTGCTGCAGAAGTTGCAATGTTCAGGCCACTTTTCCCTGGTCATGATGAACTGGATCAGACATGGAAGGTTGTGCATCTTTTGGGTACCCCCACCAGGATCAATAATTTTCAAGGTTACCATGCTTCATATGGATACTGGGAACGTGCATGTATGTTGTTTAACTTACTGGGCGTCAAACCACCTGTTGAGGTTCCATGTGTGGACATATCTCTCTGTATCAGCTCGCCTTCCTTGCAGCCTCTCTGCGATGTAATTCGTATCTGCTTAGCCTGGGATCCTGATAAGCGTGCAACTGTTGACACAGTTTGCCAGATGCCTTACTTCAAGGGTACCTGCGTTGATGACTATGACCAATTCGCAGATTCTGATACGTTGGACTTTCCATCGCATTCCAATATGTTTAGCTACCCACAGTCCGAGAAGTTTGCAGGCATCCCGAACTCTCTGAAGAGAGGTACAAGAGATGAGATTCAGGCTGTCTCCGGTGTCCCTGTAATACCTGATATCTCTGATATTCCTGGTATTGTTTCTCCGAGTGCTCGTTTATCCCCACATCCGGTAAAGATCATGTCCAACTCATTCTTGAAAGATAGCGTTATACACTCTCCTTCCCATGTATCACCAAGTTTAAGTGATTTTTGTTTTAAAGGCTCGTTCCCTGAAGGGTCGTTTGATGGTGAGATTCCTTGCTTAACATACGCCGAGTCGCCTGCCAACGATGAGAACCATAATTCTGAATCGGCTGCCAATGACAAGGTTTTGAATGATTCCGAAAGGCTTGGTTTAAAACAGATCCCCTTGCTCAATGCTCCTTCAAACGTTGATCCCACTCTTGCTCATAAAGCTTTGTACAACAATTACCGTCCTATTCAAGATTCCACTCGTCAACACGTCAACATGAACTCTGTTTATTATCAGCCTGATGGCATTCAACAACCAAATCTGTACGTACCAATGGATTACGGCACCGCATATATCGAAAGTGGTTTCCTGGAAACTGGTATGAGCTCGAATTCGATTGATGAAGAGGATATTGCAGGTGTCTTAGGTGACTCTCATCTTGCAGATCAATATGGAATCCCTGATGATATTTATGAAGACTCTGCTGATATTCTTAAAATGCTTAATGATCAGGCATCTTCCAACAAGCACGGGGACGATTCTGATGAACAACTTGCTGATATGACTACCTCCAACTTTTCTGAAAGTTTGTACTCCAAATTCAGCTTGCGTCACCTCGAGCGCCCTTCTAATAAGAACAATGGGGAGCAAAGTTTTAATCATGGGGAGTCCTACAACTATGACTCTAAATAATATCATCTGGAATTTTGTATTTCTGGTGATGGTTGTCTTGCATATGATCCGTAATTTAGGCACAAGAACACTCTCCATGTCTACAATGGTGTAGGGTGTAATTGCAGCGCTAATCATATGTCTTCGAGGATGGCGTTTCAAGTTTATGTTTACAGAGCTACATCCAGTTTACCTACTTGGCCTTGTGAGTACAGATCAAGCTAAGATAGAGAACAGCCAAGAAATTGACTCCTAAAGATTTAACCCGTTCAACAGGTGGCTTGCCCCAAGTTCGCTGCTGATATCTCTACGTCATGCGTGGGGAATGCCAGGCTCACTCGAATCCAGAGGGGACTGGTCACTGGTTTGAGGCATGGGTATTGGTAATGATGGAATAGTAAACTATGTGTTATGTGTGTAACTATAGTTTCATATCGTAGAGCCTCGGATTCAGCGTGATTATTGAGGCATGTTACTTGTTACCTTTTGTGTCAGATAGGCGGGTGTCACGGGGGAGATTCAACGGTTTAACAGATAGAACACTAAACAATCACGAAACACCATATTTGAGGGTATAAGTTATGCAGTTGTCATGGTATACCCCCGAGCAATGATGTTAGATCTTTGTTTATCGATAACACGTCATTGGGAGTCTGTAACTAGAGACAAGAGCACCAAGACGCCCCACTGTAAATTCGGTATGTGCCCCGTACCAGAGACATTTATGAGAGTCCGAGAGGGCTCGTGCAGAAAAACAAACTTGCCGACCAGGCCAAAACAAACATTTTTGGCAAGACTCCGCCGTCTTTACCGGTTTAAACCGCCCTCCAGCTTTCATCCAAGAGACGTGGCATCTCCCGTTGTGGTGTTTTTGTTCATTGTTTACTGTTCTATCCTCGTGTGTTTTTGACTGTCCGCCGCAGTTCCATCATCACCGCGTTCAAGCCACTTCATCACCCTTCCAAGCGCCCCTCGTTTCCCCACAGACGCGTCATCAACAGCAACACACATCTTAAAGGGCCAGGAACCGCCTACTTATAATGACTAAGAAGCTTGCAGATCATGAGAAAGTTGGACGAAAGCCAATCCAGCGCGCGTGCACGTTCTGCCACGCCAAACACCTTCAGTGCGATCCCAGCAGGCCCTGTAAGAACTGTGTCAAGCGTGGGGTGGCAGATCAATGTGAAGATGTCCAAAGGAAAAGAGTAAAGTATGTCAGGAAAGGTGCTAGTTCGAAGGAGTCTCAAGAACCTGAGTCCACAGGGACGGCGCTATCAGAAACACCCGCACAGAGCGCCTCTTCAGCCATGGGGACACCATTGCCATCAAGAGGAACATCAGCACCATTCACACTAGAGCCAAAGGATCAAGGATTCCAACCAGAAAGCACATTCACACCGCCTGGACAGGCTCCTATTCCGCGTGCAAGCATTACACACTCCGCTGCCAGATCTAATTCCTCACAACATCACCAACCAGTTCCTCGAATGATGAGTTCTGTCGATTCACCAGATGTGTTCTCGTCACTCTTTGCCAATCAGGAATACGCACAGCTAACAGATCTCTTAGATGATAAGTCAATTAACTCACCAAGTCAAAGTTCAGTTAACTACAATGTGGAATTCCAAACACCTTTCCAAAATGACAACAACCAAAGACCATTTATCTCGTTGTCTGACAACTCCACTAATAACCAAAACGCGGTACCCAACCTCATGTTGAACCCCACCGGCGAAGACTACACATCGCCTTTGATTTTAAGACACTTGATAAAGTCTCCTGAGGATGTTTACAAGCTCAATCTTTCACCTTACAACTATCCAAGGGCTTATCACGCACTGTTGGATTATCTACGAAAGAGATTCAACAAGGAACAATTGATGCAGATTGCAGAGACAATGGCAGCCTACAGACCAAGTTTCATTGCAGCCACGCGATCCCTCGTCGAACTGGACTTACTCTTTGCCGAGCGGTCATTCCAGAGATCGTTGCTTGAGTACGAATCGATGTCGTCTCTTTCATCATCACCTACAATCATGTGGAGACGAACAGGTGAGATTGTTGCGGTATCCACGGAATTCTCATCACTGACACAACACACCAAGACGGAATTGCTATCAAAGCGTACGTTTATCATTGAGCTTATGAACGATTCGAGTGCATTGGACTATTTCCGGTTGTTTTCAAGTGTCGCCTTTGGAGATCTCAACGGCGTCATCATCACGGAGTGCACGCTGATGGACCCTCAGGGCCAATCGATCAGATGCGCATCGACGTGGACGGTGAAACGAGACGTGTTCGACATCCCGATGCTCATTGTGGGACAGTTCCTTCCTATTCTCCAGGTCAAGTGAAGGGGGTCTCTGTGTATACATGTGAGTTCGCGCTTGTTCGTGCGCCTTCAAAAAAAATTTCCCCGTCTGTAAACAAAAGAAACTTGTACTTCTTCTCTCTCTTCCTCCCTTCTTTCCACCAATTCACGACAAACAACAATGACTGACGCCGCCCACTCTGCTACTGACAAGGAGTCTCTTCCGTTCTCCGAACAGCACTACTTCTCCTCTTACGACCACTTTGGTATCCACGAGGAGATGCTCAAGGATACGGTGCGTACCCTGTCATATCGTTCTGCCATCATGAAGAATAAGGACTTGTTCAAAGACAAGATCGTTCTTGATGTTGGTTGTGGTACTGGTATTCTTTCCATGTTTGCAGCCCAGGCCGGTGCTAAGCACGTCATTGCTGTCGACATGTCAAACATCATCGAGAAGGCTAAGGAGATTGTGGAACTCAATGGATTCGCAGACAAGATCACCCTTGTTAGAGGTAAGCTTGAAGACGTCAAGTTGCCATATGACAAGGTTGATATCATCATTTCTGAGTGGATGGGATACTTCCTTCTCTATGAATCCATGTTGGATACCGTGCTCTGGGCTAGAGACCACTACCTCAAGGAAGGTGGTTTGATCTTTCCAGACCGTGTGTCTATGCACATTGCCGGTATTGAGGATGGTGATTACAAAGAGGAGAAGATCCACTACTGGGAGAATGTGTACGGATTTGACTATTCTCCATTCATTGACATCGCTATGGCTGAGCCACTCGTTGACACTGTTGATAACAAGAATGTTGCAACTACCACAGGAAAATTGACATTCATCGACATCAACACCGTTAAACTTGAGGATCTTGCCTTCCTCTCCAAGCTCACATTGAAGGCTACTAGAGATGACAGAATCCATGGCCTTGTCGCATGGTTTGACAACTGGTTCCCATGCTCTGATAAGAAGAACGAGGTGTTCTTCTCTACTGGTCCACATGCCCACTACACACACTGGAAGCAGACTGTCTTCTATTTGGATGACGTTTTGGATATGAAGAAGGGTGAGACTGTTGACATCCAGTTGGCTAACAGACCTAACGCTATCAACCCAAGAGAGCTCGACATTGAGATCGAATGGAACTTCCAGGCAGGTGGTGATGAGTACAGAGCTTGTAAGGGCAAGCACAACTATTTCCTCCGTTAAAACATGATTCTTCTTCTTTTCCCAAGAGCTTTTTTTTGCTCTAAATTGCATGACTTATCTGTTCTTTTATGATTCCTTTCTTCTTACTTTGTTCATGTCCCCCTTGCATCCACCTAGCATGGCCCCCTCATGTTTTTGTGTTTGACTTTGCTGGTTCTTTAATATAATTGCGTATCAAAAACGGGACGGTACTTCCCTTCGGCATTGCATATGTACAATAAACAAGTCTATTATTAGTTTTCCATTTCATTAAGTTGTTCATAAATAAGTTCATTAGGTGTGTCTCAAAGGGAGAAGAGCGCAGTTGATCTCTTTCCCAATGGATACACCACAATAGCGGAAGCAAACAATCCCACTGTAATACCAATACAGATACTCAACAGCGTCACACCGACAGACATGTTCGTATATGCCTGTGAGGACGTTGACGTTGTGTTACTGTTGCTCACTATCTGGTCTGCACTTTCAACACCGGAGAGTAGGGAACTTGCGGAGGCCAAACCGGCAGGGATCTGGACAAACACCGCTGGAAGCATGGCTGTGAATGCGATTCCCTTGAATATTCTCGAGTATAAGTTACCCATGATTCCAATGACGAAGGATGCCATTGCTGCTGTGATGTGTGTTGAGTTGGAGAAGCGTTTGGATGCAAAGTATGATACGACATGGCCACATCCTGAGATGATGACAATCACTGGGAGTTGGAATAATCTTGCTTGGTTGATCAGTGCTAGGCCGATTGTGAATCCAGGAACAAAGATGAATCTCCACCAGGGAGATAAACTGTCAGAGCATGTGGTTTCAGAAGTTGCATTCTTATCCATCCAGCCATATAGTGCTGATCCCAATGTGATACCATAACACAAGAAGAGAGAGTATATGATTGCATATAACACTCTGACGGATCCAGCAACGAGGTTTCTTGATTGAAGTTCAAGAGCTCCACACATGATTAGCCAACCGGGAAGTATAAGTGCCAATGGACCTTGAACCACGGATGCAAAGCAGATTCCGGAGCCTTCGATGGATCCAAGTGCACGACCAAGGAAGGAAACAGCAATGGAGGCTGCAACTTCAAAGACGTTGATGTACAGTTGTGATCTTGGAGCAATGAGGAATTGTAATACACCAACAACGCATCCAATGGCAAATGAGACAGGTAAATTCATCCAGCCACCACCGAATGCAAATGGTGAAACCATTGCTGAACTGAATCCATAAATCAAGACACACATCCATGGTGGGAACGTTGGTTTTTGAGCAAGAAGGTCCTCTAATGCAGCAGAAGCTTCATCAACATCAATCAAATCATGAATAACTTGTTTGTAAATCCTGTGGATACGATGAAGTTTGTACATATCCAAACCTTGGACACACTTGACGAGCTGAACTTCCGAAGTTCTGGTAGTTGGATCACCAAAGGAAACCACCATACATCCAGGCAAGTAAATGAACTGACCATCAATCTCCAAAACACGAGAAGTCATAGTGAGATACTCCTCCAAACGATGTGTTGGGGCACCATAGAGCATCAGTGCTTTACACATTCTTAGCACAAATCTCTGACGATGGAGAACATCGGCAATATGAACTGTGATTTTGGCCCTTGCCTGGTCCTTTCTGGTCTTTAACAATCTCTTACTTGTTCCCTTTTTCAACTTTGGTCTTTGTGTTTTGGTCTTTGTGTTGAATGAAGGAAGGTTTGTTGATGATGCGTTCTTCTTCTTATCACCAGTAAGAAGTCTTTCAGCCTTTAGTGAAATGTCAGAAAGTGAACCAACTCTTCGATGTCCATATGGCTGTTCTCCATATCCGGCAAATCCTTTCAATTTGTCAGTAATGGACCTTGTATCAAAAGGACGTTCAGTAGGCGTCGTCATACCAGATATTGGAGGTGATTGTGGAGGAGATTGGAGAGCAGGAGCCTGTTGTGATTGGTATAACCTCAACAAGGCAGACAAGACACCACCACGGACACGTTCAGGAGGAGCAATGTATTCAGCATCAGCGGCATCCAAATTAGTTGCAAAGTTGTTGATCTTATCATCATCTTCATAGTACCAATTTGGGTTTGGAGCAAGGAAGCTGTCATTCATGGAGTGCTTCAAAGATGAGTTGTTCAATGTGTTCCCATCCATCTTATCAGATCTTGAGTTTGAAGACGATGAAGAGTTTTGATAGTTGTGTCTTTGGATTATATCTCTAGCTTCTCTTTGATACTCTTCATTATCCATATGTTGCATAGGGAAATCATCGGGTCCAGTCAGTCCAATACGTCCTTCTTCATCATCATTACGTGGACGATGCGTAGAGTTAGGAACCATACCACCACCAGTGAAGTTCACAAGTCTTGCAAGTAAGTTATCACCAGGAAGTTGATTATCAAACTCATCAGGCTCACCAAATGCGATACGTTTGAGGAAGTTTGGTTTCTTCTCCTGTTGGAACTTGATGGGGAAATGATACTTGGAGGTATTCTCAATTGGGACATCAGTGAAGTTCCGATCTTGATTAAAGGAATTATCCTCAACTTCAGAATGGATGTTAACATCATCACTATCAGAATCGTTGTAGAACTGAGCACGGCCACTTCTCAGTCTATCAAGTTTATCCTTATACTTTGTATCCAGTTCTTCATCTTCACCAACCTCAACCTCTTCGGAGTCATCCTCTTGCACTTGCTTCATACGTCTCTCGTAGATCTTTGATTGCGATAAGCTGTTAGACTTGAACGAGTTTGAGAACTTGGCGAGATCTTCCCTGGAGCCGTATGGTTGGAATGAAGGAAGTCTAGGGATCGGTGAAGTGCCTGCACTTTCCGAGCTTGAGCTTGCTTCATGTCTCTTGTTGTTGAAATAGTCCGATCCAGGCTTTGGGGACAGTACGCTCTTATTAAGCTTCTTTGATGTGTTTAGAGACGTCAGCCTTGTGGATGATAAGGTTGGTGTAGGCAGTGGTGATGGAGTGCCACGCTGCTTCTGTTCTTGGTACATCTTCGACATGGTCATGATACTTGGAGATGAGTGATGTGCGGCAGAGTCTCTGCTTAGACGAGCGAGAGAGGGACGCTGTGGGAGGTCATTGGGGTGCAGATGAGGTTTGTCCTCAGGTGGAGTGTGTTGCCTGGACATACTGGACGACGCTCTCCAGAAGAAGAGAAAGGGAAGAAGAATCAGCAAAATTTCGAGTATTCAGCCAAATTTCTCACTGTGCCATCAAGCGGGTGGGGCCTGGGCTATTATAGCCGGTGCAGCTGGTGGGGACCTTGCGCCTGGGGTCTCGAATTCTTGGTGGAGCTATAATTAACGCCTTCTCCTTCTTGGAGTCTCTGGTGGAGGTTCTTACTACACGTTACTTGTATTAACACTACGAATCACAATAACACAAAAAAAGGTACCGAACTGTCTACAGCGCAATCTCTTCTCTCTTCCCAGTGGCACGGCTTCCCTGCGGACTCCCCCACTGGGGCACGTCCAGTCTGCAGAGCCTTGGACCCAATTCAGCCCCTGGTGGAGGACCCCCGCCACTGGCCGCCTTCGGCCTGTTGGTTTGAGGTTTGGGTCTTTCGGTACTCGGTAATTTGGCTTGTTTCTTGGTTTGTTGGCTCTTGGGCTCCTGGGCTTCTGGGCTCCTTTATTGTTGCTCTTTTATCACGTGTCCGTGCCGTTGCTCTAGCTCCCAGTAACATCCGTTTTGTATGGACACGTCTAGACGCATTTCCGGTGGTTCTCTGGTCTATTTATCTGATCATTGATCTGGTTTCCATACTTGTCTGATCTACTTGATAGTCTATGAAGATATAGCCGTATACCCGCAAAAGACCCACATATTACCGATCGGCCCTCGGGCATATAACACCAAGAAATCGGCCCGACGATGGCCTGTTCGGTCTTTTGGTGTCTAATTATAGACTACTCTTCTGGAGTCTTTGAGTCATGAAGTATTGGCAAAAGTTTGGTGGTCAGTGGGGGGATTTATAATCTGGGGGGACCAAATAGTGGGTATATCCCTGGCCCCTCGGCATTTGACCTCAAATCATGTTGGTGGTATTCGGTTATTGGTGCTGATCTTGGGCACACATGCGGAATGATCTAGAACATATTTGTAGTGCTACATGGAGTTCATCTATAACGAGGAGTTTAACTCTAGAAGTCAGTATTTGAACGTCGATCCCTATCTGCCCAACGAAAGCTTCTACTAACAAGCCGCAAACTGGATACCAACACATAATCAAAGAGTCATGATTCTTCCGTTGTAATCATATAACCACCAACCACCAGAACACATCACTATCCTTCCCAAACTAATCCCTTCAAAACCGAAACTCCCGCAAATCATCCAAAATGACCAAAAGTCACACGCAGCAAGAGATGTTGCCCGAACCCAACCAAATAGGACCGAACGGCTATTGAAGTTTCAAAGTCTCTTCCATCCTCTCTCCAACTCCTCTGGATCCCGTCCAATTGGCACACAATCACCATACAACACAATGTCAACTAAACTCGCAGTCATCGGGGCAAACGGTAAAGTCGCCACTTGTCTAATCAAACGTCTCTCCCAACTAAAGACCGAGTTTGATACAACCGCATTCATCAGAAACCCGGAGCAGGGTCCAAAATTTGATCAATTGGGAATCAAATACTCAACGGAAATCGATCTAGTCAAATCCTCACTCAAATCCATCTCAGAGACCCTCAAATCGTTCGATGCCGTCGTCTTCAGCGCAGGTGCAGCAGGTAAGGGTCTCGACTTGACCTTTGCCGTTGACTTGGATGGTGCAGTCAGAGTTGCCGAGGCTGTCCAGATCGATAACATCAAGAGATTTGTCCTCGTGAGTGCTGTCAAGACTGAAGATAGAGATTTCTGGTGGAATGGTGATATTCGCTCATACTACATCGCCAAGAAGTATGCTGATGAGATGATTAAGAGAATGGATATCCCTTGGACTATCCTCCAGCCGGGAAGATTGTTGGATACTGAGTCAATTGGGAAAGTGTATCCTCCAATGGAAGTCAATGCATTTGCTGAAAGTGTTAATATCAAGACGGAAAGTGAAAAAATCGGTATCCCAAGAGATGATGTTGCATTGGCCATTATTGAGTCTTTGAGATCAGAAAAGACAATCAAGAAGGTTATCCCATTGATTTCTGGAACTGTCCCAATTGCACAAGCCGTTACACAGGTGGACTAGCTTACCTATCTTCCACTTATCATGGACTACTATGGACCATTGTACCTTGAACACTGTATATAAGCTACAAATCGTACCCAATTCCAAAAACAAAAAACCGACGTAATCACATTAAAAATCCACTATTTATGCTGCTGTTGAGCATGTAATTGAGCTTGTTGCTGTTGCAATAACTGCTTCTGCCTTAATTGCTGAGCCATCTGCATTGCATTCCTGTTTGCAGCTTGTTGCTGAGCCAAAGCGGCGGCGGCTGTCCCCGGAGTGTTGTGTTGTAAAGAAGGAACAGCTGGAGTTTGTGGGGTCCCCACAGGATTCTTATTCAGCATGATTCTCTGTGGAGCTCTAACAACAAAAAGATAATCATTGGCCTTATCAACATCCAAAAGTGCAGTACGACCGTTGAATCCTCCCACACCATTACTGTTTGTTAATCTTGGCAAGATAGCACCTGCAAACATCTCACGCATACGAAGGAAATTCGTACGCACTCTTGTAGAGATCAAGTTCTTACGTTCAAGAGGTAATGGGAACGATCTTGATACTCCTGATAACACCTGTTGAGTTTCTTCATCTGAATCCACTGGGGCTGTTGCAGCATGTAGCATTTCATCCTTCTCAGCCTGTGCCTTTGCAGCCTGCCCTGCAATTTTAACCTGATTTCTGTGTTGATAAGCAGCCAGCAACTCATCATATGAAGCAGAACGACCCGGAACTGCACGCTTAGCACCCATGGAATGTGTTTTGCATGTAAGTGATCTTGCACAGAATCCTCCACCAGGGAGAGCAACACCACACTGTTTCTCAACATCCACGGGACCTTTGTTCTTGGGGTTAACTTTCTTCTTTGGCTTCGAAGGCTCCGGTTTCGGTTTCTTCGCCTTGGTTCTCGTTGTGTCGTCAATCAATGGAGTTGATTCTTTTTCAAGTTTACGCTTCTTTGTCTTGTCTTCAACCATTGTTTCGAGCTTCTTCTGTTGTTGTTGGAGGGCCAGACACTTTTTGATATGTGGACCGAGATGATGCGTCAAGATAGGTCTGTTGCACAGCGTACAGACACGGTATTGAATAGCTGTATTAAGTGGAGACTGAAGATGAAGATCGTTCTTGAATGTAGACTTTTCAGACTTGTTCTCAGTAAGAGTCTCTAGATATTGACCCAAATCCTTCCAGATAACCTTCTCGGGAGACGTTGCAGACTCAGTTTTGTGCTTGAGGCCTTTGATAGTAGAGTCCTGGCCAAAGTGGATACTGGTGTCTACTCCAGAGGTCATTATTCTCTTAAAGCCAGAGATGCAGTGTTGACATATTTATCTGAGTGTGTTATCTCAGTTAACCAAAAACCTGGGCGCGCGCTTACAAAATGGCGGGTAGGGTAACCACCCGGACACCACCATATGTTCACCAGCCACACTTCAGCCACAGATCGTCATTCTTTGGGCATTTTGAATTCTCTTTTAATTGTGTTTCTTTCTCTTCTCTTTGGTGATCGGGTTGGAAGATTCATTAAGATATGTACGAGAGAGAAGCATACATTGCAAGACTTGCAGTTCAGAGAGCCTCGTTGCTCACGCAGACTGTCTCTGAACAGATCCTTGCCAACAAGTCATCAAACACTATAACCAAAGAGGACAACTCTCCAGTGACGATTGGTGATTTTGCAGCACAGGCAGTCATTATTAATGCCATCAAGGCTAATTTCCCGACAGATGAAGTCGTTGGTGAAGAGGATTCAAAGGATTTACAGGAGAATAAAGTGCTTGCTGATAGAGTATTGTACGAGCTTCAAAAGAACCAGAAGGCATATGTTGAAAAGTTTGGAGATCAAGGTGTCCTAGGACCGGAGTTTGAGTCAATTGAACAGGTTAACAAGGTGATTGACCAGGGTGCTTCAGAAGGTGGTAATAAGGGAAGATTCTGGGCTTTGGATCCAATTGATGGTACTAAGGGGTTCCTTAGAGGTGATCAATATGCTGTTTGCTTAGCATTGATCGTTGATGGAATCGTTCAATTAGGTGTTATTGGATGTCCTAACTTACCTGACAGCTTCAAGACTACCACTTATAAGGGAGGTTTATTCACTGCTATCAAAGGTCATGGCTCTTACTATTCCAAGTTGTTTGATCCTATTGAAGACTTGTCCAAGAGTACCAAAATCTCCATGAAGAATGATCTTAAGTCTACAAGTGAGATTGTTGTCTGTGAAGGTGTTGAGAAGGGACATTCATCTCATGATGAACAATCCAAAATCAAACAATTCTTAAACATCCCAGCTAATCAAACCCTCAATTTGGACTCCCAGGCAAAGTACTGTACGCTATCCAAGGGTCTGGCTGAAGTTTATCTCAGATTGCCAATCAATGCAACCTACAGAGAAAAGATTTGGGATCATGCAGCTGGTAATGTATTGATCACGGAAGCTGGTGGTATTGTCAGTGATCTGAATGGTAACGAGCTCGATTTCGGTAAGGGCCGTTATCTTGAGAGTTCGGGTGTCATTGCTGGTTCTAAACAATACCATTCAAAGGTCATTGAGGCTATTAAGGCTTTGAAATAGGACATTAAGCATGTCTCAAGACATGAATTACGGCTACATAAGTTATAGTAACAAACAGGCATGACCTAATCATAGTACGTAAACCACTTTGGGACTGTAATACGAAGAACAATGACAAGCAAAACACCAAGAACTTGGAAGATACTCACTGGTAAGAATGAGATTGCAGTAATAGCCCACACAAACACATTCTCAAATCCAGAAAGTTTAAGGGCCAAGTATAACACCATTCTCCATAACACGGTGAGTCTTTCCCATGTGTATGTCTGGTATGGCTGTTTTAAGGTCTTCAGCATGTTCTTTTCGAATGATTCAGTCATAACTTTCTTTGTGAATTTGGATTCAACCTGTTTGATACCATTTCTTTGCAAAGTCACAGGGTTTAGGGATAAAGCCTGTGCTAATCTCTTTGCCCAGATTTCAGGATCATTAGGCTCAAGCCATCCAGTACCTGACTTGTCAGACTCAAGAGATATAATACTTTCAACTGGTCCACCGTTGTTAATTGCGAGAACTGGGGCACCAAACTTCATAGCCTCCAATGGAACGATACCGAAATGCTCAAAAGATGGGGTGTATAGTAACAATTTGGTATGTGTGAGGAGTAATTCTTTGAATGAGGATGGCACTGAAGGAAGGAAGATGATATCTGAGTCTGGACAGTCTTTGGAATATGATTGGTATTGATCTTTGAAGATTGTTAAGGTTTTAAGATTGGAATCTTGTGCGAGTTTGTCAAGTTGTTGGAGGTATTCTTTGTTCTCATCGAGTAAATGATCATAACCACCACAGATTATCAACTTTGTAGACTTAGCACCACATTGCACAAATGATTTGATTGCCAATTCGATGTTTTTCTTCTTTTCGAATCTGTTGATACTCAAAAAGAAATCAGATCCCTTCAATAATGAAGTCAAAAGAGTCTTGGTCTCTTGATCAATGTCTTCCTTATCAAGAGAGACACAAGGATAGATGACATCAGGACGTTTCATATCCTTAATGAAAGTGAAGGTCTCATCGTAGATACTCTTGGTGAACTGAGAATTGACAACAACGCTATCAGCACAACTCATGGAGAACTGCTCGAACACGTCAAATGGTAATCTGTACAACGATCTTATAAGGGAATCGTGTTTGGCGAGTTTCAAGTCTGGAAAGTGGCAATAGAACAAGATTCTTGATCTATAATCGTGAAACATGTGTAAGAGCGGTAAACATGCACTTAACTGATCAACGATGAAGTAATTGTATTCAGACACCTCACCGTTGATGATCATCGTGAGGATCAGTACCAACTGTCTAAGAATTGCAAAGACAATCTTGAAACGACTCATGGAGGTGAAAATGTCTCCGTATACTTTGACCTCTAATTGGCCTGATTTGACTTCTTCAAAACAATGGGAAGGATCACAATGAGATGTGTAGATCGTTACCTTGTGACCTTCATCTTGAAGACCAATGGCAGCATCGACGATTAGTCTTTCAGCACCGCCTTTTGGGGTGTTAGTTTTGGTAGAAATGGATAAGAAGTGAATAACATACCAATACCCAAATCTGGGTGTATAAAGACAATCTTCATCACAGTTAATTTCCTTCCTTCAACAGAACAAAAGAAGGAGACGAGAGACACGTCGAGGGATATTTCTGATCGCGGATTCAACCAGTCACGTGCTCCACGTGTTTTATCTTGGCTGTTTTTTGGTGTTGATTAATTGAAGTTTTGGAGGTTTGGGGTTTCATCTGTTGTTTATTGGAATTATGAAGTAGTCAAATGTCCAAATATCTGTTACTATCAGTAGTTATTGCCACTAATCAACAAATATTGAAGCAAACAGTACAAATCATCGGTAGGGCCACTATTCATCTCAATCTTTTCTCCCTCTAAAAAAATTCCCCCAAACACTCCGAATTCCCCCAGATCTCAGAACTTTACACAGGAAAGATGTCTAATACCTCACTCAAAGATGCTGAGAAGGTTGTTCAGTGGATCAAAGACAACGGAGGGTTCTGGGACTCTTCAGCTCTTGAGCTTCGTGAGTCTCCACTTGGTGGAATTGGAGTCTTTGCCAAAAAGGACCTTGATCCACATACACACCTCTTGAGACTCCACAAGGACTCCTTGTTCTCCTTCCAGAAGTCTTCAGTGGCCAATTTGATACTGGATGAAGGTATCGAAGGTGCATTAGCCTTGGTGATTGCCTTCATCTATGAAAAGAGTAGACTTCAAGAATCCCCATGGAAGGACTACATCTCCACCATCCAATACCTTGATGGCACCACACCGATCTTACCACCTTCCCTATGGAGCAAAAAGGAGAAGGCATTACTAGAAGGATCAGAGTTAGAAATCATGGGTGGATTGGATCAGATTGAAAATGAAGAGGCATTTGGAAGAGCTTGTGAGTTTGCCATTAATCAACATGAAGATGGTATTGAGATCCCATATGAATTGGACATCGTTAATAAGAGTGATGAGGAGGTCAAGACAAGATATGAGCATTTCATAGCAATTTGTCATGCTGTTGCCTCGAGAGATTTCGAAATTGACGAGTATCATCAAGTTGCATTGTGTCCGGGTGCCGATTTGTTCAACCATGCAGTAGAGAATAGTGCTAGGTTTGAGAGTTTCTTTGATGTCTGTGGAAGCTGTGGTGCTGTTGCTTGTGATCATGTTCAGGATGAGGGTCACTCCGAAGACGAATATGAACATTCTGGTGAAGAAGATGAGGAGGCAGAAGGTCATGATCAAGATGAAGAGGAGGATGAGGAAATCGATGATGCTGGAGAGGGAGATGAAGAAGAAAGTCATGAAGAAGAGGAGGAGGAGGAAGAATTCAAAGGACCAATAACGGAATTCATCAAGCACATCGAATCAGAATATGCTTCAGAAAAGGAGCAAGAGGCTCTGGAACAGAAGGAACAAGAGGAGGACTACGAAGGACCAATTCTCCAAGAAGATGGTAAGACTATTCATCCAGATGATTGTTGTGATATCATCCTATTCAAGAACGTTGCTGCTGGTGAAGAGATCTTTAACACTTATGGAGATCTTAACAACTCAGTCTTGCTTTCCAAGTATGGATTTGTCATTCCTGGTAATGACAATGATACTGTTAGTTTGGGTATTCAGGTTATCAGACTAAAGAGTAAGAAACAGTATGAGGAGAGATTCCAGTGGTGGGAAGCCGAAGGATACCAGATGATGAGAGACTACATCAAAGAACAGATGCATGGAGATGGTTGTGAAGATGATTGTGAAGATGAGGACTGTCACGGATGTGGGGACGATGGTTGTGGAGATGATGGTTGTGGAGACGATGGATGTGGTGATGGTTGTCAAGACAGTTGTTGTGATGTGCCAAGTTGGTCGATGGAGATGAGACTCTTACACAGTGGAGATCCAAATGCTTTGACTTTGGCACTGTTGAAACTCCTATCATTCAGTGCACCAGAGTTGAAGAAGTTCATGCAAAAGAAGACAAAGATTAACGTTGAGCATTTGGTTAAGCCAGACAAGAACACTTTCAAGCTTCTAAGTGAGGTCATCAAGGCACGTGAAGATCTGTATACTAACGTGGACTTGAAGAAGCTTTCACAAAAGGGCTCACAGACAGAAAAATTGGCAAGTTTGTTGGTTTTGGATGAATTGGAAATCATTTCAAAGGCAAAGAAGTTGATCAAGGAGAACATCTAGATCCACCCTGGCCGAATTTGGAAAGTTACTTAATACAGGCATTTTGTCCAAATTTTATTATTCACGTTAAATATGTAGAAAACTCGCCTCTTTTGCCACTCTTTGCTTCAATTAACATACCAACACAGTAAGCAATCAATCGGAAGATGGCTCCTCCAATCATCCCAGAAGTTAACCTGCACTGCGAAGTTCTCATAGTCAAGGACTTTAGAACTGTCGTGGTCCACCTCCCGTACTTGGGTCGTTGTTACGTTCTCTACAGGTTTCCCAAGTTTCTAAGTCTTTTGGTCAAGGATCTCTTTCTCTTTCCAGAGATCTTAGGCCGTGTCTTCTATAAATACTTTACTGGCAACATCTTCACTTACACTGATTTCCAAGACAGACACCTTCAATATGACACAGGCTTGGATCTCTTGGATTTCTCCATCTACTTCACACCTCCAGGCACAGATGACGAACTTGAAGAGAGATTCACTTATATCATGAAAGGTATCCAAAATCATAGAAGGGAAAGAAGTCAAGAATTGGCTCTTCGTGCTCAAAGTTTGAGAAATAGCCATATAATGTCAGTGGCATCATCAGTTCACCAGCCATCAACCACTGTGGAGATCGATAAGGATTCCATCCCAAATGTTGATGAAGCGGACCAACCTGAGACCTGAGTGATATCATGATTAAGAAACTTGTTTCATTTGACTCTACGACACTTGCTTTGACTTTTTGCTGTTACGTCGACTCCGTGTTGTTCTGCTGTTGCGCTTCTACCTTGCATTTACATTACGCTATAGACTTTGCATGGGCTTCAAATATCATCTTTTTTCTTGCGTCTAGGGGCATCTAACTAATAATAACTAATCACTAATCTGCACGCTTTTCACTCTATTTCTTTCTGTATCTGTCAGCTTAGCACTTTACTCAGGGAACCGGAGGAAGTCTAGGCATACACAGGGAAAACATAACCATTCATAACTTCCGCCACGATAAGTATGAGGGTCTGAAACCTAAGGAGTGTAATACTTCAGAATCATAGATTGCAATAGTAGCGCTCTTAAGGTATAATTCAGACTTCAAAATCATGGGGTTTTCAGATTTGTCGACTCCGTATTCGAAACTGATGAGTTGAGTAAAAGTTCAAATCATGACCTTAGAAAAAAACACAAGATAAGGCTTAATGAGATATACTGCTGAAATCTAGCGCTTTTAAGCGTCCAACATCCTTGTTAAAATCTCCAGATTTCTGGCGGGTTGTTGTATTATACCAAATTACAGAGATTCTATAGTGTGGTGTACGGGTGTGATCTGCCATATAAATCGCGATGTACTCTAAGGGTCCATTAGCTGTTCATTTTACACCCAGAAGCTTCTCAAATGAGACCTTATTGGGAGAAACAAACATTAATCTTCAGTGATAATGTCAACTATTATCAGTTTCAGCCTAGTGCTGGCCGAGCCTAACAGTAAAGGCTAACATATTACAGATCATGACGTGCCGGTTTTGGAAGCACACGACCTTGGCTCACCTAGCTGGCCAACAGCAAATTTATTATGCATCAAGCTAATAACTCTCAGAAACTAAGAGGTGTAACAAATCAATAAATGATATCATTAAGGGACAACGCTAAAAAGCTCATCTTTGAGATCAAAAGAAGGCCAAAAGTAAGCTCAAAAAGATGGTGAAGAGAGGCAAAGGCACCAAGCTAGACAAGAGACTATCTACAAGAGAATCAGAGAGGATATTAGTGTTCCAGAAAACAGAATAAAGTCAACGAAGACTGATACACAACTGCCTGATCAAGACAGCTTGTCACGAGCTAGCTCCTTCTACTGTACTCTGCTTCGGAGTACGTCCCAGAAGAACTCATCGACCAAGAGGGGGAAGAAATCTATTAGGATTCAGTTGAAACTTTGAAGAACATTATTGATTAGAAAGGAACTGTATCATCATAAATATAAATAATCTTAACATGCAAAAAGTCGTAGCTTCTCATTAAGTCTTTGCGAATGCAGATGTGAAGTCAACAGCCACAGACTTCTCATCCTCATTAGTCTTTTGGTTGAAACCTTTCTTGGCTTTAAGTGCAGATAATGTCTTCTTTGGTGCCTCTTTCTTGTTCTTACATGTACACAGCTTTCCACAACCCTTTCCATCATTGTGTTTGTGCTTGTGCTTGTGTTCATGCTCATGCTCCTGTTTTGGGGTGTTCTGGACAGGTGCTGGTATCGTTGACTTCTTTGAAGATTCCTTCACGTAAAAGAAGTATGCAAATGCAAGGAGTAAGACAACTGAGATTCTTCCTGCTGTGAGGTAGTATGTCAAAGAGAGAACAGTGGCAGCAGCGATGTGTTGAGTGAGAGATGACATTACGTTGTATAAAGAGGGTCTGTGATTTGGCTTGTGAAATGAACTAAAAAAACAAAAAGGTTAAGGAGTGGCTGTCTGTGGCAATAAAATACGCAGATGAGTGTTTACAAGCACTTTCCCTAAGAGATGCACGAGTACGTCAGATCGAGTGATGTTTACTTATGTTTACAAATCTTTGACAGCTCATTGGTCTGTGGTTGTTTGTTGTTTTTTCTTTTCTTTTTATGGTGGCCGTACCGCAAATCCCGATGTGCCCTAACTGCGGTGTCCAGGTGTTTAGAGACTTAGAGACCCTCTTTTGTTTACTTTTTACTACAAAAGTCACTTAGGAGTTAGGTAAATAACAATAATGCCCGTTCATTTATAACATAACGCCCCCTTTTAATGCAAATAGTTTTCAAATGGCTCGCCCAAGTGGTCTTCAAGAACCTTAACAAGACCACGACGAACAGCCAATTCAACGTCCTCATCATCATCCTCCAACAACTCAACAATGATAGGTGCCAACTGTGGCAAGTTTGGTAACCACTGGTCACCAACCTTCTGGTAAACAGACTGGAGGGATCTAACAGACCAGTACTTCTCCTTGGACTGACACTCAGCCTTCATGTGGGAGACGAACATCTTCTGCAAGGCAAGGTTGTGCTCATCAGAAGCCGCGTTCTGGGCAAGGGCAGCAATAGCCTTGACCAAGTACTTTCCAACAGATTCCTCAATAGATGGCAACTGAGTAGTCAAAGCCTGAGAGATAACGTCGAATCTGGCCTGTGCCTGCCAGTACTCATCCTGGTCATACTTGAAGGAAGAAGTCAAGGAGTTCAAGATAATACGACGCAAGTTGGCATCATCCAACTCACCAGAGGCAAATCTTTGCAACACGGAAACTGTCTGATCAAGGAAGTATGTGTAGTAAGATGTGACGATGGATCTCAAGTTCTCTTGGAGCTTGTTGAAGAACTTGTAGAAGGAAGTCAATCTCTCAACCTCAGTGATGCTGTTAAAGACAACACCTTCACCGTTGAAAGCCCAACGAACAACCAAAGCGAACAATGGTCTGAAAGTCTTATCGTTCAGCTTCATGACATACTTGTTAGCAATACCATGGAAGAGAGCCTCAAGTCTGTGGATAGCATTGTTGTCGAGATCTGTCTGAGATCTGAACTCAAAGAGCTGCATCAACAACTTGAAGAATCTAGCAGCCTGGGAGGTGGCAGTCTTCTTCTCAATAGCATCAACAGTGGACTCAAGTGCGTTCAGGAAAAGACCAATAGAAACAGCATCCAATGTAAGGACAGTTGACCACAAGTTGGAGAGAGCCTTCAAGATGGCAACGTGGTCCATGTTCTGAACGATGAGCTGAATGATGGAGGATCTGATCTTGTCTGAAACCTCAGAAGCAGTGAACAAGCACTTGAATATATCTTGCAAGTTGGTAACAACAAATGCTGGAATACGCTTGACGAATGCAGAAAGCAACAACAGGACTGACAACTGAAGACTGCCCTTAGCTTCCTCATCATCCAAAGACTTAGCATCCTCGAAAATCTTGAGAGATGGTGGAACAATTTTTGGGAAGTAGGAAATGGTCTTAACACCCAACACAGAAACAATGTTGGTGATTAAACTCAAAGAAGAGATGATGATCTCACCGTTAGTGTTCAAAATACCAGACTTACCAGTGGACAAAGCCAATGCCTTAATGAGTGTTTGTGGCTCAATGTTACCACCGAACTTGCTAGTCAAAGAACTCATAGCATCCAAGGAAGCTTGGGCCAAAGAAGCATTGTCAATGTTCTCAAACAACTCAGAGATCATAGACTCAGCAGCTTCCTGTGCCTCCTCACTCTCGGTGGACTCCAACTCGAACTTCTCAGAAGCGAGTGTGGTCAAGTTCTGACGAATCTCAATGTCAACCTCAGAGTCAGACAACAATGAAGAAACAGAAGAGACAAACTCTTTGATTGGAAGCAAGGAAAGAACGTCACTCATAAGACTGTAGAGAGAAGCACCAAGTGCGGCGTTGGATGAAGCGGTGTTCACCAAGACAAGAAGAGACTTGATCAAAGAACCGAAAGACTCCAACAAGGCAGACTTTTCATCATCAGATGCATGAATATCTAACAAGACTGAGGCAACAAGGATCTGCAATGGGGAAACAGAAGCAGATTCCTCACCAGTGATAGCTAAGTCAACAAACTTGATAAGGTTGGTTCTCAAGACATCCAACTCACCAGCAGTCTTAGCGGTCAAAGTAGAGTGGAAAATAGGACTGCTCTCCAAGTCTTCAGCATTCTCAGATTCCTTAAGAGTGACCGTTGGGATCTTACTCCAAGTCTTGATGAAAGAAGTCAACGCGTTAAGTTGTTCAACAGCACTGAAGTTCTTCAAGAAGGAAGCAGCAAAGCCGATGGAAGATTTAGACTCGTTGGAGCGGTTCATAACAAGAGCACTATCGTACTGAGCACCGATGAGATAGAGAACAATGTGAATGGACAAATCAGAACCAAGCGTAGTAGCCAAAGTGGTGAAAAGTCTGACTCTTCTGTGTCTTGGAACATGCTCGAATGCAGTAGCGAAACTGGTCAAGAGGAACTCAATCTCATATGACTTGTTCTGTTGACCATAGTTCACCAAGGCAGGGATGACCTGTGCAATAGTCTTTTCAACTGTGTGGTAAGAGAACTCATCATCCTGCTTGATGGTGTGAGTACCCATGAAAGTGAAAATTGGCATGACTGAGTGAAGAACAGTCTCTGGAGCCAAGAAGGCCAATTCAGAAACAACAAGAAGCAATCTGTTTTGGACTTGTGGAGATGGAGAGGCCCTGATAGTAGCGACAATGATATCAGTTCTGACAGTGCTAGACTCCAAAGTAACATTCTTAGCCTTCATACTCTGGATAATCTTGGTCATAGTAGTGGCCAAGGTCTCTTGGGTATAAGTGACTGGCAAACCTGCATCGGCACCGAGGGTTTCCAAATCAGACAACAAATTGAGCAAAGAACCCAAAAGGGCAATAGTTGGCTCCATCTTATCAATGTTCTTGTCGAGTGTCTCCAAGATCACCGTAATCTTCTGCAAGTGAGTCTCAGCAATCTTAGCAAGCTCACCAGAACCAAGAGCATGTCTAGCGGATGCAGAAGATCTTCTCCTTCTCTTAGCAACACCTGGTTCATCGTTTGGCTGGTTAATCTGAGAGTCCTTCAACAATGCAACAATCAAGTCGCTGGTCAAAGGAAGAGATTGCAATGTCAAAAGAGCGTCATAGCTGATGTCACCCTCCTTGGAAAGAGAGTCAACAATTGACTTCGCAAGCTTGGACTGGAACTCATATTTCAACGAAGAGTAGATGTTGATGACCTTAGTGGCAGCAAGTTCAGCAAGTTCGTCATATGGAGAGTTCAAACAGTTGACCAGGAACTGAATAGCAAATGCGTTCTTCTCTTTTGTAGAAACAAGGTTCACAACCTCAATCTCAAACTCTTTCACACTGACCTTGTTGGATTCACAAGAAGACTTCCATGAAGATCTGTTCTCAACATATGTTTCGAGAAGCTTTTGGAAGATTTGAGAAAGGGATGCTCCCTTGACAGATGGAACTGTTCCTCTAATGATCTTCATCAAAACCATCTTGGTGTATGGCAAGGAGATCAAGTTAACCTGGTTAACAAGGAATGCAAGGAACAAGCTGGCCTTCTTCTTAGAGTTCACCAACAAGTTGGCAACTTCAGAGTTCTCCACGAAGTACTGGTCCAAGACACACTCAAGGAGAGAAGCACCATCCTTTGGAGCAATCAACTGGATGTCCTTTGAGTCATTGCCGTAGACGGTCTTCTCCATGTAGAACTTATCAGTCTCGTTTCTGTCAGAAATAACTCTCAAAGCCTCAAGGGATAACACTCTGATGGAACGACGAGTATCAGCGAGGCCAGTCATAAGAACTGGAACCAATGTGAGAAGGTTGGATTTGGAGTCAACAGACTTGAGTTCATCCTTGAGAATGTTCAAAGCCTGGACACGAGCAAATGTTGGAACAGACAAGGAGGCAGCGGCTCTGACGAAGAATGTAATAGCAGAGTCGGCATTTGGGAAGACTTCCTTAGCAAACTCAGAGATAAGCTTGTTCTGAACAGCCTTGGTGAAGAGTGGGATAATCTCGTTGAATCCAGAAGTGGTGTTTGAAGCCAAGAAAGAGGCAATAGAAGACTTGGAAGACTTGAATGAAGCAACAATTTCCTCCTTGGACTGTGATTCTGGAACTGCCACAGCAGAAGCATCGGCAACAGCAGAATCCTCCTCCTGAGCAGAAACCTGCAAAGAAGCCTGCAACTTGATCTCCAACACATCAATACTGAGCTTGAGATCTTTCAAGACGCTCAACAAGAGATCTTCATGTTCCCTAATGTAGAACTCAAACAACTCGATGATGGTAGATTTATCCTTCTCGATCTGGTCAATGATCTCAATAGAGTCTCTGATGATGTAACTCATTTCGTAGGATGGCAAACGAACTTGTTGCAAAACCTGCAAGACCAATGGGATACGCTCTTCGAAATCATAAGCCAAGACGGTCTTAGCCAAAACTGTGACGAGCTTGTGGGATTTGACAGTCTTAGAAGACAGCATATCCTCGAAGCGAGGCATATCACCGACGATCAACTTAATAAGCATTCTGTAGATTCTAACTGGCAAGTTCTCAAACTTGGTACCGTTCAAAGACTGGAACAACTTAGCAATAGCGATCAATGCAGAACCCTCAGCCTTCTTGTGGACCTTGGCTAGGATGGTCTCTGTAGCAGCGTAGATGATCTCTTGAGATAAGGAGACAGCTGTACTGAGAACAACTAAAAGTGTGTGAGCTGCAACATGAGCATCTGGGTTGGTGCTAGCCAAAAACTTAGCACTCACTTCCAATGTTAATGGAATGAGAGAGTTCATGGCCTTCTCGTTGGTAGAAAGGGTAGCAATGACGTTGACTGCAGTACATGTGAAGAACAATAGCTGACTTGAGTAAATGATGTTCTTGGTGGTAGAGTCTTCGAGGTACTTCACATACAAGTTGAACAAGTCGATATCACAGAAAAACTTGATCATGGATGCACTGGTTGGTGACTTGTCAGTGTTCTTGAAACCACCCAAGCCGGCAAAGAGAGGGGGAAGCTTGGTAACTTCGAGAATGCGCTTGAAGACGGGTGTTTGGTAGTAATTAATTGTACTGAGAAGCAAGTGTTCGGCATTGTGAATGTGGATCTGGAAACGACGAACGAGCCATTCGGTAGCCTGGAGTGCTGGGGCCAATTGCCATCTTGGAGAGATGAGGGAGAGGTAGGCCTTCACAGCATTATCCAAGTCCTTGTTCTGCTCGGCGGTCTGAACATTTCTGTCGACATTGATCGAGGTCTCACTGAAGAGGGAGTTCTTAAAGAAAGAGAATCTCTTGTCAACGGAGATCAGCTCTTCAAGAGCCTCATATGCATTAGTGTAGATGATCTCATAGTCCTGAGTAGCTGCAACTTTAGATGCGTAGATGAGAGAGACAGAGTGGAGTTTCTGTCTCTTCTTTCTATCAAGAGCAACAGTAGCACTGCCAGTAGCAATGTTACTGAGCTGAGCAGCCAAAGATGACATTGTGTGAGTGTAGCGCCTTAAATTAAAGGTTGTGTTTGTTCTTCTGCGGGAGCTGGTAGACTTTTTTTTTTGTTCAAGCCCTACTGAAAAAAATTTGAGATGAGTTGCGCGATATCCTAAAAGGGAAATTGCGAGATTTTTGACACAAGAATGGCGCGAATCTACGCCTTTTGGCTTGCATGTCATCGTCTGTCAAAAGTCTGTATTCCAAGATTTTATAGGTACAACTATCTGAATATCGACCGTATGTTAACTATTAATAGTCACAATCTTCAGCACATTTCTTGGAAGAAATCTAAATGAGCTCAGATCACTGCAATCAGCTCCTCTAGGTCTTTCTCTGTAGCTTGAAGCTCCTGGACTCTGTCCCATTTGAACTCCGGGAGATCAGTTGCTTCATCTGAACCACCCTTTCCAACATAAACAGGTTTCTCCCAGCTTTTAGCATCCTTTTCTGGATCCCAAACCTTGGAATAGTCATCCTTGGCCTTGGCATCTTTCTGGGCTTTAAGATCACCTTCAAGTTTGGCGATCTCTTCGGCATCATCAGCATCACTCTCGTCAGAAACATCGAGACTTGAAGAAGCTGTAGCTGGGGCCTTAGTCTCACGAATCACAGCCTTTCCATCTTTACCAATTGTAATGTCCACAACACGCTTGCCTCTTCCTGCCAACTCACGCTCTTTCTTCTCTTGTCTGCGGAGTTGTCTCTGCTGCTTCTTCAATTGTAATGCCTTCTCAACTCCACTGGACCAAATATTCAAGTTTGATCCTGTAGGGAGTTCAAAGTCTGATGCTTGATCAATGATCTTAGTACGTTCAGCAGAGTGAGCCTGGAAGTTCAGCAAGTTTTCAAGGTTCTGCTTCGCCTTTAGGAGATCCGGATCCAGCTCCTTTTGATTTTGATAGAACTGCAGTTCTTTATCCTGTTCTGCAATCTCCTTCTTTTCCTCAATCTTTCTCTTTTCCAAGGCGTTCTTCTTGGATGATTCGTTCTCCAACTTCTTAAACAAGGAATCTTGGGCCTGCCACAAGTTAACACCAGCACCACTAGAAATCGTAACTTTGGTCTTCTTTTTTTTCTCAATTTCAGGTTTGGTCTTTTTATCTTCGCCATCTTCTAGTTTCTCCTTTTCAGCCTCCAAATATGCAACGATTTGACTCTTCTCTTCGGGACTGATAAGTTCATGACCACAGAACGAACATGGTCGAAGTCCTTCTTTAATACAGATGATCTTACCACAATTAAGACAGTTTGGTGCCACTTCAAACAATGGATGCCTTGTAGCCATACAATCACATGTACTTGACTCATCACTATTCTGAATCTCAAGTTTTCGGAGAATTGCATCGAGGTCTTTGAGACTGTCAACTTTCCGTTGCTTATTGCGCTTAGCACTCTGCTTGGATAGTTTCTCAGCTGGTGGATCCAAAAGCTGGGAAGTTGTAGTAGAACCACTTGCCTTTCCAAGACGGGGTTGATGGTTGTTTACTCGTGCAGGACCTGGTACTGGTTGATTCCAAGGGTTGACCTCATTTCTCCTCTGGGGAATAGCTTGTACTGGTGGTGCGCGAGGCTTTGGGGTAGTTGACCTTGAAGGAACTCTAGATGGCACTCTTGACGACGATGCAGAGGATGTGTTTGTTGTGAATTTGGTGATGAAATCAAGAGCATCGGGACTTTCACCCAAGAGACCAAGCCAGTACTCCGTGATGGCTGAGTGTGATGGCATCTTGAGTGCGTTATCCACCATCTGTGTGAGCGACTCCGTGTCCAGCGGTAGAAGCTGGAAGAGGTCGTTAACAAGCTCTTCCTTCTTAGACATTTGGATAGATGAAGAGTGATAAATGTGAGATGAAATGTATAGAGGAAAGAAGGAAAATTGGAGAGAGTTGTGTGGAGTTAAGAGATGTGTTACCCATCGATTTTTCGCCTTCGCGGGATTTCGGAGAAGATTTGTTTTGGTTCCACTTGCTTAACGGTAAACAACCAGAAGACACGGCGGCAACTCCAATGTCGGACTTATTTGAACAGATAAGGAAGCTCAAGGGTGAGTATTTTCATGAAACACGAGCTTGTAACCAATTTGAGACTAATCTCCGCACAGGCTCCATTAGAGACTATAAACAAGACAAGGACATCTCAACACAACACAAAAGACCATATGGTGCCACTTACACAACTTCAGCACCACACAGAGGATCATTTCGAGGAAGAGGGCGTGGAGGATATGCTTCAGGTGCACCAATAAGGAACAAGACTCTTATCGTGAACAATAACGCAGACTCTAATGGCAATTTCGTCTCCGTCAAGTCAAGTGGAGGATACAAGCTTCTGAACAAAGATGTGTACGAGAAAGAGCTCAAGAAGCCAAACCCAACACCCGAAGAGTTGAAGCTTGCATTACTGAAGAAGAAGTTGGAGATCAGAAAGAAGCAAATGGAGGTCAGAACATCGAAGAATAGAGTCCGTCTTGACCACTGTGACCGTACTCTTATCGATAATGACCTCTACGCTATCTCAAGGTACGGAGCCAAACTGGTATTACTTGATCCTGTGGTTGACCAAAAGCCAGTTACCATAATGTGGAATGAGAACTATTATCAACGGACTTCTGGAGGAACACTCAGATTACAAGGGCAGAAGGTCTTTTTAAAGGAACAATGTCGCTACTTCCAAAAGACGGGAGAATGCAGCCGTGGCACATCATGTAAGTATACACACAACAAGGATAAGATTGCATTATGCCCTTATGCCATCAAGGGTGCCTGCACAGGAACAAAACCAGATGGATCAACCTGTCACTTATCACACATACCGACAGAATTTAATACCACACTTTGTCGATTCTTCCTTCGTGGCCAATGCAAGAACCCGGAGTGCCCATTCCTCCACAGCAATCCCGAGCTTGACCTAATCTGTCGTCCATTCTCTATAGGTGGATACTGCTTCCGTGGCCAATCATGTAACTTCAGACACGTTCATGAGTGTCCTGACTTCCAACTCGATCAGATGTGCCCAAGAGGAAGAGGATGTCATTTACAGCATGTCCGTGCAGACAACTTGGACTCAAAGTTGCAGTTCAGCACATTGAATCCTTCCATGCTTCAATTACCTAACTTAACAGTTTTGGATGACATCCATAGTGATCCAAGAATCCAGCATACTGAGATACTGGACCATCACTACTTGGATTCATCCGATGAAGAAGAGGACGAAGAGGAGATTGGGGACGCAAGTGAACTCCCCCAGGACGGAGATTTAGAGATTGACGCAGACTTCATCCGCTTCTGATGAACATTTTGGATTAGTTCCAAGTATATGTAAGACTACACAATCGATGATACTAAAAACATTTATGCATAACTAGTTCTACGCGCGTGACTGCGGGCATGTTGTCCACCCCAAACTTTGGAGCTATTCCACGAAACTCTCTTGGATACTCCAAAGTTATACCCGTTTTATATTACCTTATCTGGTCTTAACGAGGCTAAGGACGGTAGGTATCAGGGATTGTTGATGCGGCCCAGTTAGGAGCAAGTATAGAAGTCTCTGAGCTCGGTAGCCTGTGAGCCATAACGAAGGAGAAGCTGACGGCAAGCCAAAGACTAACCATTTTGGTTACATCAAACCCAGCAGAGCAATTGAAGTTGGGCTTGAAAGCCGAGAGCAAGGATGTGTTGTATGAGAGTGAGAAGATGAAGGCGTGGACGACAGGGTTAATATCAGCTACAGCGTATCCGAAACCATCCTCCAACATAGTAGGGTCAAGCTGAGGATGTACAACATTTCTAGAGATGTGAAGGGCAGCAGCCGCTAATAACGACGGTTTATACTGTAAGAACTGCTCCATCAAAGTCATGAGTTTGAGAACGTATCCGGCCATCAAGAAAACCTTTGGGTCTTCTGTAACATATGGATGGATGAAGTCATATACAGTTGGTCTATCACTGGCATAAACAAATTGGGCACTGTATTGCAGCAGTAGCCTGGCGCAAGTTATCTTAAGGTCCTTCACATTGATGATATTCTTAGAAAAGTTTCCAAATTTTCTATCGGATGGAATCTGAGTACCATTGAGCTCGTGCTCAAACTTGCATGCAAGGTACACAGAAGCAAGCTCCAGGGGTTGGATCACTCGTCTTTTGTCACGATCCCAGTCCAAAGTTCTCAAGCTCTGCAAAACAGTTTCATAGATATACCAAGAACGGAAAAATATTGTATCATCTAACTGAAGCTCATTTTGTAAGTTGATCATCCGGACAATAGAGTTAACCTTTTCATCAGGGTCAAAAGAACCATGGATAAGCGAGTAAGGTGGGGCGGGCACAAAACCGTTTCTATTCTCTCTGGCAATGTTATTCCATACAGGTAAAGAACGACAGGAGTCCCGGCCCTCAAGATGGAAAATACTTATGTAAAGCCATAAGTCTTGGAAACGGGGAGACACCATGACTTCAAGATGCTCACTCTCCGGATGATGAGAGTGAAGGAAGAAACCAAGATAGCTGAGAAGAGGCAAAGTGGCCCTTTTATGCCTGTCTCTAAATTCTAAGTTCTAACTTCTAACTTCTAAGGAAGAAAACTAGACTGTTATCATACGAAGAGCATTTTATTGTTAGTGTGCACACATGGACAGAAACTACTGTCTTTGAGAAGATACTGAGGCCTAGATGATCAAATTACTGGCCCAATCGACCACTTATCAGTAGGGCACGTCTTTCAGTGCAGAACTCTAGATCCAAAATAATGTCTATATTAAATAACATAACCAGACATTAATGGTTTTTAATTTTTGTGAGGCAGGGCTGCTAAGTCCTGTCTTCATTACAGCGTTACAAAGTACTACATTATCCAGATCGGCCCCCGGGCTTCAATTTCTTTAGAGAACATGCCATTTTTAATCTTCCCAAACTAATATACAACGTGCAAAGTGTAAAGTCATTAAGTAAAGAGAGTATCCTCCTCTCTCAAGTATTCACCAATATCGGCCTGTCTGAAAGCAACAATTGCAGTTGGCTGCAAGCTTCTAGATTCCACAGTGGACTTAGCAGAGACACCGAAACCAAGTGGAACATCACTCATAGAATACACTATCACACCAGCGTGCTCTGGAATATCATCGGACATTCTACCAATGTGAGCCTTAAGAACGTGGTTACCATAGAGGAATGGCATCTCACCATTTGGCTTGATCCAGACTTTGTATTTGGCGTACTGCGAAAGCACGGGGAGGGCTGTGACATGAATTTTGAACTTTCCAGACTTGGTAAACTTTCCAATACAGATACCAACGGACATAAGGTTTGGACGGGCTACTGATGTAGCGAATTTGGAGACCTTGTCAGAGACATAGTAGACACGATCTTTCTGGAGACGGAAAACGTGTGGGTCCTCCTTGTTGTCCACAAGGTATGCAATGTTACGACCAATGTAGTTGGCAAGCTTCTCAAAGACAACCTTCGTCTCTTCCTCTGTAAGTGGTCTCATTGAATGATTAGTTTGTAGTGTATTCAAGCCATAGACGGAGATGCGATGGGCTAGACAGAAATTTTTATTTTGGGGGGCCACATCCGGACACCACAGAAAATCTTCATCGCCCGCCTTTTCATCGTCGATTCTCCGATGAGCTCTCCCACTCTCCACAACGAAAGTCCATTTTCACATCATGTCCAACAATGATAAGGGAGCTGATGAACAGTCTGCGGACTCTCTTCAGAGAGGCCAGCGCGCCAAGTGGAGCAAAGCTCGTAAGGCCGACTGGGGTGACCGTAAGGGCAACAAAAAGCAGAAGCAAGAGTGGGTATGTCCTCTGATGGGAATTTATGCGAAATGGTATACTAACCTAAGGCTATCAGTAAGCGTCAGCAATACGACGACAGTACACCACGTCCACCAATCTTAGATGCTGATGGTAACCCAATCCAGAAGAAGCCAAAGAAAAAGGTCGCCGTCATGCTCGGTTACTGTGGTACAGGTTACCACGGCATGCAGATGAACCCACCACAGAAGACGATTGAGGGTGAGCTTTTCCAAGCTTTCGTCAGAGCTGGTGCTATCATGTCTTACAATGGTGATGATCCAAAGAAGTCCGGCTTCATGCGTGCTGCCAGAACTGACAAGGGTGTCCATGCGGCTGGTAATGTTATCTCTTTGAAGATGGTGATGGATGACAATGGTGAGCAGGCCACTATAGACAAGATTAACAAGGAGTTGCCAGACCAGATAAGAATCTGGGGTATTGAGAGAACAAACAAGGCATTTGATTGCCGTAAGATGTGCAGTTCCAGAGTTTACGAATACTTGATCCCAACTTACTCTTTCATCGCTCCAAAGCCAGGCTCTTTCCTCGCTAAGCAGATCATTGAGGAGGCTGAGAAGAACCCAGGTGCTTCTAGACCAGATGAGGAGAGTGCAAAGTTCTGGGAGGCATATCAAGAGAAGGTTAAGGAGGCTAACTTCACAGAAGAGGAACTTGAGCGTATTGCCGAGTGGAAGCCAAACTCACTTGAGGAGTACGAATCTGATGCCGACACTGCTCGTCTCGTGAAGAAGTTCAAGAACATTGAGTACAACGCTAAGCGTAACTATCGTATCTCCCAGGAAAAGCTTGAGCTCATGAGAAAGGCCATGTCCCAATACCTTGGTCACCACAACTTCCACAACTTCACTCTTGGAAAGCACTTCAAGGACCCAAGTGCTGGAAGATACATGAAAGAGATCACAGTCTCTGATCCATTCGTCATTGATCAAACTGAATGGTGTTCAATTAAGATCCACGGTCAGTCTTTCATGCTCCACCAGATCAGAAAGATGATTGCCATGGCCTCCTTGGTTGTCCGTACTGGTTGTCCAATGGAGAGAATCACAGAATGCTTCAACCCTGATAAGGTTAACATTCCAAAGGCTCCAGCTCTTGGTTTGTTGCTTGAGCAGCCAGTCTACAGTGGATACAACCAGCGTTTGAACGACTTTGGTTACAACCCACTTGACTTCAACAAGTATGAGAAGGAGATGCAAGCGTTCAAGATGAAGCACATTTACGACAAGATCTACAAAGAGGAAGTCAGCGAGAACGTCTTCAATGCTTTCTACAACTTTATTGATGCTTATGCTACTGAAGGTGTCTTTGATTTCTTGACTGCTAAGGGTATCACAAAGAGTGCTCAGGAGACTGTTGAGGTCCCAGAGAAGATCAAGCGTGATGAACCTGCAGAGGAAACGGCACCAACCACAGAGGAGGCACCAGCCACAGAGGAGGCCCCATCCACAGACAAGGCCTCCAACAGTGGAGCTGCCAGATCATGCACCATTTGTTAGTTGTTTTCCCTTCTTTAGAACCCACTCTTTTGAGGATTTGTGTTCCGTGAGCTGACACAAGCCTTTGTATCAATAAACGCTCACATGGATGCTATGATATTCCGATATTGCAATAACTTTGTACTCACGTAACTAATAATTCTTCCAGCTTATAATTGTCCATATGCTTCTCATAGTTCTACGCCAATACCAAGGGAGTCAAAAGTCGAGAAGAAAGCACTCTAATAGTCATTAATATTGAATCTGCTGATCGTGGTTGTTGGATGGACGACGTTGCCTTTTATGTGGATTAAATCCACTTCTGTAGTTGTTTGAGCCTTGGCCTTGGAATCCTTGACCTGGCGCAGCGTTTTGGAAAGAACCATCAGCATTTGCGTTATCCCCTCTGTACCCTGTATCATTATGAGGTCTCTCAACAGATCTGTAAACATCATTTTGGAATCTTGAAGGTCTTGAATTGGCATCACTGAACTGGTTTCTGTATCCTGAACGATCGTTATATCCACGATGGCCACCACGACCATACCCACCCTCACCCCAGTTCTTAGATTGTCTATCATGAGGGTTTCCCCATCCTGTTTGATGGTAATTGTCCTTGTAAGATGGCGGTGGGGCAACTGGAGGTGCAGCAACTGGCGGAGGTGCAACTGGTGGTGCATTATTAGCGGCAAATCCTGAATTCGGGATAGCTGGTCTTGGAAGTAAGGATGTGTTAGCTGGCAGGTCTAAATGTGGTGGTGCCTTTATACCAACTGGAACTGGAGGTAATGAAGGATTGATAGCTGTTAGGTCGGTATGTGATTGTTGCTTGGCTAATGGATGTGATGATGCAGAATTTGGTGAAGTTGGTGGTTGAGATGCATGTCCCGGTGCGGGATGTGTGTGGTGACCAATCCAACCTGGTGGTGGTTTGTGAACTTTTTGATTACGTGATTGACCTCCTGGAGTCTTTCCTCCACTGTCAGCCTGTGGATCTGGAGTGGTAACGAAGTATCCTTGTGTTTTGTGCGGCGTGTACTTTTGTGAGAGCCCGGGCACAGCTGGAACTGCAATGGCCTGAGGGTTTGTCTTGTTAGTGGTATGCTGCGATTTCTTCCAGTTTCCAATATCAGCTTCGTGACATTCAGCAAAGTTGGTCAAAACTCTCTCAGCTGGTAATGGATCCTCTGATGTAAACCACTCATGATCAAGTGCTCTGGATGCAGTATATCTTGTCTTGTGGTCAAGGACAAGCAAATGCCTCATAAGGTCAAGACCAGCAGGTGACATAACCATACCAAATCTCATCCGAAGTGTGCTTGCACAAGGTGTAAAACTGAGCTTGGGTGTCAACTTGGACTCTTTGTATCCAGGCATAGTCTGATCAGTCGGTGTACCAACCAACTCAAACACTTTGTATACTTGATCAATATCATCCTTGCCTGCAAGGATTGGTTTCTTTTCGTACAACTCACCAAGAATACACCCAGCAGCCCACAGATCAACAGCAGTAGTGTACTTTCTGTTACTGAAGAGAATCTCTGGGGCACGATACCAACGCGTCATGATGAGTTCTGTCATGTTTTCAATACCACCACCTGGTGTTTCCTTAGTCGGATGGTTACCACGATACAGTCTTGCCAAACCAAAATCACCAATCTTAAGAAGACCATTGTGATTGATGAGAATGTTCGATGCTTTGATATCACGATGGAGGTAACCCTGTTGATGAATATAGTCAAGACCTTCAAGCATCTGACGCATGATGGACTTGTTATCTGGCTCAGTCAGCTGAACTTCTGGGTTGTGTAGAATACCTGTAAGATCATACGACATGTATGGGAACACGAGGAAAAAAGCCTTACCTGTTTTCGATGTATGTTCCTGTGGCAAATTTGATAATGATGGCTTGTCATGGATGTCTTCCAGCAGTTCAACGATGTTGTCATGTTTAAGTCCACGAAGCACTGTAATTTCTCTGAATGCCGTCACTGGGAACGGGTCACCAATATCCTTCTGTAGGATCCGTTTGAGAGCAACAAACTTGTCGTTCTTCTTGCTGATACACTTGTACACGACACCAAAGGTTCCGGCACCAAGCTTCTTCGTGATATCATAATCACTCAAGCGAGCCATACCATGAAACTCCTTGGAGTGTACAGCAACACGTTCTTTTGACGCTACTCCACGTCTTCCCAGAGTGGCGCTCATCATGTTGAACGGGGGACTAGCTGGTGTGGCAAAGATGGTGGCGCTTGATTATGGGTTCCTCTCTATGTATTTCCTGTCCTTGCCTGTCGTGATAGAAACATCCGGGTAACCCCAAAAGTTTCGCGAAAACGCGCGCTATCAGATGAGGCGGTTTCCCCAACAACGCCATTTGAGGTCACAGTTAAACGACCTTGGATTTGCTTTTTGATGGCACTTTTGGGTCATGTTTACATATTATTATTGGAAGTTCTGGATGAAGTAAGCAGTCCATACAAATACCACCTTTAAGGACCCTTTGTAGCACTAGACTCCCCCATTGTCCTCTCCTTTTCCCAGGAGGTGCTTCACTTTTGCGCGATCGAAAAACCCACAAACAACAACGGTAACAAGGGCATCTAATCGAACCAACCTCGAGACCACAACAGTCATCACAAAGACAATTAAAACACATCAAAGCACACACACATGTTTGAAGAACGTGATGTACCGGCGATTCCAGGCGACCAGATGCCCGAGTCCGTGTCTCATGAATTGACGATGGAAGTAAACAGACTCATTGGCCATCGCCGACACGGTTTCCCCGGCTCACAACCTGTTTCGTTCCAGGCGAGACACATTGAAGAGTGGCTATTACGCCGTGATTACTTTGTTTGCGAGAAGTCAGATGGTATTCGTTGTCTCATGCTTTGTATTTTGGACCCAGATGGAAATGAGGCTGTTTTCCTTATCACAAGAGAGAACCAGTACTTCCGAGTGCCCAACTTCCATTTCCCACTTCCTGGAGATGAAAATACTTGTCACAATGGTACGATAATCGATGGTGAATTTGTCATTCAAAAGAGAGAGGTCAACGGACAAGTACACAAGGAGCTCAGATATCTCATGTTTGACTGTCTCTGTATCAATGGTAAGAACATTACCGCGAGACCCCTGGACAAGAGATTGGGATATTTGGATATGGACTTCTTCAGACCTTATATTCAACTCAGAATGGCCCATGAGAAAGAATGCGAAGCGTTCCCATTCAAACTCAGTTTGAAAAACATGTCGATGAGTTATAAAGTTCCTGGATTATTTGAAAGCATGAAGAACTTGCCACACGTGAGTGATGGTCTCATCTTTACTTGTTCAGAGACGCCTTACCAATTTGGAACAGATGACACATTATTGAAGTGGAAGCCGTCAGAGGAGAATACAGTTGACTTCAGATTACACCTCAAGATCCCGATATACGTTGACGAGGACCTTGATGAACGAGACCCAGATCGGACATACCCAAATTACGACGCACAACCTACACTAGAACTGCACGTTTGGGAAGGAGACAACAATCAGGGAGAATCAGCATATTCATATTTTGCCGATCTCAGTTGCACTGCTGATGAATGGGAGAAATTGAAAGGATTGAACGAGCCACTCGAAGAGCGCATTGTGGAGTGTAACAGGGACAGTGAAAACAACTGGCACATCCTGCGATTCCGTGATGACAAGGCCAATGGTAACCATATCAATGTTGTGAAGAAGGTGTTGATCAGTATTAAGGACGCTGTGACAAAAGAACAGTTGATTGAGGTTGCACCTGAGATTAAGCAGAGGTGGATGGAGCGTTCTATGGAGAGAAAGAAGAGAAACAATCCAAACTTTGTCCCACCTCTTCCCGAGAGAAAGCCAAAGAGACCAGCCGAGGATGACGAACTTCCTACGTATACGAACGGCGGTGAGGATGGCGACGAGTCCGACAGCGACAGTGAGACGGGTGACGACGAGGGGAAAGTTACCAAGAAACCACGCAAAGAATGAGTTAGGGACGAGATATGTATAGTGTAAAACGCCAAGCTCGCCCTCCCCCACGCCAGAGCATTCTCCGTAGTTAATACGCCAGACACGACTAGCTGCATACTTCCACACACAAGGTCTAAGGTGCACTATACGAGATTTTGAGGCTGCCCAGCCAGACAGAAGGATGTTGGAATGGGCCCCGTGGAATATGCGCGCGATCGATGAAAAACCGGCAAATCCGTTCTTCATGAACCTTCTCCACTACGAACTGCGCCCACAGACCAAGAAGCTGATTGTCCGCCATGTCTGAGTCTACCCGCCCACGTCGTAAGACGACGAAGGTGGACTATGCGGAGCGCCCAGTGGAGGACCTTCCGCCCAAGGACAGGGACCCGCTACAAGGTTCGAGGGACGCTAAAGACGCAAAGGATCCCAAGGAGAAGGACGGCAGGAAGCGCCAACGGGAGCGTTCGAACACATCGACCAAGGATCCCTCACCTGCGGCCAATGAAGATGATGATGGGTTCCCGATGAACTGGCAGCCAGCCACTGTCCCACAGAGCGGGCGTTTTTCCAACATACTAAACCTCCAGGGAGCTTTCATCAGAGACGGAGTGGAGCTTGTTCTCAAAGGCGGGAAGACCATCCGCAAGGACGACTCCATCTATCTCATCTGTGAACCTCCAGGTGAGCCTTACTACATTGGTAGAATCATGGGCTTTGTCAAGAAACAGGCCACTGAAAAGCCGAGTACCACAACTCCGGGAAGCAGGAAGCTTGCGCCGGGAAAAGAGCCTGCTGATAATTACGTCTTCAAGATCAACTGGTGGTACCGTTCACGGGATATTTCCAAGCATTCATCAGATTCCCGTGTGTTATATGCTTCAATGCATTCAGATACATGTCCACTATCAAGTTATCGTGGTAATTGTCTCGTTAGACACAAGGATGAGATCTCCGACCTGGACGAGTACAAATCACATCCGAACCAGTTCTGGTTCGACAAGTTGTTTGACAGATACATGATCAAGTTCTACGATGTGATACCGACAAAGGCATTGGTACATTTACCTCAAAACTTCAAGGAGGCTCTACACAAGAGATTCCAGTATATTTTCGTTGAGGCGGGCAAGAGTAAAGAAATGCTGCATAGACCAAAGAACTGTGTGAAGTGCAACCAATGGTGTACCCCTCAGGATTCCATCCAGTGCTGTGAATGTCATGACAACTACCACATGCTATGTCTTGATCCCCCTATTTACAAGAAGCCAGCTAGAGGATTTGCCTGGTCTTGTATCACATGTACCAAAAAGCTTGAACACAAGAAAATTGCCTCGGAGTTTGCCCGCTTGGAGAAGGGCAAGTCGGATGAGCCATCCACAGACGAGAAACTGGATACCACAGCAGATGAGTCCACCGCACCTCCAGAATCCGAAGATGTTACCATGGAAGATGCCTCGATATCACCAGAGCCTACGAGTATGCCGTCGTACGAGGAGTCGGCCATTCACTTCTTGGAGAGGGATAAGGACCTCTCGTTCCAGGAGAGACGTAACTTGGAAGAGTGGAGTTACAGATACCTCGGTATGCATGCCAAATTGGAGGATGCTTTGGATTTACAAGATAGACCATACCCAAGAGCTGCTTCAAGATTGGGAACAAAACACCAGTTGACTGATATGTCGGAATGGTTTGATCACCCCGTCGTCTACTTTGACTACACAGAACTTGATGAAGAATTCCAAACTGCCAGTATGTTCAAGAAGCCCGTGAAGATGGGAAGAAAGAAAAGAGGTCCACAAGCAGCAATTCTTGAAGAAGATGAAGAACAGGAATCTCTGAAGGTGCCGGAGGAATACCAAGGCAAGGCACCGGAGGAGTTCCCACCTTGGTTAAAGCCAAGACCTAAGGGGTACATTGAGAGGGGCGGGGATTCTACTGCTACTCTAATGTGGAAACAGCCTGACTCTGAAGAAGTTGCAGACCGCATTGATCAATACCTCACTGATTCTGCTCCTATTGCTGAGGCCTTGGACCTTTTGCCGAACACTCCAAATTTTGTCGACGCTTGTCTCAAACACCTGCTTGATTGCAATTATGACTTTGACAAGGCAATGGAGTTGAATAAAAACCTCACACGTCAGACTTTGAAGGAACCAACCTTTTCTCCACAAGAAATCAAGAAGTTCCAGAATGGTATTCGCAAATACGGATCTGAATTGTGGCCAACTTACAAGGAGGTCAAGACACAACCGTTCTCCATGATTGTGAGATTCTACTACTTGTGGAAAAAGACACCTGAAGGTCATCAGATTTGGGATAACTTTGAAGGTCGTAAGAAGAATATGAGAGCTCAATCCACAAGTGACAACGAGGCTGAGATTGCAAATGCAGCTGATGATTCTTCTTATGATGTCAAGAAGTCAAGCAAAAGACACTTCCTTTGCAAGCATTGTCATACTGAGGAATCTATTCAGTGGTTCAGAGGATATGGTCCACAACACCCAGAGAATGATCCAACTACTGTGCTAGCACTTTGTATTCGTTGTGCCAGACTTTGGAGAAGGTATGCTGTTATCTGGGAAGATCCAGTTGAGGTCCTAAGAAAATGGAACATCAAGGGTGGTTCAACTTGGAAGAAGAAACTTGAACAAGAACTTGTTGAAGATGCTGAGTTGATAATGAAGACGAAGAAGGCTGTTGCAGCTGGTGAGAAAGTCACATACAAGAAGAAGACCAAGAGAACTGTTCTTAAGGAGTCAAGTCCGTCTTCTGATTCTTCAATCCAGTTACTCACTCCAACTCCTGAGGCTACGCCGGTCAAGGAAAAGAAGACCAAGGCTAAGGTCACAAAGGAACACCCTAAGGAGAAGGTCGAAATTGTCATCCAACCATTTGTTCCAGATTCATCCACACAGTCCGTTCATCAACAGATTGTTGAGAAACTCTACCAGATCACATCTCCAGCATACAACGGCCGTCTCAAGTTCAAAGAGTTCACAGCACAAACAGCTTCTGTCGGCTACAATGGCCATTCAAGCAAAGTTACCAAGCCTTCTGCTATTGGAACCTCATGTGGTGTTTGTTGTGATGTTGCAACTCGTGAGAACTCCCTTCTCTGTTATTCATGTGGTGTCAGTGTTCACCCAGGTTGCTACGGTGTCCCACCTGATATTGATTTGAACAAACTGTGGTACTGTGATGTTTGTTCTAACAGTCTTCATTCCATTATTTCTGCAAATAACACATGTGTCATTTGTAAGACCAATGCTGATCGTTTCATTATCAGACCTGCCATGAAGAGAACACGCAGTGGAAACTGGGTCCACGTTCTATGTGCAATCTTCACTGAGAGTATGAAAGTTGACCAAGTTTCCTCTATCCAGCCATTTGTGGGTGTTGAGGCATGCCTTGCTAGATTGCACTTGAATGGAGATCTGAAGACGAGTTGTATGCACTGTAAGAAGGTGGTTCCAATGGTTGATGTGTTGACCACGAGGGGTCTGAGAGTTGGTTTCCAAGCTGTTTCACAGGACAAGATTGACCCTAAGGGAATCAAGATCTCAAACAACCAGACCGGAATATTACAACCAACTGTATGCTGTTTGGAGCATCCTAAACCAGATTTGTTCTATTTCATGACTGATGAAGTGAGAAGATTCAGAGCTCCTGGAGGCCTTACCGCATTGGACTACTACCTTGAAGAGACCATGAAGTCAACAAGCCTGTTGTCTGGTGTACAAGCAAGATTCAAAGACATTGCAGATGCTGTTGATGTTCTGAAGGGAATCAATCGCCCAGATCTTCAATCCCAGATGATCAGAGCTACATCAAAGACCTGTATTACATGTGATAAAGGCGTGACGATAAAATGGATCTCTACTGAGGATGGTAACGACATGTGCTACCGCTGTTGGAGACAGAAAGACCAGCAAGGCGAGGATGTGGATATGGTTGATACTGACGAGGTTGAATCGCCAGCCCATAAGCTTTCGAGTATTCTGAAGCTGGATGTCTCTTGTGATCCTTCTTATGGTTTCACTGTATTGGAGGAGAAACTTCCAAGACTTCCAATGCATCACTCACAAGCTCCTCCACCAGTCTCCACTCCTGTTTCGAAGCCTAAGGAGAGCTTGTCTAATGGCAAATTATCTGATCTGACTGATGGTATTAGACCAAAGTTTGCTGAATCCACACCAGAGATGCCGCCTGCTCAGAGTCCAGCTCTTCCTCTTCAAGCGAAGGTTACAAACACTCCATCACAGCTTCCACCACTGGCCACATTTACACTTCAGAAGGACGATCATCTGAATACTCCTCCTTATCAACAACATACTACAATTGGTACAGAGAGAAAGGACAATGTCGAGAATGCACTTCCATCATTGAGTGTGTTCTCTCATGGCACCAACACCCGGAACTTCAACGATGGTCTAAACAAGCTTCCACCACTACAAGTTGGCGTTGCTAATGGAGCACCACTGAACAGTGGCACAGCACTGGCACCTCTGTTACCAATGGCTAATGTTGTCCAGAAGAGACCAAGCGATGCTTCTGAGGAGAAGCCTGTGAACAAGATGAGCATTGGTAATATTCTTGGATGAGCTGATTATAGAGAAGAGACGTTATGATTTACATGTTTTGACTACGAATGATACGATGTTTTAGAATATAAAAGAAGTCCACTAATTGTAGCTTAAATGAGGCAAAATATATGTGTCCTTACGATTTCCTGGCCTGTGATTGGCTGTTTGTGGGAGCGCTAGAAACACCCGGACATTCCATCGTGGAGAAAAAAGAAAAAAAAAATACAAAGGCGGGAAGATGAAGCAAAATCTCTTCTCCGTTGGTCTTTGCCCTAGCCACTTCACACAGTTCTTCATATACCGGGAAATGATGCTCAGATCACAGCTGAGACAGCTTCCACGCTGTTCTCGTTCTTTGGCCACACAGAGCGCGCGCTTCAAGCATAGCGTCCCTTCCGCTGCTGATATCAAGGACATCAAGAAGCTTGACCAGGTCACTCCAAGTGAGATCGCCCAGTCTTCCACTATTCGTATTGAGCTTCCTGAGAACGTTGCTCCTGTGAATCCAAAACAGAAAAGACCAATTCTCTCCGACTCCAAATATGAGACTGAAGGTTATCAGATGCCTAAGTTCCTTCAGAGTGTTGGTGAGGTTGTCATCGCCACTATGAGGCTCGATATGGACAGAATCCGTGCTGGTCCGATTGCTGCCTCTGTGTATTATGCTGAGTGTAAGAAGCAAGGTCTTCAGTTTGAGAACGAGGAGCTGAGTAATTCCGCTAAGTTCTTCTATGAAGATCTCAAACTTCCAAGAACCTTCTCCCAATGGTTCCAGATCACTGCATTGCACACATGGATGCTCAGTGTTAGAATGAGAGCCATGCCATTCAAATACGGTAGGAACTACCAGCAGAAACTTGTTGATCGTTTCTTCAGAGATATGGAGTTGAGATTGCACGATGAGATGAACGTTAACTCTTCAAGAATTTCAGATACATACCTTAAGGATTTCAACGCCCAGCTCAGAGGTCTTGTGTGTTCTTACGATGAGGGTTTCGCCACTGATGATGCTACATTAGCAACTGCTATTTGGAGAAACTTGTTCAACGCCAGAACCAACATGGACTTTGCCCATTTGGAAGCCTCAGTCAAGTATGTTAGAGAGCAGCTTTACATCTTGTCCAAGATGAGTGACAGAGACTTTGCCTTCGGTAAGTTCAGATTCGTTCCAGCAGATGTCGTTGTCAACAGATTCACCAAGGAACAGGAGGAGGAGATGCTCGCTAAGGCTAGAGAGGAATACGCCCCAACTGACAGAAAGTTGCCTCCTTCTCAGAGATCCAAGCTGAGTTACGAGAACTAATGGCATGATGGAACGTTCGAAGCATATATTAACGATTTTTGTCTCTTTACATACTACAAAAAAGCATGGGTTTCATTTGAACAAGGGGGTTTAAAGGGTACATGATGTATTAAACTTGAATGATGTACATAGAAAAGAAAACACAACAACATACTGAATTGGCACAGAGATAGCTATTGATCAGGATCACGTACCTCTTTTATACCCCACCTCAATACTCTCATGTTAAGCATGGTCTGGTATGGTTTTTTGGTTGGTTTCTCTTGTAAACAACATACTACTTTCTCTTTTTCTCTACACGTTTTATGACTATTGAAACACTCCTCATTTATAAGATCATGTAGTTTCATTTCTTACCTTTCTTCTTCTTTTTCTGCCCAGCAGAAGCACTAGGAGTGTTACCTCTAACCATGGACTCCTCAGTAGTATGATCAGCAGCACCACCCTGAGTGGCATTCTTCACCTTCTTACCCTTCTTTGGCTTATAGTATGAACGGTCCTTCATTGGCAGCCATCTTTCAGGGTCTGGCAACTTGGACTCATCAAAGTTTGCAGGCAGATGACGTGGCTTACGAGCCTTCTTCTTTGTGATCTTAGTATGACGCTTCTTGACAACTTGTTGGGTTTGCAAACGAGCAGTAGCCTCTTCGATAAGGGACTCCACTGTATGTGTTGTGAGTTGATTGAGTGGTGTGAGCTGTGTTGATGGCTGTGTTGGCTCAAGAGCTGCTGTGATAAGTGGAGATGGTGTGATGGTGTTGAGTGTTGTGAGGAAGGTTCTGGCCTTGGAGGAAGTCTCTGGACGAGAGAGGAAGTTCAAAGTGAATGCAACGAGGAAAGTGTGTCCAGATGCTGTCAATGAATCAAGTTTGGACTCAAAGGTGGAGGTTATGCTCTCAAAGAGTGCAATTGCCTTTGGATCAGATCCAATAGCGTCGTAGAGAGAGAGTAGAGCACCACAGATACCAGGAGTGAAACGAGACTCTTCTGGAAGAGATTCCAATGTGAAGATAGCAGCATCGAGGTTTCCTGCACTAATGTTCAATTGAGCAGCTGCAAGTGCAGATGGAACGGTCTTTGTTGACTTGAAGTTGTTGATTGATCTCTTTGCTGCAACCTGAATGTCTTCATCATCGTCTAAAGTGGCACCGATCTTGGAGAAAGTTGCAAACACCTGGGCAGACACATCAGTATTAGATGACTTATGAGCCTGGACTGACTTAGAAGCCTTCGTAGCCAATCTGTAGTAGTTCTTCCAGAGAGAGCAACGTTGGTGATCAGAAAGACGTGAACTGATGACGTTCAGTTGGTTTGGGAATCCTAATTCCTTGAGAAGGAGTAATGCAGAAGCAGAAGTCTTGGAAGATGCAATGAGGTTATTGGACAACACCAATGAACTGAGCGAGTCTTCAACGCCTTGAGATTCCAACTCTTGTAAAATCTCAGCAGCTTCGTCATCTTGACCCAATGAAGAAAGGATGAAAGCACGTTGTAGCACAATTGGTGCAATCTCCTCATTGAGATCATCAGCATTTCCAGTGAACTCCTCACGACATTTAAGCTCGGCTTCTTTGATCAACTCAAGAGACTTGAGTGCGTTTCCACGAGCCAATGCCAACACTGATTCGTTGAATACGAGATCATAAGAATCAGTATCTCCAGAAGTGGATGGTGTCACTGTCTTGTCGAGAACACCAGAGGTGATACCATCAGCGATAACAGCACGTTCATTGATGGCGAGATCAGCGGCTTCTTCGTTAGAAGCAGGTGTAGCTGAAACTAACTCTTGATATAGCTTCCAAGCAGATGTGTAATCGCCTTCACGGTAGAGGAACTGGGCCTTTAAATGTTGAAGAGCCCTACTGCTATTGGTGTCATGCTTCTTGAATGCTGAATGGAACTCATCAGAGAGGTTGAGTTTGTAGAGGATGTACAGCTTCTCTAACAGCAATTCATCGTTTGGATCAGCCTGTGTACCGTACTGCTTAACAATCTTGTAAGCCTGGAGGTAACGGTCCATGTTAATCAAGGCGACGAGAGTTAGTCGAAGTGCACGGTTATCATGTGGTGCATTCTTGAGGATGTCGTAAGCCTGTTCAAACACAACTTCATGGTCATCGTTGGAGGTGTGGACCTCCAACTGCTTGAGCAACGAAGAGAGCGAACTCATTTCCTTTTGTCTGCGGGAGAGAAGAGTTCGACGTCGCTTGTGTCCTTGTTGTGTGTCCGTTTTGTCGAGACTTTGGACGACCATTTTTTTCGGTTAGCGCAACACTGAAAAATTCGCGATGTTCTTGTGGAGACTTTTGCCTTTCATTTCTCTCCCTTTTGGTGTCATTTTTGGTGGTTAATTCTTTGTCTTGTTGTTATGGTTATGCTTCTAAGAGGTTTGAATGCACAGAGAAGTTCATTGAGACTGTTTTCCACTTCTCAGAATGTTCTCAAGAAGTCACGAAGATTGCCTCTCAAGAGACTCGTTGTGCCTGTTGAGAAGAGAATAGAACAGATCAATGAACAGAAGGGTCTGGTAAAGCAACGGCTTAAACAGGAAAAGGCTCGTGAAGAGTTTAACAGAAAGGCGGCTGAGCGTAGAGCTCAACTACCGAAGAAGAAGAAAGATCGTTTACAACTGCCCGTATTGGAGAACTTCACAAAACAGGACTTGCATGATGGAGAGAACCTCGTGAGTCGGATCACAGAGTTTGATGAGCTATTACTTCTTCCAGAGGTGAGAAATGCTATCGTGGAACAGATATCCAAGGAGACAGTTCTAAGAGCTGATAATTTCGAGAATCAGAATAACGTATATCATGAAAATGAATTACCAAAACCTACACCTATTCAAGTCATCGCCATCCATCGCATGGCAAAGAATCTCATGGAGAAGAACGTCAAGACATACACACTTGCAGCTGAAACTGGATCTGGTAAGACATGGGCATACCTTTCCCCACTTGTTGATTTCCTTAAGCGTCAAGAACTTGAAGCAGATTGGGAATCTAAGAAGGACAAGGCCATCATCAGATCTGTTGTGCTTCTTCCTACACATGAACTAGTCGACCAGGTGTATTCCTCTGTTTCTGGTTTATCTGAATCTTTAGGAATCCGTGCATTCAAATGGGGACATAGAGAAGGCCACACAGAATTCTTGAATGCTTTCAAAGCTGGTATTGACATCTTGGTGACCACGCCTGGAAAGATCTCCTCAGTTGATAAGATCCATGCCATTTCTCGCCCTGAGCATCTCTTCTCTCACGTTCAATTCCTTGTTGTTGACGAGGCAGACACACTTATGGATCGTTCATTTGTCGAGCTCACACATTCATCCATCAGAAAGATGCCACGTTTAACGAGACTCGTGATGTGTTCAGCTACAGTATCAAGTCAGTATAGTGAGGCATTACACAAGATGTTCCCAGGAACTGCACCTCAATTACTGATATCTCCAAGAACTCATGCACCACCAAAGACGGTCAAGTTCACACTTATTGATTCTGAAGTTGCGCCATATCAGGGATCCAAGATCAAAGCACTCGCTCAGGCCCTTTATGCTATCCACAAGGACGGTACTGAGAGGGCATACGAGAAGAGATGTGTCGTTTTTGTCAACATCAAACAAGATGCTCTTGACGTTGCAAAGAAATTGACTACTGTCTATGGTCATGACGCAGTCAGTTTGACAGGTGAAGATTCCCCAGAGGAACGTGCCGAGAAGATCTCTGTGTTTGTGAACCCACCAAGGCCACTGTCATCGAGTGAAACAACAGAAACTACAAAGAAGGAGGAGTATAAAGTTCCAGGATCAAATATTGTTCTTTCCAAATCACCAGAGGAGCCATCTGCCGAGAATGCGTACAAGAGAATGAAGGTCCTCGTGACTACTGACCTCGCAGCCAGAGGTATCAACTTCTTTGCAGTGCGTAATGTGATTCTGTACGACTCTCCAAACACATCTGTGGACTTGATCCATAGAATTGGAAGAACAGGAAGAATGGGACAGAGTGGTCGTGTGATTGTTATAATGGACAAGAAGACCAAACCATGGGTGAAGCAATTGGTCAAGAAGAAACGCTGACCAACCCAACGCTAACGACACACGCCCCAAAATGCATAAACCTTGTAAATATGATGAAATACCCGATAACAACGCCCCGTAGACCCCTGAAACATCGACATTGTGTAAGTAGAACACCATACAAACCCGCACAAACACCTACGCGAATAAACCGAAGAGCATGCGCTTACTTGTGCTTCCCCCAGTCAAAAGGTTTAAATACCAGCATCACCGCACTTTCCACCTTACAGACGCCCGTCACAATGGAGTAACCACCAGCAATGCCAATTAATACCGCAGACTACTCCGTGTACCTCGTCACGGACTCGACGATGCTCCCAGAGGGCACAACCGTCGTTTCACAGGTGGAGGCAGCACTCAAGGGTGGCGCCACTATCGTCCAGCTTCGTGAGAAGGACATCGACACTAGAGACTTCATCAACAAGGCACGTGCAGTTCATGCCGTTACGAAGAAGTATGGTGTTCCTCTCATTATCAATGACCGTGTTGATGTTGCCGTCGCTGTTGGATGCGAAGGTGTCCACGTTGGTCAAGATGATATGCCTGCTCGTCAAGTGAGAAGCATAATTGGCGATGACAAGATCGTTGGTGTCAGTGTAAGTAATGCTGAGGAGATCAATGAAGTCTTAGAGCAGAAAGTTGCTGATTATGTGGGAATTGGCGCTGTGTATGGTACACAGACGAAACAGCTAAAGAAGGCTCCAATGGGTGTCGAGGGAGTTCAGCAGATTTTGAAGATCATCCATGATTCAGGTGTGGAAATGCCATCTGTTGTCATTGGAGGTGTTAATGCTTCCAATACTAAAGCTGTCGTTGTTGGAAGTCAATACAAGAACTTGAGAACTGATGGCGTTGCCGTGGTTTCTTGTATCATGTCATCTAAGGAAGCAGAGAAGGCAACTGCTGAATTAGCATCAATCATGAGAAGTTGTTCTACGCCATATTCTGCTTCTTGTGCTAGGGTATCCAGAACATCTCCATTGATCCACCATCTTACAAATAATGTTGTTAAGAACTTCAGTGCAAACGTTACACTCGCTGTTGGAGCATCACCAATCATGTCTGAAGCATCTGAAGAATTCGGTGATCTTGCCAGAATCCCAAACAGTGCACTTGTGCTAAACACAGGAACAATAACCAAGGATCTTCAAGAGTGTTATCTCACAGCTATCAGGGAGTACAAGGACAAATGTATCGTGTTTGATCCTGTTGGATGTGGTGCTTCCACTTATCGTAAGGAGTTTAACCAGCACTTACTGGATGTGCTCTATGGTGCCAGAAATCTTGTGATTAAGGGAAATGCTGCCGAAATCTCAGCATTAGCAGGTGTCGCAGTCCAACAAAAGGGCGTTGATGGATCAATCTCTGAAATTTCCTCTGAGGAAGTACTTTCTGCTGCGAACAGACTTGCTTCAATGATTCACTGCATCGTTTGTGTCACAGGTAAAGTTGATCTCGTCGTCTCTAATTATGGAGATCCACACTATGTTGAGGGAGGTCATGAAATGATGGGTCGTGTTACAGGAACTGGTTGTTCTCTTGCAAGCATGATCGCTTCTTTCTACCCTGTTGACGAATCAACAGAAACGAAAGCCGCTGCAGTTGCTGAAGCTTTGGGAATCTATAAGAAAGCTGGTGAACTTGCCCAGAAGAAAAGTCAAGGTCCTGGTACATTCATCGCCAGCTTCCTGGATGAGTTGTATCTAATCACAACTGGTAAGCACAAAGTTACGCTCTAGTGTAAGACAACATTGAACTAAGCTGAATCTACGTCACTATTATTTGCTTGTATAGTTGTAGTTGTATAATCATGAAGCGTAAGATTGATGCACGTCTAAAGAGTTTAAGAGCAGTCAATGTCATAGAATGATACGCTTCTGAGGCCACTGTGGTCTATTCTTAGCAATCCAAGGATGGTTCTTCACTTCTGCCAATGGGTATCTCTTTTCTGGGTCATACTGTAGCATCTTCCTTATTAAATCAGCAGCATCTGGACTCACAAATGCCGGGATCCTCAAATCAACCTTGGCAATTCTGCGGTAGGTCATATCACGTAGTTCTTCTTCGAACGGTGGCTGACCAACAAGCAGTTCATAACATAAGATACCCAATGCCCATACATCCACGCGGTAGTCGTGATCCTTTGCCTCAACCATCTCTGGGGGTAAGTAGTCTAGTGTACCACACATCGTTGATCTCTTTGATGATGGTGCATGTACACTCCAACCAAAATCACTGATCTTGATAATGTTGTCAAATCCAAGTAAAATATTCTCCGGTTTGATATCACGGTGAATGATATGCTTGCTGTGGAGATAGTTCAAAGCCTCCGCCATTTGGAAGACGTAATGTGAGGCATATATATCATTGAGTCTCTTCTTGCGTTTCAGGAACTTGTAGAGCTCACCAAATACAACATACTCCAAAATCAAGTACACGCGCTGCGGATCATGGAAGTATCCGTATAGTCTGAGAATGTTCTCATGTCTCAAATTTGATTGGATCTCAACTTCACGTCTGAATTGCTTCTCAACTTTATAATCCATGAGTTCATTCTTCTCCATCACTTTCAAAGCACAAACAAAACCAGTTGCTCTATCTTTGACACAGTAAACCTTACCAAACTTTCCCTTTCCTAACTTTCTTCCAATGTCAAAATCCTCTAACTTGTAATGTCTCAATGGGACGTTGGATTCACGTAGGATGGAAAGAGGTGTAGATTTCCTCGTGACAGTTGGAAGTTTCACATCACTTAGGCGAGAAGTTGGCTTATGTACACGGTGTGGAGAGACAGCATTATGGGAAGCAGCAATGGTTGGTGCCATGTATGAAGGTAGGATTGATGATTGCTGATGAGATCCCAGTTGAGCTTTGGTTCCAGAAAGTCTGTTGTTCAATCGAGAGGTGCTATTAAGCTGGATCTTTGTCAATGGGTTTCTGTTCTTTGCCGGGACTTGTCTTTCTCTCGGCCTTCCAGTCTGTTAAGATGAATTTCGTTAGTATAAACTGTGTTGTTATGCCTGTGTATTCTTCAAAACACTCACTCGTTCTGTATCCTTCTGCTTGAACTCCATAGAGAGACGACCTTCAGTCTTTGGTGGTAACATGGTTCACTATCTCCCTCTATCCGACTGGTTAGCTCCACGTGATAACACCTCCGGAACAGTTTGTGGTTCCAAGTTGAAGTGCGAATTTGGGTCCCCCTTAGGAATTGATGATAGTCCGCGAAAATTCCCTGATCCGTTTGAAATGTAAACAGTAGAACAAGTTCGCGGCCGACGGCTCAGAGGCGATGAGCCGGCGGTTCAGTTGGGTTCAATTTTTTCGAGAAAGCGCCGGTTTCTGGTTTTATTTATCTTTTTTTTTGGTTGTTTCCGTCCTGGATTTGTTGTGAGTGATGATTGATCAGGCTGAAGGTATCAAGAGTCTCGTTTCTTGGGCTGAGGCTAATGGATGCACTGCTTCTCCGCTGTTGCAGTTCCAATATGAACCCCATCGCGGTGTCTTTGCTACTGCTAACGAAGCACATACCTTTAAAGATCCACAACTTCGAGTCCCAACGAGGCTGATCATCCATGGTGGTGTGGCTGAGAAGTACTTTGGGAAGACACTGGCACCTTCAGAGACAAATCTTAATGGTACTCTCAAACTTCTCTGCGCCAAGTTGAAATACGGGGATAATACCATCGTTGATGGCGTTGACTTGAACAAGTTCTATGTCCCATATATCGCCTTGCTTCCGGAAGGAAAGGAAACAGGGTCTATTTTCTATTGGAATTTGAATGAACTACACCTTTTGGACAACACAAATGTTGGTGGATCTCTTCCTGCAAAGTTTGAATGGTGGGTAGATGAGTGGTTCAACACTGTATCAGATCTCCCAGAGGAACACAAACCATCACAACTTTCCAACGACTTGAAGTTCCGTGATGAATTCAAGACGATGTCAAGAGATGACCTTTTGAACTCACTTCTAAATGTTACAAGTTGGACCAGTTTTGGTGCTTATCTCTGGTCCACTGTTATCTTCACTTCTCGTGCCTTTCCTCATCGTATCATCGATCCTTCAGCTAAAGATGGTCAAGCCATGTTCGTCCCATTGATTGATCTTTTGAACCATAACAACTCCACATTAATCCAATGGAACTACGAAAAGACAAGTGATGACGAATATTTCACGATGCACAACCTCGATCATATCGAAGCCGGTGGTGAAGTCTTCAACAACTATGGAGCTAAGGGAAACGAAGAGTTATTGATGGGTTATGGATTCGTCATTGATAAGAATCCAAATGATTCTGTTGCATTAAGAGTCAGACCACCATTTGGAGCTGTCCTTGAAGCGAAGGAGATGGGTGTCCATATCCCAAGAATTGACGATTACACCTTCCATGCCTTTGCCACTGATGAAGCTGAAGGTGATGAACTCACAGAGGAGAGTTATAACGGATTGTTGTACTTCTTGAACAGTAAGTCCTTGTTGCCTGATAACCTCATTCAACTGTTCATGGTGCTTCTTGCCAATGACAACGAACAGGGATTCACACCACGTCAGAAGTTTGCAGCTTTGCAGAACCTAAGGAAGGCTCTTGAGGCAAAGCTCATTGGATTGAAGAAGGAAACGAAGGCAGATGAATCAAGCATTGACCAACACATCATCCAGACAGCCAGAATTTACAGAGAGGGGCAGGAAAAGATCTTCAAGGCTACTTTAGCTGAGATTAAGTCCACAGAGAAGGATATGTTGCATAACTACAGATCGCATGTGCTTTCATTAAAGAAGATTTACAAGAAAGACCAACGCTTCCGCGAGGGCCTCAAACGTTTTGGATACAACTCCTGGGATGAAGTTGATAATGATTCTGAGGATGGTGACACAGAATTACTGTTTGCACTATGGGTATTACTCCACTCAGAATTACCAGTTGATGAAGACGACGAGGAGACATATGCTGCCCCAGATTGGGTCAAGGGATACTACGACGCCTTCAAAGAAATTGGTGTTCCTGAGGAAATCCTAGCTCACCGTCGTCTAGTCCAACTTCAACAGGAGTTCAAGGGTCATCCACTTGGACCATTCATTACCCGGGAAAATATTGCCGTTGCAGAGAGAGTTGTCCAGTTGAACAGTTACACCAGAGGTACACATGATGAAGTCATCCTCGTCGAGCCAGGTATTCAACTCGAGTAATTTCCGGACACTACGTCATGAGCAAGTATTGAATGAGAAAAAGTATGCATTTTAAGGGATATCCCATCTAGTTGGGCATGTAACCCATACGAAGAGCTGTCTCTATACGATCAATCTCTGCAAAAGATGTAGCTTGTTTCAACTGTTCCTTCAATGAAGCCTTTTCTTCATCAGTGAGCTTCATTCTCGTGCCCTTATCGACTTCAATATGCTCAGTGATGCTCAATAGCTGTTTAGCAGCTGCTGTTGGCTCATCAACAGAACCAAATAGCTCTTTAGCTCTTGCTCTCTCCTTTTGTGTGACTCTTTCCCAATCCAGTACTTTGAGTGATGGCACAAGCCAAATTATGAATTCTCTGTAGTTTTGCTTTGAAGTGATTACATTTCCTTTGAGATAGAGGTTCTCCAGCTTTGAGCAGTGCTTCAACTCTTCAAGACCTTGGAAATCAGCGATGTTGTTATCCACCAAACTCAAGGTTGTCAACTGTGGTACCTTTGTTGAAAGACCACTCTGCACGGTGGAAATTCTGTTCTTTCCGGCTAGTATTGTTCGTAGCTTCACAAGTATTGGAATCCCCGAGCCGAGAGTACGCAAATCGTTATCTGTCAGGTCGACTGTGTCGTAGATGTCTGAGAGTTTGTCTGTGTGTTCAAGCATAGGGAGCGCTAACGATCGAAGCGATAGTGTTCTGTCACCCAGAGGGTTTATGTATGAAGGAGCAGCATGTAATATCTGTGCAGTGAGTCTCATGTTTATAGTTGCTCTTAGTGGCGCTTTTGTAGTTCATGTTGTTTACAATTTTGTAGTGACCAGTTTTCTTCGTGAGGGAAGCCGATGGTGTAGAGGAGAGAGGACCGCATCATAACTCCACTTAAACGACCTCAATTTAGAGAAAACTTTAAGCAATATTCCTTTAAAAATCCATCTGTATCGGAATATCTAAATTAGGAAGCAAAACACGACCTCAGCTAGCCCTTAATAACACATATAAGAGTTCCCATCACCCTCGGTTCTCATACCACACACTCCCAATTCCGACCAATTCGCGAACTTGTCCGATGTCCACACATAATTTTTCAACGAACCGATGGGTCAACGTTGAGTGGAGAAATATCCCAAACAAGGCAGTTTACACACACACTTCTACATCGAGATGCTTAGACAATCAGTTGCCCGTTGTGTTCGCTCCATGCACACGTCGAGCGTCTTGCTTGCTCCAAAAACCGCTGGAAAGAAGGCTGCTGCCCAGGGTTTCAAGAGAGGTGGATCTGACGGTAAGGCTTCAAGAAAGTCTGCTGGATCATTCCGTTTCTTCGAAGAGCACGTGAACTACTCTCGTTACCAGAAGACAAGTAAAGCTGACTTCAGCGATATTGCACCACTTGAAGGCAACCTTGAAGAGGGACACATCCTCCGCTTCACTGAGCTGCAAAAGGCCAGACTCGCACAGTCTGGTGCATTCAAGAAGGATCAATTCACCGAAGTGTTCCCAACACCAATCACACTCGTTCGTTCCGAGACCAAACAACTCGAATCCATTATCCACAACGCATTTGATACATCATCGGCAGAGAACCGTGTCTGTTTGATTGGTGAGGCTGGTATTGGTAAGTCCACTCTCCTTGCACAATCCATGGCCATTGCTGTGCAAAATGACAATTCAGTCGTTATCCCAATCTCACATGCTCTTAGACTCATTGATGGTTCTAACGACTACATCTACAACAACAAACTCAACACATACACGCAGCCAATGTACACAAAACGTCTTTTGAACAAGATTCGCCTCGTGAATCAGACCTCTTTGGCCAAGCTCAAACTCTCACAAGAACACGTTATTGAGTCAAGTGCAAAGGGAAGAGCCTCCACAAAATTCAACACACAGCATACACTTCTTGATCTGGTCAAGGCCAACGTTTCGAGCAGAGAACGTGGTCAGGTACTCCAGATCTTGTTTGATGAGCTTATGGCCCAGTCCTCCGCCCCAGTCTTCTTTACCGTTGACAACTTCAGTGCACTCACTGCCTCCCCAAAGACAGCATACAGAAATGCTGAGAACATGCCATTGTTCCTCAGTGATTTCCAGATCACAAACTTCCTTCTTCAACTCACAAGCGCTCAGAAGTCTTTCAAGAAGGGCGCTGTTATCCTTTCCACCTCTGGCGATGACAGAGAGACACTCACACTATCCGCAGGTCTTGGTCTTGCCCAGCCTGATGCATACACATCTTCTTACGAATACAACAAGCACGTTGCTGAGAAGCTTGTTGGTGTTAAGCCATTGACTGTTGGAAAGCTTTCAAAGGACCAGGTTGGTTCCATTGTTGGTGTTTTGGCTAAGGCCGGTGCCATCAGAAACGATGAACTTAAGAATAACACATTGGAACAGATTGCGAACCAGAAGTATGTCCTTTCTGGAAATGGTAATCCCTATGAGTTGCTCAAGTCCGTTTTGATGTACCTTTAAGATGGGAGGAACTAAAAACTTGTAAATAAAGTTGAACGTAAAAACACATTTTGTACACTACACTTTTGTAAAGAATAAGTTTATGCATTAATATTAATCATTATTGGTTTATCATCAACTGCTCAAGGACATAGACTCCCTTGATAACCTCCATCAAGTTTTGTTTGATCACAGCACAACTGACCTTGGCCTCACTGAATGCCTTGTTTGTCTTATGAACTCTCACAAAGGAGTTAGCTTCAAGAGATCCCAAGACTTCTAAAAACTCAGGCTTCTTCAAAGTACTAACAATCTGAGCATCTTTAGAAATGTGTCTGATGTAGTACTCGTAGAATCCATTCACCGTCAACGCCTGTGCTGGTGATCCTTGTGATGTGACCTTCTCAGCATTTGACAACATACAGAGCAGATACTTCTGTGACAAGTTCAATCCTTTCAATTTGGAAATTGGAGAAGCGTTGAATATCTGGTTGGCGATACGTGCAATGTGTTGGATTTTCACCTGTGGTAAATCTGTTGTGTCTGTTGTTGTTGCATTCTTCTTCCAATCCCTCTCAGCAGCATCCAAAGCAGCACGACAGAGATCAAATGCCTTTCTGAGATCACCAGTGTGAGAAGCTGCCTTCCTTGAACAAAGTTGAATAGCAGCTGGATGGAACAGTGGGATTTTCGTGTCTGCTGGATCATCGTTCAATAGTCTCAGTTTGGCAATGATGATATTGGCGATTTGTTCACCAGTATAAGGCAGGAAGTTCAACGTGTTTGGTGAAAGACCGTTCATCTTCAATCTTGGTAGCAATCTATCAACCATATCCAATGCGTTGGAGATACCAATCAGAACAATCTTACAAGACACGGCCCAACTGAACAAGGTGAACACTTCATCAGTTCTTGCCTGCAACAACTGATCGAGTTCATCCAAGATAACAACAGACATATCTGCTCTTGGACCTGTAAGGAATTTGTAAAGCTCATCTTTGCTCTGTTTGATGTGACATCTCTGACCCGTGAGTGCCTTGTACAACTCAGAAAACACGGTCTCGGCTTTACCGAGTGCCATACAGTTGACATAACCATACCCGACTCTATAATCTGATCCATTGATGTCCACTTGTTGAACTCCGCCATATGGTTTATCAACATTGACGAATTCTCCAAGTGTCAATTTGGTCTGTGCTGTCTTTCCTGTTCCTGGTGGTCCGGAAATATAGAGAGACGTTCCCTGTGTAGCAGTGATATGATGCACCAGGAAGGATTGAAGTGCATCTGCTTCCTTCTGACGTTCTGGAAGTGTTGTACTGAATTGCATTGCAGTAGAACGGAGGAAGGCATTCTTGCCTCGTGTGTACAAATTGGTTGACTTTGTAGGTGTGACAATCTCCAAATTCTCCTTGTCGTCTTCAACGACTGTCTTGATTGGCGTGGTTGGAGGTGTAAGTTGTTGTGATTTCTCATCTGCGAGAACATCAGCAACACGAGATTCCTTCACTGGTGTTGTCTCCGGTGTTGGAAGAGAAGCTGCAAAGTTCAACTTCTTCGAAGCATCGTCAATGTTGGAAACATGAGACAACTGTGATGATTTCTTGATTGGTGTACTATCTGGTGTATTCAAGTTCCTCAGTAATGTGACAACTCTCTTCTTTGTTGGTGTTGTAGGTGACGACTGTGTATCTTCAGGATGTGTCCTTTTCCTCGTCTTGGAGCCGGACTTTGCTGTGGACCAGTTCCCAAGGGACTCCTGTAGGGCCTTCAAACCTTCAATCTGAGAGGTTGTCTTCTCTTTCTTAACGGGAGAGGCAAATATATTCCAGAGGGTCATTGTGTAGTGTTAACTAGTTGAAGTGTGTGGTTAAGTGGAAATGTGTGGACATTCAGAGAAAGGAAGGGACCACGCACATTTAAGGATTTTCCTCACGACGCGCGTGTCTAAAGATACACCTGCACGACGCGAAACGCGTCTCATTAACTTTCCGAATGCGGTAATGGACTAGATTTTCCCGCGAAATTGCGGAATGGTGTGATTATGTAATCGTTTGGGGGTACAGTCACGTGATATAGCTAGTGGCAACATTGGTTTGTGAGTTATTGTTATTTGATGACTTGGACGAGTGTTATGCTTCAATAAATACTAAATCAGTCCTTAACTTCCTCTTGTGATGAAGACGTTTCTGAATTATCACGTTCCATCAACTTCTCAACATCTCTCATTCCCGCCTCAGTGTCACACATCCAATACAACACAATAGAAGCAAGAACCAAAATGGTGTTAGGAACAAATGGCATGCGATCAATACCAGTACGATCTTGAATAGCGGCATTGACAAGATCACCAATCCAACCGACAGCAACTCCCAACATCACCTCAAGGCCGAAATACTGGGCCTCATCTCCAGCTGGGAGTAGAGTACTGTAGAGCACTCTATTCAAAGATCTCAAAGCAGATGAAGAACCAGAATAAACAACGTCAAACACCCAGAATTCCCATCTGTGCTTGAATCCAACCTTGAAACTTGGTGAAATTCCAAGACATCCCCAAAAGTTTGTAAAGAGTGAAATTCCCAAGAAGATGTATGCCCATGTCTTCATCCTCCATCCACAGTGTGGGTACACAAACATCCAAGCCAAAGAGCCAATAGAGGAGATCACATATGACAACCATGTATAAACGGTATATTCTGCATCAGTGTTACCAATACCCAAAGTTGTTCTGAACAAAAGCATAAAGACACTCAAGAAGTTTGTGTATGTAACGTTCCAGATAACCCATGCAATACACAAGATGAAGGCATTACGATACTCACGAATCTGTTTCAACAATTGCCACATTCTCTTAAAGCTTAAGAGTATCCAAAATTGTCCCTTTGGTTTGTTCTTACCTTGGACTGTAGGGATATAGAAAGATGCAACAATAGTACTGGCAGTGGTTATACATCCAGCAATAGTAATTGCAAGCAAAAAGTTGTGGTATCCATCAACCGAGGGCCCACCTCTGGTATGAGAAATGATAATACCAGCAAGTAATGCAACAATACCACCACAGTTTGCAACAAAGATACCCAAAACACTAACTCTTGAACCTCTCTTGAGAACCATTTCCCTTCTCACTTCCTCCGCTTCAACACCAGACTCTGTTCCCTTGATGGCGGCATCTCTCATGAATAATGGAATATAACTCGACTCCAGCAATTGATAAGCACCATTGGTAACATTCAACATTCCATACAATGCACTCATTCCTTGAAGAGTATGGTAATTGTCCCCCGTCAACCCAGCGTACGGTAAAGCACACACACCATAGAGGGAAATACTAACAAGCAGGAACCACTTACGGTAATTGGAGTAATCCGCAATACCACTGACAATAAGTGAGATAATTCCCTCCAATGCAGTATAAATTGCCTTCAAATACAAGACATAGGAAGTATGGTGTACTTTACCAGTACCAAACTTGACAAAACAGTCATTACCAGTACGTGAGCACTCACCACCTGTAGAAGTCTCACCAAGTTTCAACGCAAGGGATTGGATTGCCGCAGGGACATAAGTACGAGTCATTGAAGCTACTGGACCAGTAGTGAAACAAAGAAGTAACCATGACCTGAATGCCGCTTTACGCGGGAAGTTAGGCTTCAGTGCGGTTGTAGTACCCTCAACGTTCTCCTTACTCATGGTTGTATCTCATGGGGATATGGACAGGGACTAAACCCTGACTGGCTGAATAGTGGGTTTATGTAGAGTTAGGTGGATCTGCTATTTTAGCCTCAAAAAAAGGTTTCTTCTTAGGGTCTGCCTGATGTATGAGGTTAGCTGGTCAGTTGGGGTTCAGTATACACGCTTGTGTGGATCTAGGACGGCCTATTTGTGGCAAACACAAGGCGAATTGTGCTCATTGTCTATCCTTGTAACTGTATCTCCACCCATTGTCCAATTAGAATTCACTAATAACCTTTGCCTTTGACTTTTTAGCTCATAGTTTGTTGTCCGTGATTCTGGAGGTGTTTTTAGGGGGCCCTTTGAAATTTGCTCATATGTGGCCTGCATCAACAAACGAGCACATTCTCCAAGACAAAAGGCTGATCAAACTCTCTTTGTTTTCCAATTATATTTGCGAAAAAGATGATAATCTAACCACTTTCAAGAACTGTTATTTATCGCCTTTGAGATCCAAGTTATGAGTGCTTCAGAGTCTGACGCTGGTAAAGGCAGGGTCCCACCAATGATGATGCACCATGCATCCGATTCGCTCGACGATGACGAACTGTTCAAAGTGGAACAGCAATGGTTCCAGGAGGTGCAAAATAGCATGAATGGACGTCCTTGGTACAAAAGACCTTCAAAGAAGGTGTTGTACGCGGTGTTGTCATTGCACACACTCTCTTTCACGATTCTTATGAGTCCTGTGGTTGTGTTGATGCTTGAATCTGTCTGCTCTGTGCCAGATTCTAATACTGGAGGCGGTATGTCCGGTATGTCACACGGTGCTGGTCACGGAGCTGGTGGTATGTCAATGTCGACCCCTGGGGGTACAAGACCTTACAAGCTTACTCATAGTAATAACCCATTGATGGCGCGTATGGATATGGGTGGTGGCGGTGGCTCCTCTGCAAACTGCAAGAACTCTCACTCTCAACAGACTCTTTCCAATATTCAAAGTACACTTGCTTTCATTTCTGGAATTCTCGGCTTTTTCTTATCCGGTAAGTATGGACAGCTGAGTGATGTGCGTGGACGTGTATTTGTCTTTAAGTTCTTCAGTATCATCAATGTGATCTACATCCTTGGCTTGATTGTCTATTTTGAGTGGATCAAGACATACAATGTTGCATTGATGATCATCACTGTTTCTATTGGTTATTTGAATGGTGGTATTATGACTCTTATTGCAAATGGAAACTCCTATATCAATGACATTGTTGAAGCTAAGGACAGAACCTCGTCAATCTCAATACTTATGGCTTTCATTTACTCGATGTTGGGATTTGGTCCATTGGTTGGCTCTCTTGCGATCAAGTTGTTTGATGGTAAGACTGAAGTCACGTTGTACATTACCCTAGTGTTTGCCTTCCTCAGTATGCTACTCATCTTCACCCTACTTAGGGAGACGAGACATCCAGAAGCACAAGCATTGGCACAGGTGAAGTACTCATCAGACTCCGATTCACACTGGATTGTTCGCTCGATTATGAGTTTGAAATCGTTTGTGGTTCCAATGAAGCGTCTTTGGCTTCCTCTTTCCGCTTCAAACTCAACTCTTCCTCGCCGTATTGTCATATGTCTCGTGTTCATTGATAACTTTGTGATGTCCGCAACAGTTGGTACTATGCATACTGTTACACAGTACACAATCTTGCATTTCAAATGGACATCCGTTGAATTGGGTTACTACATGTCCTTAACTGGATTTGGTAAGTCATTTGTGCTCTTGCTTGTTGCTCCCTTGTTGTTGAAGTATTTGATGAACACACTTCATCTGCCAATGTTTACACATAGCCTGGATAAAGTTGATCATGTCATGATTCTCGGATCTTCATTCTTTGTCCTTTTGGCTTGTTTGTCAATTGCACTTTGGGATGCACCAGCAGGTGTGTATACCTCTGCTGTTCTACAATCGCTTGCTGGTGTCATATCGCCAACTATCCAGTCATCAGTGGTTAAGTACTCATCAAGCACGACTGCAGGAGAGATGTTTGGAGCAATGGCACTAGTGAGACATCTTGCAATGCTCATTGTGCCAATCTTCTTTTTACAGATTTATAGAGTCACGGTGGTAACGGTTCCAAAGTTCTTTTTGTTCATTGCGTTGGGATTCGGAATTGGGTCGTTTGTGCTGAGTCTGTTTGGATTGAGAGTTGAAGATAAGGAGGATGAAGAGACACAGCTTCTCCATGAAGAGTTACGTATCTGATTAGAGTGTGACAGTGTGATATCTCTGTGTTACGTGTATATAAGACAGCCCATTGTTAAAGTATAGTTATACCAGCAGATGACCCTGCGCAGTAGAGATAAATTATATGGTCACTCACCGGCCCCCACATTTGCTCGGTTGACGGGATGTTTGGAGGTTCATGGAGGCAAGTTAACCAGTACATTCACACCATAAGTTACACCAAAGAATCCACTAAAGATCCCGTCAAATCCACAAAAAGAAACCATCAACAAACAAACAAAAAACGTCTTCAAAACAGAAACAAAAGCAGAAGTTGTACCCCGCTGTGTTGCCCCGTACCAGGATCACGTGATCCGCCCCCATTTTTTTTTTTCTTTTTTCCCGTCCGAGAGCCGATGATGCCTCCGCCAGAAAGAAAAGGACTCTCCACACAACTTGTCAACACTGGCGGCTCCTCCCTCCTTCTGCTACTAAAGGCCTCACTATACACCGATGTCTCTGGCGGTAAAGGCGGCACACGCTCCTGTGCACAACGACCACATCGACCATCCACAGCAGCGACCTCAGCTCGACAAGACATCTGCAAGCTACATCGTTAGAGTGGGATTAGCTGGTGGCTTCGCAGGATGCTCTGCAAAGACGCTGATCGCACCACTTGATCGTATTAAGATTCTCTTCCAGACAAGCAATCCACACTATAAGCAGTTCTCAGGGTCCCTCGGAGGCTGGGTTCGTGCCGGTCATGAAATTATGCGTGCAGATGGTCTTGCTGGGTTCTTCCAGGGTCACTCTGCAACACTGCTCAGAGTGTTCCCCTACGCCGCTGTCAAATTCGTCTCGTATGAACAGGTCAGACGAGTGTTGATTCCTACACAAGAACATGAAACTGCAATCCGCAGACTTTTGTCTGGTTCCATCGCAGGTTTGTGCTCGGTGTTTGTCACTTATCCGCTTGATTTGATCCGTGTTCGTCTCGCCTTCCAAACGAAGAAGATATCACCACATTACATTGACATCCCACACAACGACCATATGCATCATATAAGGCAAGGTCGTCTCACACGGACAATTGCAGAGATTTACAGAGAGCATCCAATCGTCGATAAACATTTCTTCCTCATAAACTGGTTGAAGCAGACACTACCCAAGTCCCTTTCCCAAATGACAAACTTTTATAGAGGATTCATCCCTACAATCATGGGAATGGTGCCTTATGCAGGTGTTTCATTCCTTACGCACGACGTTATTCATGATATAATGCGTTCGCCACTGATTTGCCATGTCACAGTTGACCAGAACGCTGCACCACAATTCTCATCCAGATCACATCACAGTCCTAGATCACCATTAAACACATGGGCACAACTCCTTGCTGGTGGACTGGCCGGTGTCATTTCACAAACGTCTTCATATCCCTTCGAAGTCATCAGAAGACGTATGCAGGTTGGTGGTGTCAACAATGGTGAGTTTATCAGTATGAAGGATATCACTATTCGCATATTTAAAGAAAGAGGTATTAGAGGGTTCTACGTTGGACTCAGTATTGGATTCATCAAGATATTCCCTATGATGGCTACTTCCTTCTACATCTATGAAAGATGTAAGTTTCACTTGGGGATTTAAAGAAGAGGCACTTTTTGGTATGTGTGCCTCTATCTGGTATTATGGATACGTTCAATGGTCTGTTTTTCTGTGTTTGGTATATGAAGTTTTGGATATACGGGGACCATACGTGCTTATGAGATAAGTTTATGATAGAAAATGCATGAATAGTTAAAGGATTTACTCTTGTCTTCATCGTGTAATATGCGCATAGATATCCGGCCCGGCCGCTCTTAACTCCTAACTCCTAGCGTACCTTGACTAACTACGAATGTCAGTTTCTTATTGTTTATATCTTTTAATTTTGTGAAGAATAAATCTTAAGAATCATCAACGATTCTTTGCAGGACGTCCTCTTTGCTTCTTCGGGCCTTCATAATGGTAGTACTTCAACTGTTCCATAGCAGCAGTGTTCACCCAAGCCAAACAACGTTCAATCTGTAAATCTTCACGAATCTCTTTGAGTCTCTCTCTTGTTGTTTCCAAGAGTTGTCTCTTTCTCTTGTGTTCCTTGGCTTTTCTTCTTCTCTCTTTTCTTCTTTGAATACGGGCTGCAGGACGTGACTTGAGCTTTCTTGCCTCCTTCTCTGCTTGACGTTCTTTCAATTCTTCCTCCTTCTTTCTTTTCTCCTCAGCAACACGTTCCATCTCAGCAATAGAGCGCCTTGTTCTTGGAGTTTCAGTCTCAACATGTTCAGACCCTGATGATTCTTCTTCTTCGTCTTCATCGTCCTCATCATCTTCGTCAAGTTCTTCTTCGTGTTCAGACTCAGGCTCTGTATCTGAGATCACAGTCTCCTCCAAAACCTTCAACAACTCTTCTTCCTCAGGTGTCTTGATATCCAACTTCAATGCCTTACGACGTGCCTCAATACTAGAATTGACCTTATCCTTAACGAGATTCAACTCCTTAATCAATTTGTTCTCTCTTTCTCCCCATGGATTGAGCCACTTGATCAATCTTTCAATTTCATCAACTTGATCATAGTAACGCCAATCCAGGCCTGTCAATAATGGATCTGGATTCTCTTCAATAATCTTCCGTTGCTCTGGGGTCAGGTCAGCATTGGTAGCGCCATATTCATCAACAAGAAGACGACCGTCTGTTGTCTTGATCTTCTTCTCTTCTTGGTCAAACTTGATATGGAACACTCTTTCAGCAGCTTCAGTGAATAACTCTGGGAGTTTAGTCTGAAGAATAGTCTTGATTTCATCCTGAGTGGCATTCTCATCATGAGTCTTATCACCATTTTCTTCAGGGATCTTAGCTTCACCATTTTCCTTCTTGACATCGTCATCTTCTTCATCCAGAAGCCCACTTAGAGTGATTTCTCTCCAGTTCTGCAATGATTCATCCTTGATATTCAACCCTGTAACGAAATCCTCTTCAGAAGGTCCCTGAACCCAAAGTCTTCCCATGAGATAAGTCTCCTCCTGGAAATCATCTTCCTCCTCCTCTTCGTCATCAGCGGCGCCATTCTCATCACCTTCGCCATCTTCATCATCGTCATGTGCACCTTTACTACCACCAAGGTTTGGCAAGCCATTGTTCTCAAACCACCAGTATCTGTTGAAAAGGCGGTCCTTACCAATATACTTGATTCTCTGAACATCCAACAATACAAGGGATCTTTCATTCTCCTTCTTGAGTTGTCTTTGTTCTTCAACAATCTTAAGCTGAGAAGACCTTGTCTCAAGCAACTTTGCAAACTCCTCATTGGTCTTGGCGAACTCGGCTTCTTCTTCAGTTGGTTCCATCGTAAGTGAGGCTTTGCGTCTGAACTTCTTCTGATCAACAGCTTCTTCTGTAGCATCAGCAGTAGTAGCAGTAGGATTGGATGTGGCGTTACTCATGATCGTACGAAGCTCCTTATCCGCATCTTGTGCGGTCTCATAGGAAACCTTGTACTTCTTGATGATTTCCAATCTGTCTCTTCTCAAGGCAGTTGATTGTTCCATACATTTTTCTAGGAATGATCTGATAACTGGAGAATTCACCAACAGCGAACAGAGGATGTTCAAAGCCTTCACTTTCAAACCGGCATCAAGTTCTTGGAAGTTAGACAAGAGTGCATTGTTGTTGACTGGAGAACTCAAAGGTGCAAGTCTGTCGAAAATCTCTCTGATGTGACGTTTCCATCCTTTGAAGCGGCTCACTTCTTCTAATATTCCAAGCATGATAATCTGCCATCCACCGTCTTTGAAAGCACGTTTTGACAAACGGTCAATGTATGTCTGGCCTCTGTAGTTCAAATACTGATCAACTTTGTTGGTTTCATCATCATAGAAAGAATCATCCTTCTTCTGGGTTGACGACTCAGACTTGACTTCATCACCACCATTCTCATGAGCGTCACCGTTCTCCTTCTTGGTTGATCCATTCATTTTTGGCTTCTCTGAATCTTTATCATCATCCTCATCTTTCATTTCATCGTCCTCATCGTTATCATTGTCTTCATCTTCATAGTCACTAGCGTCTGAATCAAACTCCTCTGGGAACTCAAAATCAAGTTGTTTAGAGTTAGGTTTGCAGAACCCAGACAACACGGCACAAAAGATTTCATCCTGTAATTGGCATCTGTGATGACTTTGCCAGTTCATAGCAGTGAGGAAATCATCAAATGTGAAAGTATCAAGAACCAAAGGCTTTCTGTAAACATTGAGGAAGGCCCATGATTCCAATGCATCCGGAACAAATTCTCCCAGTTCCTCAAGAGCATGAGGCATAGGCTTTTGGATACTGAGGTCAAACGGTTGTATAAGATCTTCCTGGATGGTCTTCTTTGGTGGTGGGGGTGTTGGCGTGCTGGTTGCTCCCTTTGCTGGTCCTGTAAGAACCTTCTTCCATTGTGGACCTCCTTTGCGGGACTTCGCGTCTGGAGTTCCCTTACGACCGTCTAAGCCAGTAGTGGATCTTGGAGAATCGTCGTCATCCTTTGGACGCAAATCCACCAGTTTACGCTTCTTGGTTGGCTTTGTTGTGTCTTCAGCGTAGTGTGCCAGCTCTGGTGGCAGTTCAGATGGAATCTTGTAGAAGTCAGCATACTTCTGCTTCACCACCCAAGGCGCGCCAATCTTGGCGGATCTCGTAACACAAAGCTTGATGAAGGCTTTAACAAACCATTTTGTAAAGTTGTTTCTGTCTCTTGTAATCTGTGAACTCTCTGCAACAATTTCTGTGTTGTCATCAAGACGTGAGACTCTGTACTGTGTCAATGGTGGGCGCACAAGTTCCCTGTTCTCGTTGTAGATGGCATTGAACTTGGCCTTCTCACGGATGATGCAGCGGGCCTTGAAGTCATTTCTGTAGTCGTTAAGTCTGACAACAACGGTTTCACCAGGATAGTAGTCGTTTTTGAAGAGGGTGTAGACTTCGTCCACGAGCTGGTCAATTCTTGGAACGGTACTGAACTGGATGTGTCTGAGGATTGGCTCTTTGAGGTGTTCGGGGAAGTATCTCTCAACGAGACGCATCTCCTTGACTTCACTCTCATGAGCCTCGAAGAATGTCAAACATGAGTTTCCTGTAATTTCACACACAAATTTGCGGGTTTTGTAGTAGTCCATACGCTTCAGGTAGTCGTTGTAGTCCGTGAACCACTCCTTGGTAACTGGGATGAACCAACACCGGACATTGGTATCCTCCGGGAGAGCAGGCGTCTCGGGGTACGTGACGGGCTTTCTCTTGAAGAGCACCTGTATCTGTTAGTAATTGCTCGGGCGCGTGTGTGGGCTGCGGTGCGTTGTTGTGTTGGGATTTCATAATTGCCGCCCAAGGGGGTGGAGGACAAAACATCAACACTTGGGATGAGAAAGAGCTGCGTATACGCGATGTATCAGAGCACAAACAACGCAGCTGCCAATTGCCGACCACATGTACTCACCATAAGGGAAGGAGGATTCTGCGGGAGGCTTCCGTGGGGTGTTTTCCTTTGTTTTGGAGAAGTTTGCTTACGCGTTAACAAAAATTTGACGTTCGTGGTTTATCATGGAGATCAAGAGAGTTTATGCGGATGCTCAGATTTCGCGGTGGCACTCGCCACTAATTGCCTCAAATGGGAATTGTGGCGAAGTGTTTGTAATTATGTCAGCGTGGCGCGTGCATCTCTGATAAATTTTTTTTGGCGGGAAGAGCTCATCTCTACAGGGAAGCTCTATTCTAGACCCACCACAAGTCTACTTATCCACACAACCACCACAGCGGCTATTGATCATGGACGGGAAACAGTCCAATAAGGCCCACAGGGGTGAGTCCAAGAAAAACACCGCTAAAAAGAAGCTACATTCACAGGGTCACAATGCAAAGGCCTTCGCTGTTGCAGCTCCACGCAAATTGGAGCGTATGGCCAAGCGTACCAGTGATCTCAATGAGAAGAAGCTCCACGTGCCTATGGTTGACCGTACACCTGATGATGATCCACCTCCCGTCGTTGTTGCAGTTGTTGGTCCTCCAGGAACAGGTAAGACCACACTCATCCGTTCTCTTGTGAGAAGACTTACCAAGCATACACTCACAGAGATTAAGGGACCCATCACAGTTGTTAGTGGTAAGCGCCGCAGATTGACATTCATGGAAGTTGCAAATGACCTTAACTCCATGGTTGATGCTGCTAAGGTTGCTGATCTTGTGCTCCTGCTCGTCGATGGTAACTTCGGTCTTGAGATGGAGACGATGGAGTTCCTCAACATTGCCCAACACCACGGTATGCCAAGGGTGATTGGTGTCACAACACATCTTGATTTGTTCAAGAAGCAAAGTACATTAAGAACTTCTAAGAAGAGACTCAAACATAGATTCTGGACTGAAGTTTACCAAGGTGCCAAGTTGTTCTACCTCTCTGGTGTCATCAACGGAAGATATCCCGACAGAGAGATTCTGAACCTTTCCAGATTTATTTCGGTGATGAAGTTCAGACCACTCAAATGGAGAAACGAACATCCATATCTCCTGGCTGACAGAATCACAGACCTTACACATCCAGCTCTTATTGAGCAGAACAACAAGGTGGATAGAAAAGTCGCTATCTACGGTTACTTGCATGGAACACCACTTTCATCTCAAAATGCCAGAATACACATTGCTGGTGTTGGTGACTACACCGTCTCGTCAGTCGAAAAACTTCCAGATCCTTGTCCAACACCATACTTTGAGCAGAAACTTGAGGAAATTGAGCGTGAGAAGGCTAAGGAGGCTGCAGCAAACGGTGAACCAGCTGCCAAGACTACAAGAAGAAGAAAGAGACTTGATGACAAACAGAAGATCATTTATGCACCAATGTCTGATGTCGGTGGTGTTCTTGTTGACAAAGACGCGGTGTATATTGATGTTGGTGAAGCTGCATTTGTTCCAGGTGAAGAGAGAGGTGTTGGTGAGAAGCTCGTCACTGGCCTTCAATCCGTTGGAAAGACACTTGATGAACAACTTCAGGATGGTCCTGGTGTTCAGTTGTTCTCTGGAGCCAGAGAACTCAACCGTGTCGATGAAGAGGAAGAGGAAGAATCTGAAGAAGAATCTGATGATGAAGAAGTTGAAGACACAGGAAGAACATCCATGAGAAGAGCAAGAGTGTATGGAAAGTCCCTTGATGAGCCCGATGAAGGCGAAGATGACATTGACTCCGATGCTGAATTTGATGATGAGGCTGAGGAGGATGCGAGAAGAAAACTCATTGAGATCGACTTTGGTGATGGTGCTGCGGACTATGAGCTTGAAGAGGCCACTACACTTGATGATGAAGAGGATGGCTGGCATTCAACCGCTTCCAAACTCCAAGGCTCTCTTAAGAGAAGATGGGATATTGGAAAGCTCATTTACATGAACAACATAGATCCAGCTGATGCTATCCGCAGATGGAAGCAAGAAGAGGAAGATGAGGATGAGGTGTCTTCTGAAGAGGATATCGAGGAAGATGATGAAGATTTCTTCAAGAAGAAGTCTGATGTCACTACTATAACACTGGACTTGGATAAGTCATTACCTGATTACCCACCAATTGAGGATCTCAAGTCTAAGTGGAGTAGTGAAGGCTTGAAATCACTCCAATCCAGATTCCTTGGATCAACAAAGAAGATCTTGAACGAGGATGATGATGAAGGTGATGACGATGAGGAACTCTATGGAGACTTTGAGGATTTGGAAGCTGAAGGTAAGGCTGTCAGTACCGCTGATTCTAACCGCAAATCCACCGATGATGCTGACTCTGACGATGAAGAGGGTGATGATTTCCCAGACTTTGAAGAGGAGGCTAAGAAGGATGAAATTCTTGATGAAGGGGACGATGATGAAGACGAAGAAGAGGAGGCATTTGATCCTTCACTTTCATTGGATGAGCGTCGTGCTTTGAATGCTAAGAAGAAGGAAAAGCTCAGGCTTCAATTTGAAGAGGAGGAAGGACACAACTTCAAGGAAGAGCAAATGACTGAAGAAGACACTTGGTATGAGATGCAGAAGGCCAAGATGGCCAAACAGCTCGAAATCAACAAGGCTGAATTTGAGAAGATGGATTCCCAGCAACGTATCAGAATTGAAGGTTACAGAGCAGGTTCTTACGTCAAGCTTGTGTTTGAGAATGTTCCACCTGAGTTTGTCGATAACTTTGACCCAAGTTACCCATTGGTTCTTGGTGGTTTGCTCGCTTCTGAGGAGAGATTTGGTTTCATGAATGTCAGAATCAGAAGACATAGATGGCACAAGAAGATTCTCAAATCCAATGACCCATTAGTGTTGTCTCTCGGATGGAGAAGATTCCAGACATTACCAATCTACACAACTTCAGATTCCAGAACAAGATGCAGAATGCTGAAGTACACACCAGAGCATGCTTACTGTAATGCCACATTCTACGGACCTCTTGTTGCACCAAACACTACATTCTGTGGTGTTCAAGTCGTTGCTGACAGTGATACCACTGGTTCTTTCAGAATTGCCGCTACTGGTATTGTCGAGGACATTGACACATCTACTGAGATTGTGAAGAAGTTGAAGCTTGTTGGTTACCCATACAAGGTTTTTAGAAACACTGCCTTCATCAAGGATATGTTCTCATCTTCCCTAGAGATTGCCAAATTCGAAGGTGCTCAAATCAAGACAGTTTCTGGTATCAGAGGTGAAATCAAGAGAGCATTGAGTAAACCTGAAGGTCACTACAGAGCCACATTTGAAGATAAGATCATCCTCAGTGATATCGTCATTCTGAGAACATGGTACCCAGTCCAGCCAAAGAAGTTCTACAACCCAGTAACATCGCATTTGCTTCGCCAACATGGAGAATGGAAGGGTATGCGTCTTACTGGTGCTATCCGTGCTGCACAGGGTATTGAATTGACCAACAGTGCTGACAGTCTGTACGGAAAGGTTGAAAGACAAGAACGTCATTTCAACGGATTGAAGGTTCCAAAGTCCATCAAGTCTAACTTGCCATTCAAATCTCAAATCCATGAGATGAAGCCACAGAAGAAGAAGACTTACATGCAGAAGCGTGCCGTTGTGGTGAAGGGTGAGGAGAAGAAGGCTAGAGCCATGATCCAGAAGTTGGGTGCTATTGCTAAGGCCAAGGATGAGAAGAGAAAGGAGACGAAGGAGGATAAGAGAAAAGAGAAGCTTAAGAAGTTGGCTAAACAGAATGAGTTGAGAGAACAGAAAGAGAAGGAGAGAAAGAAGGAGTTCTTTGCTAAGGAAGGTAAGAAGAGAGGATTTAGTGGTGGTGATGGTTCTTCTTCAAAGAAAGCCCGTGTTTAATTATTAGACTTAAAAACAAATTGCATATTTACGTTCATCATTCAGATCTTTTGTATAATAGAAGGTGTATGGACCGCCTTGATGACTTTGCCGATCTTGGCATGAGTTACCACGCGCTATCTCGTTTAGCGAGAGAGTCCCACGACTAAGGGGGAGACTACAGTGGGATAGGTTCATTATAATGTAACAAAGAGTGTACCGTTATTAGCAAAAAGGAATTAATCGAGGTTGGTAAACCAAGTGATATACAGAGAAGAGGGAACATAGAGAGTGCTTTTTAGATGTATTGGGACAACCATCTGAAAGCCTCGGAGTAACCTTGTCTCATAACAACAGAGCACATGAACAACTCGATTGGTCTTCCGGTGACCTGACCACCAGCCTTACCACTGGTGTTGTACAAAGAAAGTGCAGCCTTAAGTTCGTTCTCAGAGACGGCTCTTGGGGAGTCGACCTTGTTACCAAGAATGACAAATGGAACGTTAGCAAGTTCCTCGATCTCAAGCAACTGGTGCAATTCTGCCTTAGACTCCTCAAATCTCTGAACATCGGCGGCATCGACAAGGAAAACAATTCCGTTGACCTCTGGGAAGTAGTCCTTCCAGACACGACGAGCCTGTTGGTGACCACCAAGATCAAAAGTGGTGAATCTCACAGTACCGATGGCGAGTTCCTCGGATGTTGGGTGCAAAGTTGGCTGCAAAGTGGCAAGACGGTCGTTCTTAAGCATGTGAAGAAGGGTTGTCTTACCAGCGTTGTCAAGACCAAGGAAGAGCAACTTAGCGTGCTTGTTCCAGAGGCCAAGGTTGGCAAGGATATCTTGGACTGTTGATATGGGTTGTTAGTATGATGATCTGGCGAGAAGACGGGGACATGCGCTGTCTCGGTTACAAAGCCAAACAGCCAGCTTGTGAAATAAAACAGCGCAGCAGAGTGACCCAAAACCAATCACTTACACCAGGTGAAAAGCCACATTATGATTGTTTTGATGTGTGTGGGGGAGGCTATCAAAGCTGTATCAAAGGCATAGTGCTGATTTGCCAGCTCACGAAATTTCTGAGAGCGCCCGTCGAAGATTCGCGAAATATCCCCATAGGCAATTGTGAGGTTATACGGAGAGAGATAACCTTAGTGCTAAACAGGTTTAAGGATCTTTGGGAAGGTTTGATTGACTAGCAGATGCAAGCGTTTATCCCAAAGTTTAAGTGGATCTTCGTAAATATTTGGAGTTTGGCGGTTCAGAAATTAATTCCCAGAGCTAGGAGGGGGTAAAATCTCTTGACGCTGATGGTGCGGGTTGGGAGCAACATGTACAACATTCTCTAGCAAAGACAGGGATGACTTTGCTTTGCTCAAAAGAAATGATGCGTGGGGATCAAAGTCACTATTATTTCCCCCAATTCATGTATTCGTTGGTTAATGAGGGTCCCCTCAAGGGTAAAATAGCCGGAGTAATGCGAAGGGGCCTTTCCCCTTGCATCGGTAGTCATTGTGCCCTGTTTCCCGTGATAGATCAATGGCCGATCCAAGGGAATCTTCAAACGACTTGTGATGGTGGTAGTTGTGACATATTGATACGATACTGCAAACTGCAAGGTCCTAGGCAGGGAAGTCTGTTTCCACATTGAATGTCAGACCATGATGGAAGACCCCTCAAGTAAACACAGTGCACGGAAAAAAAAAAAAAAAAAAAAAAAAAAAAAAAGTGAAGGCACACCTGTGTCCCCGTGTCCCCGTGTCCCCCCTTCAAATTTATTATGTAAGCACAAGGCGTCAACTCGTCAACTCGACGCACGTTTGGGGTGTATTGCCAGAAGCCCTTTAGTGCAAACCGCCGTTAAACCCAGTGTTATCTCTAGCCTAACAGATCAAACTCCCAACCAAAACAATCCGTAGTCGTAGCACCGGCCAAAAGCTTATGACGTCTCTGTGTACGACGCGCCCAAAAATAGTCTCTCCTGATTATGTCAGCAGGCAGAACGCCATAGTAAACTGGTGGCGCGCCAAGTTCGAGTGTCTTTCTTTTTTTTTTTTTTTTCTTCTCTGCGCGCGTTCAAGATCAAAACCTACTCCGCTTTGTCCTGCGAAAACAGCACTGGCTACAGCCTCCCGTCCAACTCTCGCTCGCTCCCGGTGAAGAACACGCTTCCCTGTGACACTTAGTCAGTCGCTACTCCCTGTTGCTACAACAGCTCCTTTTTTTGTCCTCAACAGCGCGCTAGCCGCCGGCTCATAACTACAGCAAAAGCTAAACAACACCTGGATCAAGTCAGGCGCGGTGGCCATTTGCAGGAGCTGCTTCACACCCACATATCCACTGTTTGAAGAACTCGTAACAGCTATACACTGCTACACTGCTTCTCGTTCTACTCGGCTCTTTACATATATATAAACACAGAAACAGCCGCCATGTTCCTTCTTTTGCTTGTTGCACTCTTCTCTTCCCTTGCCGCGGCTCGTGAGCTTTCTGCCACTTCCCTTGTGACATGTATGGACAATTCTCAACTGTCCGCATCTTACTTTGATGTCGTTTTCGATCCAGACGATGGTTCTCTTCACTATACTTTGGATTTCACCTCTGAGATTAATGACTATATCATCGCTGACATCAACGTCTACGCTTATGGTTTCAAGATTATCAGTAAGAAAGTTGACATGTGTGACCTTGACTGGAAGCAGTTCTGCCCTCTTTACCCAGGTGAAGTCGAGGTTGAGTCTGTTGAGTACATCTCCGATGAATACATCGACATGATTCCAAGTATCGCCTACCAGGTCCCAGATATTGATGCCTTTGCCCGTGTCTCGGTGCTGGACACCAACGGCACACAACTTGCTTGTTTACAAGCATACTTCACAAACGGTAAAACCGTTTCCCAAACAGGTGTCAAGTGGTCTACAGCTGTTATTGCTGGTCTTGGTCTTCTTGTTGCTGCCATCGCTTCTGCATTTGGTAACTCCAACGCTGCATCTCATGTCGCCGCCAATGCCGTTTCCCTTTTCTTGTACTTCCAGTCTGTTGTCATCATCGCTATGCAGCATGTTGACCAAGTCCCACCAATCGCCTCAGCTTGGGCTGAGAACCTTGCCTGGTCTATGGGTCTGATCAGAGTCTCCTTTATGCAGAAGATTTTCAGATGGTATGTCCAGGCTACTGGTGGTAGCCCAGATTTGTACTTGACCTCTTCCACCTACAACATTTTGGCCCAGAGAGCCTGGGACTTTATCCGTGACTTTGGAAAGAGAGCCTATCAGATTGCAAAGAGAGATAAGGCTGTTGTCTTGTACGGTAACGAAACCGTCCTCATTTTCAGAGGTATTAAGAGAATGGCTTGGAATGCCGGTATTGAAAACACATCCGTCGTGTGCACAGGTTTCACATTCTTCATTATTTGTGCTTACTTCCTCGTTGGTGTGTTGTTCGTTTTGAAATACGGTTCTGAGGTTTGTATCAGAGCTGGTTGGATGAAGGCTTCAAGATTTGCCGACCTTAGAGAGAACTGGAGGGCAATCATCAAAGGTGCTATCTCTAGATACATTCTCATTGGTTTCCCACAACTTGTTCTTTTGTCTCTTTGGGAGTTTGTTCAGAGAGATTCACCAGCAGTCATCGTACTTGCCGTTCTCTTCCTCTTGATGGCTCTCGGAATCCTTCTCTGGGCATCTTACAGAGTCCACTACTTTGCTAAGCAGTCCATCAATCAGCATAAGAACCCAGCCGCTGTCTTATATGGTAACCAGCAGGTTTTAGACAAGTACGGCTTCTTTTACACGATGTTCGAAGCTAACAAATACTGGTGGGGTAACGTGTTGCTCTTGCACACCTTCGTCAAATGTGCATTCATTGGTCTCTGCCAGGCATCTGGTAAGACTGAGGCTATGGTCTTCTGGATCGTTGATATGGTGTACCTTGGTGTTTTGATTCACTACAAGCCATACCTGAACTTGCCAACCAATGTTATTGCTATCCTTATCCAAGTCGTTACCACTTTGAACTCATTCATGTTCACCTTCTTCTCTAACATCTTCAACCAGGATGCCGCTGTGACTTCTATCATGGGTTGGGTTTTCTTCATCCTTAACGCTGCTTTCTCTTTGATTTTGCTCATCTTAATTCTGGTGTTTTGTGCATACATTGTCTTCTCCAAGAACCCAGATGCTCGTTTCAGACCAGCCAGAGATGACAGAACCTCCTTCCAGCGCTTCTCCCACCATGCTGGCCAGAAGGGACCAACTGCAGAATTGCTTGCCCTTGGTCTCGCTGCTAAGGACCACAATGAGAACTGGGAGACTGAAATGCACAAATTGCAAGATATGTCCAAGTCTACTGAGAACTCCTCTAATGATTTGGATGAGGACTCCACTGTTCCTCTTGCTGAGAATGAGAAGGAGACGTTTGCAGGAAAGATGGTCAGAAAACTTACAAAGGGTCGTTCACAAAAGAGATCAAAATCTCAGAATAAGGGAAAGCGATTACTCAGTGATACAAGTTACAGAGGTGATGATGCTTACTACGATGATGACGACACTCAAGAAGCTGAATATACTTTTGAGCAAACACACAGAAAAGATGATAGTCTTGCTTCTTTCAACCATGCCGTTGGAAGACTTGGTCAAGATGACGTGACTTCCACTAACGACTTCGTTGGTGGTGGTGCCAACCAGAGGCAATCAAATGCATTTGATGACGATGAACATGTGAACTACTCCAAGTTCTAAGATTCTCTCTGGTATGAAGAAAAATATGACTAATTCTTTTTTTTGATACGTGAACGTCTTTTATTCCCTGCTCTTCAATTTGGGCACACATTTTGCTTCTTTATCCTTCTGCAATTGCTTATAATGATGATCTTTTCGGTGCAGTTGGAGTATTGTCTTTTGTATACTAGTTAATTAACACATATGCTGTCGGCTTGATTTTTTGAGATCTACATCTGTAGTGTCTTTTCCAAACATAAAGCATCTTTTATACAACCTTTACAAACAGAGCCGAATTGTCTCCTACATAAGCCCTTTTTCGTGCGTAGTCCAACACAATTATTACTCCTCGTCTTCTTCCTGGGCTTCAACTTCCTCAGTCTCAGGCTCAACCTCAGCGGCAACCTGCACTGGTTCATCATCATCCAAATCCACCAAGTCACCAACAGGTGCGCTCACTCTCTTGGCAATAGACTCCTTTCCAAGAGCCTCCAAACTCTTCTTCCAAGCCTCAACGGACTGTGTAACGTCGGCACCGTAGTTGATACCAAGCAAGGCAGCTTCCACTGGTCTTTCACTGAGGTTAAGCAACTCAACAGCCTTTTGAATGTCACCAGTAGTCCAGTAACAGTTGAATGCAATGTTGTATTTACCCTTGGACTTTGCAGCCTCGGCAAGGTCCAAGAGTTTGGCCTTTGAGTTCAATGAAGTATAGAGAAGGAATAGACTCTCAAGGTCATGAGCCTTTTCGAAGCACTCACCAGCAAGTTTGAACTTGAAAGAAGAAAGAGCCAAATCACCAAGTGATTTCCATCTGTGTTCTGCGTCCTCTTTGAGGGCAATTTCATGGGCGATGTCAAAGTTTCTAGTCTTAAGGGCAATGTCAAACTTCTGGTCAGCATCTGGAGAGATCTGAAGAGCCTCTTCTAAGAAGTCCTGAGCCTCCAAGAATCTGGAAATCTTGAGCATATCAGATTCATCAATCTTAGAAAGGTACTCGTCGTTGGCCTGCTCCAATTCACCTCTCAAAACGAGTGTCTGGTACTCAAGAACAGCAAGAGACAAGTGATAACTTGAGATGTTAATGTCCTTGTCAGCAATGTAGACTCTACTGTCACGCTCCAAGTATCCCAGCACGTAGTTGGCCTTGTCAAAGTGTGCAATGTTGTAGACCTTGCCACCAACAAGGTAGTTCAATCTGTTAGAAGAAGTGGTGAAGATGAAAACGTCACCGACCCACTTACCAGAGGTGATGGATTCATTGACATCGGACAACACCTCAAAACTCTCCTCAACACCTTCTTCTGGGTCAACGGTACCGTTCTCCAACGCCTCCTGGAAGATCTCCTTCTCAAATCTCAAAGCGAAAGAAGCCTCGGCAGAGACAATCACCACCAACTCACCAGACTGGGACCAGATGACATCAGTGGCCTCCACATCGATTCTTCTAACAAGTTGACTTGACTCCCAGTCGTAAAAGGAGACAAATGAGTCAGCAACAACGGCAAGCAAAGCACCACCGAACAACTTCTCAGCGTGATACACAAAGTCAACGTCTCCATTTGGCTTTGGCTTGAAGTTCTTGTGAATACTGATGTGGTTCTGTGCGTCTCTGATGGCATACAAGTTAGAGTCCTGGGCCCACACAAAGTCCTGAGCGGAACCGTATGCTCTGTTTCTCCAGGCCAATGCTGTGTAAACGATGTATTCGCCATCACCAGTGACAGCGACAAAACGACCATTTGGAGAGTGTTTCAAAGAAGTTGGGAAGACTTCAATGTTGCCCAATTCCTTAGATGAAAGTGGCAAGGTCTCGCCATCCTCGGCGTTAGTGGCATCCTTAATGACAGAACTGAAAACTTCATTGTTCTTGGCCCAGATAATCTTACCATTCTCATCCATGGACAAACGTGGCTCATCGTTACCCAATGACAAAACGGCAAATCCGGCATCGTAACCAACAGCAATAGAGTTGGAAGAGCCATGTGTAGATATACACCAAGCTCTCTCAAGGCCATAGTTGATTGTCTTCTCGAGCTTGTAAGTTGTCGCACTCCAGATCTTGATTGTGGCGTCCTCAGAACCAGAAATGATAATTGGAAGTTCTGGGTGGAAAATGGCGAAGGAAACATTAGAAGAGTGGCCCTCCAATGTTGCAACAAGAGACTTTGTCTGATAATCCCAGATCTTTACTGTTCTATCATCAGAGGAAGTGATGATGTATGGCTTGTCAGATTGTGGGTAGTAGGAAACGTAGTTGACACCCTTGGTTTCATGTGCAGTCATAGTGAAGTTTGGAACAGCGTTACCCAAGGACCAGATCTTGATGGTGTGATCAAGACATGCAGAGGCAAATGTGTTTGGGTCCTTAGGGTTGAAGGCCAAGGACATGACATAGTGTTGGTGGCCCTCGAATGTCTGTTCGAGTTTCCAGTTGTTATCCCAGTTCCAAAGTCTGATGGTCATGTCGTCAGAGGATGTGAGAATGTATGGACGTGTTGGGTGGACGGCAATTGCACGAATGTAGTCTGGGTGAGCCTCAAACTGTGCAACCTTCTCACCTGTGTTGAAGTTGTAGACACGGACCTGGAAGTCGTCAGAACCGACAACGATCCAGTTCTTTCTGGCGATGAAACGACCAGTACGGACTGGAACCTCTGTCACATCGATGGATTTGATCTTTGTCTAAAAAATAATGTTAGTGCTCGGGTTCAATTGTTACAATAGTGGTTGACGGAAACTTACTGCAGTCTCATAGGACCAGATTTCGACGCGACCTGTAGTAGACGTGTTAGTAGATCAGCAGATTGCATGAAAATCAATGATGTAAAACGTACCAGAATAGAGGGTTGTAAGGACCCATGGCTCCGTTGGATGGAAGTCAATACCCTTGACTCTGTCAGTACGGGAACTGAATGTTTTCTGTGTTTGATTGTTAGTGATCTTTCCCTATGGGTGCATGGATGGGGGCAATAAACACGTACCTTGATATCAAGTTTCATTGCAGGCAGTGATGTTCACGGGGCGCTAAGCGGGAAAGTGGGGCGGTCAGAACGACTTGAGCGGGTAAATTGGCAATGGTCCACTCGACACGGTATTGATTCCCACAGCTTCTCGAGCCTTATAAAAGAGTTGACACGGTTGTTGTTTATGATCTGTGTTGGCAACTCGCTGTTCTTTTGTCGAGCAGGAATTTCGCGAAATTTCCGCCATCTTTGTACGGGTCAATTGATGATCACGTGCCCGTTCCTAAATTTCGTTCTCCGCGCTTTGCGGGCCGCTCCCCAGGTCGTGTGAAGAAAGGGCATCATCATTTCAACAGAACAAGTCAGCACTTTAAACAAATTGTCCTGTTTGGTGGCCCCATCACCAAGATCTATTTTAATATTCTGGTGATCACTGTCTTCCCCGTTTCCCTAAAAGATCCCCCTACTACTCACAGCGCGATCATTCCCGTCTGATTTACAGCTCGTTGATGGTTCTATGACAGACATACCCATCAAATTAAGGTCTAAACAGACCTTTACAGACACACGATCTGAGCCTTCCAGTTCTCAATCGCCTCCATTATTAGAGGTCTTATCAGATGGTGCTGTGAGGGAATTCTTTGAAGGGTTCACTGACGCCACCGATGTGTCAAGCATTGATTCACTCATGGCACTCTCAATATTGGATCGCTTCCTATTACACCTGTTACGCTCATCAGATTCTCCTCCACTAATGACACCTAGTGATTCTATTGATACTGATGGGGCACATGATGGCAATATGGTCGATGATGAGGATTCGCCGCTATCGCCGAAGAAGAGAAACTGGTCCAATGACAACGTGACACAGATTCTTGAGACAGACAAGGCACCAGATTTGAGACCAGAAGACACCAGTAACCCAAATGGAAGAGAATTGCCTTCTCGGAAGAGTGCACAGGATTCACATTTGGCGAAGCGCTTCTCCTTGTCACAGGATCCAGGATTATCCATCACCGAGTATCTCCAAAGAATTCACAAATACTGCCAATTATCCACGGCGGTCTATCTTTGCACCGCTCTCTATATTCACAAGCTTGTTGTTGAATGGGAATGCATCCAGCTCACGAAGCTGAATGTTCACAGGCTTGTTATTACCGCTCTACGCCTTGCTTGTAAAACTCTCGAGGACATCACGCATCGTCAGCAATTCGTTGCAAAGATGGGAGGCATCAATACCAAAGATCTTCACTTGCTCGAAATTTCATTCTTATTCCTTATCAAATTCAACTGCCAGGCTGACTCGGCCATTCTTACTGGAACTGTCGGGAAGATCAAGGATATGTATTATAACAACTCCACCACGAACTAATGACACAACATCGCCAAAGAGTGCGTTGATGACGCTTTCCCTTGACATTCATTGTTAATTAATGATTTAATCATGCACGTGTTACTATTTTTTCTCTGTCTACCCTCAATTTAGCTTCTTCTCTGTTGTTTGTCCTCTTCGGGTTTTTGGTTTTTGTGTCAACACATCAACATCACAAGAAACTCCACCCCAGTGCGACCCCCAACACATTAGTTTTAAGATCTAGTCACCAATATATCTTGCACGACTATCCTGTCCATTTATGATCAGAACCACAATCAAGTTCATCTACAGAATATTTGTATTCAGCTCCCTCGTGTATTTGATTTTCCTCTGAAGTAGGCACACCACAAAATGATTCTTGCATTGTCATTTCTACGAACCACGCTTGTTTCCCTATTGCTCACCACATTGTTGAGACCTGGTTTGGCATTACCTGTTTTTATCCAGCCGTTCATGTTGGGCACGGCTTATGAAGGAAGTGGTACCTGCCACGATATTTCGAACCTGTTTGTCGAGTACTCGGGTTTCAAGATTCAAAGACACATTGTCATGAAGGGTTTGAGGCCTCCACTCTTACATTTTGTTTCATTGTCTAGTTGTGAGAAGGGTGAATTGTCCTCTGAAAGATTAGAGAGAACAGGACGTGATACTGATATCGAGTGGTCAATGCCTATGTGCTTCTTGGGTGACAAGAAGATTACAGATGACAAGGGAGTTGTTGTATCCTGGCCAAAAAGTAATAAGGAAACAAAGAAATTCCCTGATTTCTTACGATTTCAAAATGTTTCTCTTGATGACATTCCACGGAGGCCTCATGCACCCTCACCTGTTGATCAGAATAAGACCCAAGAGCTCCACAAGATAGGTATGAGAGACAAGTTTCTGGTATTCTTAAAGAAGCTTTCCCAAAACAGATTCCTTGACTACTTTCAGGATTCAAAAATCACACCATATGAGGATTTGGAACTGGTGAAATATTCAGACATTGATGTGGAAGATACCTCTAATGTTCATTGTTACAAGTTTGCTAGACGCAAGAAGTATGCCTTAAGAGATTTGATGCTCTACTCACAGTATACTTGGGTCGGGGGTCTATTCGAGTGTGATATTTCTCATGAAGACAAGCGGAGCTACTTGGAGAGCTTGAAGAACCCCCGGATTGGACTTCCTCGCTCTACAAATCTTAAGTGCACATCGACAAATTCTACACCTTTACTTCCCTTACTTGCAGACGATATGTCACTTGTTATCCCAGAATATGACCATGGGTTATTGACTAGGATCCGAACTCCTTATCTCTACACCCCAAGTCCCTTGGATCCCAGATTCGGATTGCCAACGAGTCTGTTGGGAAAAGCTACTTCCTACTTGAAGAATTTCGTCAACAAGAACTCCACGGATAAATTACCCTATGAGAACTGGTTTGAAGAAGTTGATATCAATGAGAACTACAACTATACCGAATGGGATGTGTCACTAATCACAGGTGCAGTTAATAACTCAATCCGGCTTCTCCGATCATTCTTGTCCAAAAATGAGGGAACTCATTGGGATTGGGACAATTCTGGTGCATTTGGTGAGGTAGAAAAGAGGATGTCTAACTATTTGGAGGCTAAGACTTTGTTTTCAATGTCCAGAATGAAAGAAAGGACTGATCGTTTGGAACTACTTAAGTCTCTCCAGGGGCATTGGGATGGCTTGAATCTTACGAAGGAACCAATCCATGTTTTTAAGTCAACAACATGAGTTTTGTTTTCTTTTCTATCTGGCACATTCATAGATGTTTTAAAGATCATTAATCGTAGATTGTCTATGTACATCCTTGTATGTGTCGTAACGGTCATGAACAAAATGTCTCATTGCTTCTTTCTTGCAGCAAACACTTCCATCTTGTCCACACTCTTTCTCTTGTTCTGAGCCACAAAGTAGCATTCTTTTGATTCTGGTCTGCAAGCAGGAGGCTTAAAGCGTCTTACAACTCCAAAAACTCTCTTCAATCGTTCCTCTAAACCCTTGTCCATAGACCCTGTGTAGAACTTACAAACAAAAGATCCACCAGGTCTCAAGATGTCAATGGCTAGAATCAGAGCAGCATCACATAAATCCTATTCAGAGTTAGTAGCTGGTTCCAGAAATGTGTTCAAAAGAGCACTTACAATGCTTCCATTGTGGTCTCTCACTGCAACACCGCTTGTGTTGAGCATCCTGTTATAAGCTGAATTAGTCGTGTTGTTCCAAAATCTCATAGGAGGAATGATAGGTGCATACATATCACTCAATATCACATCAACTGGCATTTTTGATTGTTCATCAAGCTCTGCTTCAAAAGTCTTTTCGTCTTGTAAGTCCTTCTCGACGCTCTCTGCGAATTCCTGTGACAGATAACTTGGCTTATCAAGTTCATCTTCGTCGTACTCCTCCATCTCAAGAAGTTCCAAGAAGTGTTTCTGAATCATTATGTGAGTCTGTTTACTCAAGATGTTTGCCTGCATTGCTGAAACGCCAGGTGGAGGGGTTGTAGGGATGATATCCACACCTAAGACATGGCCATCTGGTTTGACCTTCCGTGATGCAACCTGAGACCACGCACCTGGCGCAAAGCCCAAGTCGACAATTTTCTGGCCTGGTTTGAGCAATTTGAACTTCTCATCAATTTGAATCAGCTTGAAAGAAGCTCGTGATTTGTAATCCTGGAATTTGGCTTCTCTTGTGTATGGATCATTCTTTTGACGATTGAGCCACTTTGATGATGATGCCTTGGATGCATAGAACCTCACTGAGCACCTTAAAAGTGGGCCTAATACAATGTTAGGCCTCATTATCAGCATGGTGATTGAGATTGTTTGGAAAGACGCGTCTAAAGAGGTTGATTGAAGACTATTAAAGCAGTTCGTTTATAGTTACGCGTCTGGCTTGACCAACTCCAGATCTGACACATACAACTGAGATAATGCGTTGCCATGGTTACTTAAATCGCGAAATCGCGAAAGCGGAGGAGCACTGGTTTGTGCACACTCTGGCAAACCAAAATCTTGAATACTGCACAATGCAGAGAGAAATCATGCTATTGGGCTATTCAGGGATGGAAACTGTAGACTTATATGCTCTATTCCATTAAAATATCACTTAAGCTCACACAAGATATCCCATATCTATGGGGGATGACCGGCTTCTACCGTGGTGACTGCCTTTTTTTTCGCGCGCGTAACCCTGTGTGACTGCCCTAAGCTGGTGTTCAGGTTTTCGCGGTTTCACCGAGCTGGCCTGTGCGTACGGGGTGAAAAATTTGAGACGGTGCATCCTCACGACAGTGTACGCAGATAAATTTAAAGAAGTATCCGTCGCAAGCCACCCCAGGACCACCAAGTAATTGGAAGACAGATAACATTCACGATGTCTAAGATTTCTACATCCCAGGTTAGAGAGCACGTCAAGAACATCTTGGAGTACTCCCAGAACACCAAGAAGAGAAACTTCTTGGAGACTGTTGAGCTCCAGGTTGGTTTGAAGAACTACGACCCACAGAGAGACAAGCGTTTCTCTGGTTCTTTGAAGCTTCCACACGTTCCAAGACCAAACATGTCCATCTGTATCTTCGGTGATGCTTTCGATGTTGACAGAGCTAAGTCCCTTGGTGTTGACGCTATGTCCGTTGAGGACTTGAAGAAGCTTAACAAGAACAAGAAGCTCATTAAGAAGTTGGCTAAGAAGTACAACGCTTTCGTCGCTTCCGATGTCTTGATTAAGCAGGTTCCAAGACTTCTTGGTCCACAGTTGTCTAAGGCTGGTAAGTTCCCAACCCCAGTCTCCCACAACGATGACTTGTACTCCAAGGTCAACGAGGTCAAGTCCACCATCAAGTTCCAGTTGAAGAAGGTCTTGTGTCTTGCTGTTGCTGTTGGTAACGTTGAGATGGAGGAGGACGTCTTGGTCAACCAGATCATGATGGCTGTTAACTTCTTGGTCTCTTTGTTGAAGAAGAACTGGCAGAACGTTGGTTCCTTGGTCGTTAAGTCCTCTATGGGTCCATCCCACAGATTGTACTAAGTCTGAGGTAACCTCTTTCTGTGCTCTCGCATGTATAAATTAATCTTTTAATTGAGCTTTGTTTGTACAAACTGTTATTGACGTAGTTAATTTCTTTCCCAAATGAGCCGAGATTTTATTTTTTAAAGGACTCGATCCGTTATGCACCTGCATGAGTCTCTATTGAACACATCAACTACAAACTCTACACAGTCAAATCACAAACGGAAAATCATGTAATACCTAAAGCAAAAAGAAGAACCAAACAACTTATTTATATATAGCCAACTTTGGGAGATTCAAGCGCCTCTATACTTCTCATCATCGGAGGAGCCTTCCAACACCTGATCGATATGATCAGCCTTCTCACCTTCCAACACTGGACTATCAGTGCCTGAATTAAGAGTGTTTCTTGGACCATGGTATGTTCTCTTAGCATAGACGAAGTAGTAGAGAGCAGATAATAACCATGTACCACCTGTGATAACAACGGTATAGTTCATCGTCTCCTTATCAACAGCCTTACTGGATGGGAACATAGCCATGATGATGGTGAAGTTTGTGAAGAGAACAGTAAAGATGTTAACGATTGGGGAAAGGATGTCACCAAGGTAGAATGTACCAGGTTTGAATCTAACTGCTTCATCCTTAGACCAAGTTCTGTACAATCTAAGGATGATTGGAGTCTGCCATGCAAAGTAGTTACCACAGATATAGAGTGTGAACAAGGCGTTAGCAGCAGTGGAACCAATAAGGCAGAGAAGACCCATGATGAGGGCAAGGCAACCACCAAAGAAGATAGCTCTGATTGGGACTTTAAGCTTGCTGTTAACAACCTTGACAAAAGAGGAGAATGGCAAACCGTTATCTCTGGAGAAAGCCCAAATCTGTCTTGAAGTAGCAGTGATGGTGGAAGCGCCCATGAGCCATTGACAAACAGCGATGAGCACCATGAATGCAATAGTCCACTTCTTACCAAGGGAATCAAAGATAAGTTGAGCCATTGGCTGACCAGAGTCAGTACCGATAACAGATTCCAAATCCGGAGAGATACAGAATCCACTAACGATAAGGATAATGAAACCAAGAATAGCGGTAGCCGAGATAGAACCCAAGATACCAATTGGAACGTTTCTAGTAGCATTGTGAGATTCCTCAGACATGTGAACACAAGAGTCAAATGCACCAATGGTCCAAATAGCAGGCATGAAACCGTTGTAAACCCATGACCAACCGTCAGACCAGTCAGTGTAGTTCTCGATATCTCCAAAGACCCACGATCCCGAGTTCTTCTCCTTGGTACCAACAAGCAAGACGATGACGTAGAAAACGACAAGGGCAACGTTACAAATCACAGAAAGGGATTGAAGTTTAGCAACACCGTAAGAAGCAACACATGCGGTGATAACGTGGGAGATGATACAAGCGGCAAAAACACCGTAAGTGATACCGTTAGTGATTTCGAAATCACCATCCTTGGCGATGTAAACCACGGCCAAAATCTCTTTGGCGAAACCGTAGTCAATAGAACAAAGGGCACCAGTCAATGCAATGGAGTTTGTGTTACCCACCACGAAAGAGAGTGGAACACGGAGCCAGTCTGGGGAGTAGTGGTAAGTCCAGTAGTACAATCCACCAGCGGTTGGGATAGCAGAAGCCAGTTCTGACATACAAAGACCGATACAGAAAATACAGATAGAAGCGACGAACCAACCCCAAATAGCACCGTTTGAACCGACAGTATAACATTGACCGAGAACAGATGCAATGGATGGGAGGACTGACATAATGGAGAAGGCAACACCAATCATGTTAAATGGACCAAAGTGACGTTTCAGCTCATGCTTGTAACCAGCCAAGGCGAGCAAATCATCATCATCCAAGTGTTGTGCCACAGCGGCTCTTGAATCAATTGGGACGTGTGAATGAACATCACGGATTGCAGACTTCTGAGCATCCAAATCTGTGTTTAGCGCATGGGATGTGATAGACTTGAGTCCGCTGGAGAGAACGGACTTCAACGGAGGCGACTTAGACATCGTGTGTATGTGTGAGTAAGTATGCTTGCACCGGAGCCGTGCGTCGTACGAGGAGTCTAATGGTGTGAAGAAGTGGTTCGATGTTGGAGAAGGGTGGATCAGTCGGGTTTATAAAGAGGCCCTTAATTCCCACGGAGGCTCCAGATAGGTGCTGATCTGCGCAAAGGCTATTAGGGAGGGGGGAGATAACGAGGTGCTGCACCGTTCCATTGGAGTCACGCAGAGTGCGCAGGCGAATGTCTTGGGAACAGATTAAAACACAAGGAACGAAGGCAACACTGAAGATCCGGGGGGCTGCTCCGGGAGTTTCTGAGAGTTGAGATGAGCTTGTAAGCTTGTGGACTGTGTCCGTAACACCTGTCAGCCTCTCCAGTTGGTCGGAATTGGCTTATCACAGATCAAAGTTGTGATTTTTTGTCACCCACACGGCGCTCTGCAGAAGGGCAGGCGACGCTAGATTACAAGTGTGGTGGCGCAAGAGACGAGTTGTTGACTGATTGATTGGGCCCTGGATTGTACTGATAGCACTTGAGTATTGTGTTCTCCGGCTCTATTAGTGATGGACCCCTGCAGGTTGGCCGTTGCATTTAGTGGGGAAGACATTATATAGCTCAAGTGACACATTTTCTCAGTTAAAGGGAGAATTTGCCTCTCTGAGAAGTTCCTGTGTCTGCTCTCTCACCTTCCAGTAAGAGGAATTTCCCTGTTGTCAACCGTTTCTCTTTTGCTTCAGGATCTCAGGCTCGACTTCCCGCGGTGCCCCCAGGATTTCGATAAGCCTAATCGGGAAGGTCTGAGCACGCGCATTCGGCCTAATCAGGAAGCATGGACCGCGCCTAATAAACTCTGCCCCTTGACCCTTGACACAAATTTGTCGTTAAACACCCAAACGTTTTCCCCCTTTGTTCTGCGTGATTTTTTATTTCTCTCTCCGAGTCTTCCCGTTTGTCCCCTTGATTATCTTTGCTCTTTGATAGCTGGTGTAACGGTTAACCTCCGTTTCAGCCGATTTGTTGATCTCTGTTCACCGGCACCGGGGATAGATCTAGCTCCCTTCCCTACTTCCCAATAGTATACGGAAAACACACACAAAGTTAAAATAGCTATAGAAAACAATTGCCTTTAGGCTTTGAGGAACTTATCGTTCTGCGAATATATCCTTTCGTCAATCTTATCCTCAATTTCGCCCTCAATCACCTCGGGCCCCACAGTCTTTCTTGGTCCCTGGAAGGCCTTGTGGGCGTATGAGTAGAACCACACTAATGACAGGATGACGACACCACCCATGACTACAATCGTGTAGTTCATTGTCTCCTTGTCAACTGCCTTGGATGATGGCATGAAACCCATAATGATACAGAAGTTTGTGAATAGGCAAGTGAAGATACCAACTGCAGGTGACCAGAAATCTCCGAGGTAGAATGGACCAGGCTTGAATCTGAGTGATTCATCTTTGCACCAAGTTCTGTAGAGTTTGAGCATGATTGGAGTCTGCCATGCGAAGTAGTTACCACAAATAGCCAATGTGAACAGGGCGTTTGCGGCAGTGGAGCCGATGAGACAGAGCAATCCAATCAGAAGGGCTAGAGTACCAGTGAAGAAGATTGCCCTGATTGGAACCTGAAGCTTCTTATTAACAACCTTGATGAAACTTGAGAATGGTAAACCATCATCTCTTGCGAATGCCCATGCCTGTCTGGAAGTGGCGGTGATGATGGATGCACCCATGAGCCATTGACACACTGCAATCAATACCATGAATACAATCGTCCACTTCTTGCCCAAAGCATCAAAGATCAATTGGGCCATTGGCTGACCTGAGGCGGTACCGATGACCGAAGCCAAATCCTTAGAAACACAGAACCCGCAGACGATAAGGATGATGAAACCAAAGAACCAGGTGGCAGCAATAGAACCCAAGATACCAATTGGAACGTTCTTGGTAGCATTGACTGACTCCTCAGACATATGCACACAAGAGTCAAAAGCACCAATAGTCCAAATAGCTGGCATGAAACCGTTGTAGATCCAAGCCCAACCTGTAGGCCAATCAGTCAAATTCTGGACGTTGCCAAACACCCATGATGCATCATTCTTGTTTTTTGTACCCACAAGCATGACAATAATGAAGAATAAGACAAGGAAGACGTTACAAAACACTGAGACTGATTGAAGTTTAGCAACACCATAAGAGGCAACGCATGCTGTTGCAATGTGAGAAACGATACAGGCGGCAAACACACCATACGTGATTCCATCTGTGACTGTGAAATCTCCATCTTTGGCAATGTATACGATTGAAAGCACCTCTTTGGAAAATCCATAGTCAATAGAACATAAACCAGATGCCAAAGCCAATGTATTAACTGTACCAACAACAAAAGAGAGCGGGATTCTTAACCAATCTGGAGAATAATGGTATGTCCAATAGTACAGCCCACCAGCGGTTGGAATAGCAGAAGCTAATTCAGACATCCCAATACCAATACAAAAGATTCCTCCTGAGGAAATCAGCCAACCCCAAAGTGCACCGTTAATAGAGTAGCAGTAACCCAGGACAGAAGCGATGGAGGGCAGCACTGACATGATGGAAAATGCAACACCGATCATGTTAAAAGGACCAAATTGACGTTTCAGTTCATGTTGATAACCAGCCAAGGCAAGCAAATCGTCATCACCCATGTTCTGTGCGATGGCAGCCCTGGTATCGATCGCAACGTGTGAGTGGACATCACGTACTGTGGAGAGTGGGGCTACTGTGTCCGATGTGTAGGACTTGACGTCCGATGAATGTATGGAAGCAACCCTTGGAGACCGTGACATCTTGTTCGCTTGTATTCAGATGCACAGAACATCAGCTTGGAAAGAAAATGGGGGTTCCTGGCCATTTAAATATGCAAATTCGGTTGGCGAGAGAGAGGGGGGGTCGTGTCTCGGCGGGGCTTGGATAGATCAGCGATCTCATCTTTGTGACCGAACTTTGACTGCCAGTCGGAGCGGAGTTGGTTAAAAAACGAGATGCATAAACCCGGGAGACTTTAGGACACTCAATTTGTTCCTTGTTGGGTTGTGTGTCATGTACTGAGGGTCCATTTGTGCGGTGTTCCCATGGTCTTCAGGTGATAATGAAGGGCCGAGGAATCCTTTCATGACCTCAAATGACCAATTGCTAAATGTTGGGATCTCTAAACCGCAAACGTTTCTACCCGTCATAATTTACCTGTACTGCATAATAATTTTGGCGGGTTGCTTTGCAAGGACAGCGCCCAAGATCATGTTCCCGGCTCCCGTATTCCGCCTGGGGTAAACAATGACTCTACAGGGAAACGGCTGGCACTACAATGCTTCCGGGGCAGGAACCACATCGTACGATTCGTTGTGTGTGGGAACGTTGTATAAAGGCAACACTCTAACAGTCTGTTATAACACCATTTCCTCATTAATGACCTCCACTTCAAGAGAAAAGCAAGCCTCTGGGCCGCGCCTTCCAAAAGAGGAAGACGCACAGAACCTCTTGGGATGTTGATCAACTGCTATCAGTCTTGGCCTTTTTTTGACCAACGTTTCTTTCTCTGTTTACTGGTTACAAGACTTGTTAGATAACAGGCGATTACAAGTTACATTACTTGGACTGCTAGAACGAGATTATTTGTTTCCAGTGGATAATTAGCGGGCTTGCGGATATGCCCAAAGCAGAAACTGGAGCCCCGGTCTCTCCAATGCCGGAGATGTGTCTAACTATTCCGTGCGGAAAGCCATAACCGAAAAAACACATAAATTACTAAAATCAAACTATAGCCATCGGACTCACTTCTCTGCTTCGCCTTTCTTCTCGTCCTCAGAACTGTCGAGTACACCATCAATCTTGTCCTCGCCTTCGAGAACCTCGGTACCCAGTGTGTTTCTTGGACCTCTGAACGATTTGCGTGCAAGGAGGTAGTACCATATTCCTGAGAGAATACACACTCCACCCATGACGACGATAGTGTAGTTCATAGACTCCTTGTCAACAGTCTTTGAGGATGGCATGAATGCCATGATGATACAGAAGTTCGTGAACAGGCATGTAAAGATTCCAACTGCTGGAGACCAGAAGTCACCAAGGTAGAACGTTCCAGGGACAAAACGTAGTGATTTGTCCTTGCACCACGTTCTGTAAAGTTTCAAGATGATTGGAGTCTGCCAAGCGAAGTAGTTACCGCAAATACCGAGGGTGAAGACAGAGTTTGCAGCTGCGGATCCGATAAGACAGAGTAATCCAATCACAAGGGCCAAAGTACCAGTGAAGAAGATGGCTCTGATTGGGACTTTTAACTTCTTGTTGACTTTCTTGATGAATGAAGAGAATGGTAAACCGTTATCTCTAGAGAAAGCCCAAGCCTGTCTCGAAGTCGCAGTGATGATAGAAGCTCCCATAAGCCATTGACAAATGCAGATCAAGACCATAAAGACAATGGTCCATTTCTTTCCAAGAGCATCATAGATTAGTTGGGCCATTGGCTGACCTGAGGCGGTGCCAATGATTGACTCTAAATCCTGGTTGACACAGAATCCACAAACAATAAGAATAATGAAACCAAAGAACCAAGTAGCACCAATGGAGCCCAAGATACCAATTGGGACATTCTGAGTGGCGTTATGAGCTTCTTCAGACATATGCACACATGAATCAAAGGCACCAATTGTCCAAACAGCAGGCATGAACCCGTTGTAGACCCAAGCCCAACCGGTAGGCCAATCAGTCAAATTCTGAACGTTACCAAACACCCAAGCGGCACTGTTCTTGTTCTTAGTACCAACAAGCATGACGATGATAAAGAAGATCACAAGGAAGACATTGCAGAAGACAGAAACGGATTGGAGTTTGGCAATGCCGTATGATGCAACACAAGCAGTGGCAATGTGAGAAACGATACAAGCGGCAAACACACCATAAACGATTGGGTCTGTGATTGTAAAGTCCTCATCTTTGGCAATGTACACAATGGACAACAACTCTTTGGCAAATCCATAATCGATAGAACACAATCCTGACGCTAGCGCCAGTGTGTTTGTTGTTCCAACCAAGAAAGAAAGTGGGATTCTCAACCAGTCTGGAGAGTAGTGGTAGGTCCAGTAGTACAATCCACCGGCGGTTGGGATAGCAGAGGCCAATTCAGACATGCAAAGACCAATACAGAAGATACAGGCTGAAGAAATGAACCAACCCCAGAGCGCGCCATTGATGGAATAGCAATAGCCAAGGACTGATGCGATGGATGGTAAGACGGACATGATGGAGAAAGCCACGCCAACCATGTTAAAGGGACCGAATTGACGCTTCAATTCATGTTTGTAACCTGCAAGAGCAAGCAACTCATCATCGTCCAAGTTCTGTGCTCTAGCGGCTCTGGCATCAATCGCAACGTGGGAGTGGACATCACGTATTCCAGATAGTTGCGCTTCCACGTTAGAGTTGATGGCGTATGATCTTATGGACTTAACTGTGGATAGCACGCCTGTCAGTTTTGGAGACTTCGACATCCTTAATGTGTAAGGCACATGGCATCAAAACAGAATTGCTGTATCATTGGGTGGGATCTCAAAGGTTTATAAGGGGAAGATTTGTTGGGTGTACGCCTTGTAGATAATACAAAGATCACCGATGAGGTGCATAATCTGCGTATCAGGCGAATTAGCGTTGTGGGCTCATGGGCAAGCGGAATTGGTACTGGCAACCCAAGAAGAGTAATATCCGCGATATATTCTTCTAATAATATCAATTTGAGCATCTGGAGACTGGAAAGTATCTTCTGTATGGGTGAAAAGACCCCTTGTCCTTCCTATAGGGGCTTATCGCAGCGCTCTGGACCAATGGGCCAATGGGCCAATGGGACAGGCGAAAGTCTCCACAATAAAGCTCAACTGTCCAGTCTTTAACTCGTTGGGAAATCACCAGGAGCTTGATTTGCGGTTAGTAGATCTGGAGACTTTAAGGTACAAAAAATCCTTGGCCACTGCCCCCTACGTGTATTGTCATGGCGATAAGGTAAACAATCGCGCACCTGGGGGCCTGGGGGGCTGCTACAAAGGTAGATACCCCGTCGTAAATTAGACCGATATCGTTTTCTGTTATACAATTGAGCTATTCACGAGTATATAGATCTCACTTGGAGTTGACTGGATAATCTGAGATTCTGAGCAAGGATCAGTTGGGAGTTGTGACCTTCATAACTGTCACTGATAAGAAGCGTTCCCAATTAGGAAGGTGTAAGGAGCTCATCGACGCTCTATGCTCTATGAAGTCATCTCTGTGTATATTGGTTGGACAACCCAATATGTCGGTAATACTTTATCAAGTTGTTTGTTTGTTTTCAATCCGAAGTACTCTTCTGTAGATTTTTCCAATTGAGCTGATAGAAATATGCAGTACCTGTCTTACGATAAGCTTCCGTGCGTCCAAAAGAAGGAAGTGTAACCCATCCCGACATTGCAGTCCCACGGGCCACATGTCTAACATATAAACGACACACATACAGTATTTGGTACTTTGGGTGGTTCGTATGTACAGTTAAGCTTATCAAATGTATAAGTGCATTGGAAACGTCCTTGTTGGACCCCGCATAACTATACGTATGTGTGTCAAGGTCCTCACATCAGATCCCATGTCCACACATAATCCTACACTCAGTTAAATAAGAAATCAATCTTTAGTTTCAAGGTTATGAAACACGTACAAAAAACACAAAGTATTAACGCTATACCGTTGTAAGAAAAGTCTCACAGAGACACATCTACTGCTTCTCAGCCTGTTGTTGATCCTCCTCGGAGCTGTTGTTATACAACATCTGATCGATCTTATCCTCCTCCAAGTTCTCAGTAACAAGAGTGTTTCTCGGACCGTAGAAGGTCTTATGGGCATACACATAGAACCAGAGCATAGACAAGATAATAACACCTCCCATGACGACGATAGTGTAGTTCATGGTGTCCTTATCGACAGTCTTGGAAGATGGGAGAATACCCATGATGAAGATAAAGTTTGTGAAGAGAGAAGTGAAGACACCAACAACTGGGGACCAGAAGTCACCAAGGTAGAAAGGACCAGGCTTGAAACGGAGAGATTCATCCTTGCACCAAGTTCTGTAGAGTTTGAGCATGATTGGAGTCTGCCATGCGAAGTAGTTACCACAGATGGCCAATGTGAACAAGGCGTTGGCGGCAGTAGAACCGATGAGACAGAGCAAACCGAGGACAATTGACAAGGCACCGGAGAAACAGATCGCTCTGATTGGAACATGGAGTCTTTTGTCGACCTTCTTGATGAATGAGGAGAATGGCAAACCGTTATCTCTAGCAAAGGCCCAAGCCTGTCTGGAAGTGGCGGTAATGATAGAAGCTCCCATAAGCCATTGACAAATACAGATCAAAACCATGAAAGCAATGGTCCATTTCTTTCCAAGAGCATCATAGATCAACTGAGCCATTGGCTGACCGGAATCGCTACCAATGATAGACTCTAAATCCTGGTTGACACAGAATCCACAAACAATGAGAATAACGAAGCCAAAGATCCATGTGGCACCAATAGAACCCAAGATACCGATTGGGACGTTCTTAGTAGCATCATGGGCCTCCTCGGACATATGCACACAGGAGTCAAAAGCACCAATGGTCCAAACAGCAGGCATGAAACCGTTGTAGATCCAAGCCCAACCAACTGGCCAATCAGTCAAGTTCTGAACGTTACCAAACACCCACTCGGCGTTGTTCTTGTTCTTAGTACCAACAAGCATGACGATGATAAAGAAGATGATGAGGAACACGTTACAGAAGACAGATACAGACTGCAACTTGGCAACACCGTAAGAGGCGATACATGCAGTGGCAACGTGGGAGATGATACAGGCAACAAAGACACCATAGGCGATTGGATCAGTGACGTTGAAGTCGCCATCTCTAGCAATGTAAACGATTGAAAGCAACTCCTTAGCGAAACCATAATCGATAGAACACAAACCAGCAGTCAAGGCCAATGTGTTGACGTTACCGACCAAGAACGAGAATGGAACACGGAGCCAGTCTGGGGAGTAGTGATAAGTCCAGAAGTACAAACCACCAGCGGTTGGGATGGATGAGGCCAGCTCAGACATACAGAGACCGATACAGAAGATACAGGCGGAGGAAACAAACCAACCCCAGAGAGCACCGTTAATAGAGTAACAGTAACCCAAGACGGAAGCGATGGAAGGCAAGACGGACATGATGGAGAATGCGACACCAATCATGTTGAATGGACCGAACTGACGCTTAAGTTCGTGCTTGTAACCAGCAAGGGCAAGGATCTCATCATCGTTCAGTTTCTGCTCCTGTGCTGCTTTAGCGTCAATAGCGACATGTGAGTGAACATCACGGATTCCTGAAAGCTTGGCATCAAGGTCCTGGTTCAACGCCTGCGAGGTGATGCTCTTGATGCCGTGTGACACGATAGCGGAGATTTGTGGAGAGAGATGAGATGGAGACTTGGTACCCATCTTGGACTCTGTAGTTTTATGTGATGAACAAAAAGGTCAACAGGGGCAGAACGTTAGAGAATGCAGGATATTAGCGGAGATTTATGTTTTAGTGGAGAAGATGCTCCACTGAATTGTTTCTGCATATGGCGTGTGTCATCCCAAATAGGTGACGGGCGCCCGCGCGGATTGGGCTTCTGCGTCTTTGATAACAAGCAAAAGAAACGAAAAAAAAGATGCTGGTCAGTGGTCAGTCTGTCAACCGAGAGAGAGCCACACGTTGAGGGATCAGTTGTAGATAGTGTGATAGGAACATCTACGATATCTCATACTAATACACGTCAGACTATCAGAAATCAGAAGCTAAACAAATATCATTGTGTGGCGCACAATGGGTGTCTTGGCTTCTCTTGGCTCGCAGATCTGACATCTGTCACAATACTACCCCCACTAACTCTTTTCCAAGACACTTAACGGTTTCTGCCAACGGTCACGCCGTGTTTCTTATGACAAGGGCAGACCGTACGGCAAATTTACGTCTTCAAAAGCCCCCGGAATTCCGTCAAGCAGGTCTGTCTTCGTCTCTGGTTCGACAGTCTTATCAGCGCCGAAAACGGGCAAACGCCGCCAGCGGGACAGAGGAACAAAAGAACTGGGGCTCGCCCTCCAACTCGGAAAAGCCATGTATCGTATCTTAGTCATGGACACTCGGGAGTCCGGGGTGCAAACATGGATGTGATGTATCGAACCATTTCGAAGACTGTAGTCTTTATCTCTTGATCGGGGGTGAAAGGGTATCAACGCAGAGATCTCCGAACATCGCCTAAGAAGTCACCATCAGCACCCGCGCGCATTATTCACTGTTAGCCCAACATTCAAGCACGGTTGGTTATATTAGCGTTCGGTAAAGTCCTGTTTCTACGGCGTATCTTGGATCTCTAATGAGGGTACCCTATTCTTCCATGATGGGTGGCTAGCTGCTGCTTGCTATAGAGAAGCTGGCCCCCACCGGTGACCCCGGGCCTGGAGATTCCGATGATCCGTAATGGGTCCTAATGAGTTCCCAGACCTGGTTGGTCAGGCAATTCTGGGGGCAAGAAAGTATTGCTTAAACCGATAAGCAACACCCGTGCCCTTGTAGATGTGACCCCGGATCCCGGTCCCTCTATACCAACAATATTCTTCTGAGGAAACTAGCCCACTATAGTTGTTTCGGAATGGTAGTCTAACTCCTTTGTATCTTTCTTTTAAGCAAGATAACAGCATTTACAACATTGAATATCGGATAGTAGACTGGTAGCTCCGGGTACTAGTATCAAGATCTATATAGCCTGGTTCCTTAGAGAGCATGCGGCTAGATGCAAGACGATCTTATAATGGATGCTGGGTTACCGCGCATCTAGAGCCTACCCCAGTAAACTCCCTAAATCACAGCGTTGCTCTAAATGATTTCAATAATAAATGCATAGAGGCACACTGAATAACAACCGTAATTTATAGGTACTCCGGGCCCCTGATCTTTCGGGACTAGTAGTGGGATGCAGCCGATCGGGTCGCGGTCGAGTCTATGCGCGTGGAAAGAGCCTGGTGATGCAGAGGCAAACTTCCGCTATTCAAAGAACGGAGAAGGTTAGACCAAAATAAATTGCTACTATTGTAAAATAAGACCTCTTTCGGTAATAAATAAGCGAAATTTTAAAAAAATCCGGATTTTGCTCCAGAAAATGCGAGTGTTATTACCAAAATGAGCTTTTCAACCTTACATCAAATAGGGCACTTTTTCAAAATCACTAGATTAGGCCAATTTGATACTACCGCAGGAATGCCACAACTAATTTATGTAAGAAAACCTAATTTCAGCCAAATTGAAACACCATGTTGTGAGTTCTTGCCATCTAGAGGTAAAAAAGTGAGGTGATCGGGTGGGTGTTGAGGTGTTGGTAGGGGCACAGCAAAAGGGGAACCGTTCCAAATTTAATCCAGCGAAATCATGCTAGATCAAGACTTCAATAAATTACTATCACAACCACGTCGGGCATTTAATCCCTTCAAATTAATCCTTCACACATTCATCAACCATGTCTCATGTGCCGGGCAATAAGCACAACCTTTGGTCAAAGATGCGCTCTTCAACGAAGCAGCTGTCATCATCACTAGCCAACCTCTCACTCAGAACAGAACATGATGGTGATACCGAGGATGCCACAATCATTCACAAGGCCCTGGTGAATCACTATATCAAGAAAGGCGAGACCTTCCCAGAGTGGCTTGGTGTCTCACTACAGCAACAACAACAGCAGCAGTCCGAACAGGGTCCATATGGTCAACACCAGCCACATCAACAGCGCATGACACACAGCGCCCCATCCTCAGCTACAACGAGGACTTCTTCATCTGGTACATCTTCAGTACATGACAAGTACAAACGTGCTCCCGCATCAAGTTCGTTCAAAGATATTTACAACAAGAGCTCTGCTCCTACTCAATCCTCTCAACATCAACCACTTACTGCCCCAATGAGCCAAACGAGACCAGTGTGGGGCCAACAGCAGGATGCAGGCCATTCCACTACTAGCACACAGGATTCACGGTCGAATGCCATGAGAGATAGACTTAAAAGAAACAACTACAGATCGAACTTCGGGGTTTGAGATCAGGGATTAGAATGTTCCAGTATGCTAGTCTCATGTGATGTTGATCATCCGCTTATCTATTTGACGGAGATAGCCAATTAATAAAAAGTTAACATGTGTTTACATATCTATACCCAGTATTCATGTAAGATCGGTTAAAGAAAGGAACAGATAAAAGCCACTAAATCGAACATCCCCGTTGAAATGACGGAATTCGCTTCCCGTCCACTATACCAAGAATTTCGCGGCGGAGGAGTGACGGAATTCGGTTCCCGTATCGAAGGGAAGTAAGGAGCAGCCCTCTTTTTATAAAAACACCAAGAAGCTGTTAGTTTCTGCCACCCAATCACAAAATCGTGGTATTTATCCCTAACTGGAAATTGGAATAATGTCCTCAAAACGTATTCGTATTGCTATTGATAGAGGTGGAACGTTCACTGATTGTGTGGCCAGTGTGCCTACTGACAATGGGGACGATAAGACAGTGATCAAGCTTCTTTCGGTTGACCCGAACAACTACCCAGATGCGCCTCTCGAAGGTATCAGACGTCTTTTGGAGAGATATACTGGTAAGGAGATTCCAAGAGGAACTCCATTGGATACATCCATGGTGGAGAGTATCCGTATGGGTACTACTGTGGCTACCAATGCTCTCTTGGAAAGAAAAGGTGAGCGCTGTGCACTGATAACCACAAAAGGTTTCAAGGATTGTTTGGTCATTGGTGATCAGACACGTCCTAGAATCTTTGATTTGAAAATTGAGAAGCCAAGTTTGTTATATGAATCTGTGGTGGAGGTTGATGAGAGAGTCACATTGGAGGATTACTCAGAGGACCCAGTGTTGAACATCACCGATGCCAATGGTCAAGATTTGGTCAAGGGTCTCTCAGGAGAGACTGTGAGAATCTTGAAAAAGCCAAACCTCGAAGATATCGAGTCTACATTGCGTATGCTCTATGCTACAGGAATTAGATCCGTTGGTATTGCATTGCTTCACTCGTACACATATCCAGAACATGAGAAGCTCATCGGAGAAGCCGCAGCTAAGATCGGTTTCACACATATCTCACTCTCATCTGAGTTATCACCAATGATTAAGCTTATCCCAAGAGCTAACTCATCTATTGCCGATGCTTACTTGACGCCTGAGATTAAGAAATACCTCTCTGGATTCACTTCCGGTCTTGCCAACAAGAAAGAGGCCAAGATTGAATTCATGAAATCTGATGGTGGTCTTGTTGATGCCTCAAAATTCTCAGGTCTTTCCGCTATCCTCTCAGGTCCAGCGGGTGGCGTTGTTGGCTACTCTGCCACCTGTTATGATGATAAGAACAAAATCGGCCTCATCGGCTTTGACATGGGTGGTACATCTACTGACGTTTCACGTTTCGGTGGTTCTTACGAACATGTGTTTGAGACCACTACAGCTGGTGTTACAATTCAATCTCCACAATTGGACATCAATACAGTTGCTGCAGGTGGTGGATCCCGTCTCTTCTGGAAGAACGGCCTCTTTGTGGTTGGCCCGGAGTCTGCCTCATCCCACCCAGGTCCTTCCTGTTATAGAAAGAATGGTCCATTGACCGTTACAGATGCAAACTTGATCCTTGGAAGATTGATCCCAGAGTTCTTCCCAAAGATCTTTGGTCCAAATGAGGATGAGTCCTTGGATGAAGTCGTCACAAGAAAGAACTTTGAAGAGTTGGCAAAGGAGATCAACACAGAGTTGAACTCGAACCTGTCAGTTGATGAGGTGGCATATGGTTTCATCAAGGTCGCCAATGAGACCATGGCAAGACCTATCAGACAATTGACTGAGGCAAAAGGTCATGTTGTTTCCCAGCATAGATTGGTCACGTTTGGTGGTGCTGGTGGCCAGCACGCCGTCGCAGTTGCTGAATCATTGGGAATTGACACTGTTCTCGCTCACAGATTCTCCTCTGTTCTTTCTGCTTATGGTATTCTTCTTGCTGATGTTGTTGAAGAAGCTCAGGAGCCTTGTGCCATGGTGTTAAACGCTCAGAATCAGAGCATTGTTGATGCAAGATTTGATGCCTTAGTAAAGAGCACTACTGAGAAGCTTATCTCACATGGATTCACCAAGGATGATTTGACGTTTGAGAAATACTTGAATTTGAGATTCAGAGGTATGGAAACCCCGTTGATGATTGCAGAGAATCCAGAAAGATCATTCACTGAGGAATTCTTGGCTATGCACAAGAGAGAGTTCGGATTTATCTTTGATGATAAGGACATCCTTGTTGATGATGTCAGAGTCCGCGCCATTGGAAACTCTCACCGTGAGGCTGGATTGTCTGTTGATGAGGAGCTTTCCTCAGTGAAGATTGCTGATGTTGCAACTTCCAAGGCACAGTTCTCTAAGGAAGTTTACTTCGAGACTGGTCGTGTTATGACTCCAGTCTACCGTTTGGAAGATCTTGCTATTGGTGACAAGATCCAAGGTCCAGCAATTCTTGCTGATGGTACACAGACCAACGTGATTCCACCAAATGCTACTGCTACAATTCTTTCCTCTCATGTTTACATCAAGATCGAACATTCAAACAAGACCAAAGCTGATACAGATTCTATTGATCCTATTTTGCTCTCCATTTTCTCACATAGATTCATGGATATTGCGGAGCAGATGGGCAACCAGTTGAGAAAGACTTCCGTCTCCACAAACGTCAAGGAACGTCTTGATTTCTCTTGTGCTCTCTTTGACCCTGATGGACAGCTTGTCGCCAATGCACCACACGTTCCGGTTCATTTGGGTTCCATGTCTACTGCCATCAAGGCCCAGGCGAAATTGTGGGAGGGAAAGTTGAAGCCTGGCGATGTTATTGTCTCAAACCATCCAGAGGTTGGTGGTACACATTTACCAGATATTACTGTCATCACTCCTGCCTTCAAGGATGGTAAGATCATCTTCTATGTTGCTTCGAGAGCTCATCATGCTGATATTGGTGGAACATTACCTGGTTCAATGCCTCCAAACTCCAAGGAGTTGTATGAAGAAGGTGCTGCTATTTACTCCGAGCTACTTGTCAGCGAAGGCAAATTCAATGATGAGAAGATTGTGGATCTTTTATTGCACAAACCAGCTTCTTACCCAGGATGTTCAGGCACGAGAAGATTGAGTGATAACTTGTCCGACTTGAAATCTCAGATCTCTGCCAACCAGAAGGGTATAACCTTGATTGGAAAACTCGTTCAGGAGTTTACTTTGGATATCATCTGGAAGTACATGGAAGCCATCCAAGACAATGCCACAGTCACTGTTCAGAAGAGACTTATGGAGTTGAAGGCTAAGTATGGTGAAACCTTCGGCTGCGAGGACTTTATGGATGATGGCTCTCTCATCAAGCTTCAAGTTACGTTGGGTCCAGAAGGCAACATCTTTGATTTCACAGGAACTTCTCCACAGATGTATGGTAACCTGAACGCTCCAGAGGCCATCACAAACTCTGCTTTGCTTTACTGTCTAAGATGTCTTGTTAATGAGAACATCCCACTCAACCAAGGTTGTCTCCGTCCTGTCAAGATCATCATTCCAAAGGGATCCATTTTGTCTCCATTGAAGGGTGCTGCTGTTGTTGGTGGTAACGTGATGACATCACAGCGTGTTACTGATGTCATTTTGAAAGCCTTTAGAATCCAGGCTGATTCCCAAGGTGATTGTAACAACTTGACTTTCGGTACCGGTGGTAATGACTCTGGTAAGTATGTCCAGGGATTCGGATACTATGAGACTATTGGAGGTGGCCATGGTGCTGGTGATGGCTGGAACGGTGTTTCTGGTGTTCACACAAACATGACCAACACGAGAATGACTGATGTTGAGGTATTTGAGAGAAGATACCCTGTGGTCTTGAGAGAGTATTCTCTAAGAACAGGCTCTGGTGGTGATGGTTTGTACAAAGGTGGTGACGGTGTTATCAGAGATATTGAGTTCAGAGCACCAGTCAAGTGTTCTATTCTCAGTGAGAGAAGAGTTATTGCACCACATGGTTTGGATGGTGGTTCTGATGCTGCCAGAGGTGAGAACCTCTGGGTCAAGAAGGATGGTCATGTCATCAACATTGGCGGTAAGAACACTGTCCAGATGGAGATTGGTGACAGAATCATCATCAAAACACCAGGAGGTGGAGGTTATGGAGTCAAAGCCTAGATATGTTCTGTATTACAATAGTATGCTGCTTGACGTTTATGCTTTTTTGCTGCAGGGTGATGAGATTGCTCTTATCAGGATTGTTTGCGATGAGCTGCCGATAGAGTGGTATAAACTTGCGCAAAGTAGCAATCTAAATGGCAATACTTGCTTGGGTTCTTCATGGTATAAAAACCCTTCTTATCCCCTGGAGGTTCTGAGTTGTTCCAGGTGCTTCATCTACATCATACGTGCTACCGCAACATACACACAATGGACAACTTCTCTCTTAACGAACAGAAAAAGGACCCACAGCAAGCTGATGAGACGTTGAAGCAGAACGTTGGTGATGGATCTAAGAATTTTGGAGGCACTGCCTCTGGAACCAACGTTTCAAAGGTTGACGATGACAGCAACGAGAACAAGTTGGAGGAGCAAGCTCAGGATCTTGGTCAGAAGTTCTCCAACAAAGAGTAACAGTTGATCTCAAACCCAATATTGTGATTTGGTAACTGATACATGTAACACACAACACACATACAGCTATTATTTAATAATAAATACTTATTGTTATTCAATGCTATAGTTAACAATCGTAAGGCGATAAGTGGAAGAAGAAGAGTTGATTGCTGTGGTCGTGGCCCTTCCCTAAAGCCTCACTACCACGTCCTACGGGCACACCCCTCCAGACCAGGATTGCTCCAATTTAGGTCCCTGAATTCCTGATTTCCCAGATTGCGTTCCAAAAGCCGTGATCCCCCCCCCCCCCCCCCCCCCC